>RJWH01000644.1:419188-646671 GCA_004363575.1 Solenodon paradoxus | reverse complement strand
CTTGCATTTGTTCCACCTGCTGGATCAAGTGCTCATAAGCAGAGGACGATTTCTCTCTCTCCTTTGCTACCTTTTCTCTGAATTCGAAAAATTTTCTGTCTTGGGTGATTATCTGGTTCTGCACATCTGCCACCTTCTTCTTCAGGGGCTCGATGTAACTGCTGAGCCTCTGCCTGTGATCCGAGGCGGCCTCCTCCACGGACCTCACCTGGTGGCCCTGGTGGTCAGGGAGCTGAGTGCACAGGGCACACAGCAATTCCATGTCTTCCTCACAGAAGAGGGTCAGCGCCTGGTGGTGCTTCCCACACAGGCGGGCGTCTGCCTGCCTCTCCTCGCTCCTGGCCCTGTGGAGAAGCCCGACTATGTCGACCATCCTTCCCAGCTGGCCGTTCTCAGCGAAGCGCCTCTCCTGGCATGGGTGACGGCACACAAGGCAAGGGAACGTGTCCCATAGGTCCTCCCAGCTCTGCTGGATGCAGGGGTGACAGAAGTTGTGCCCACAATCAATGACGACGGAGCCTTTCAGTTGATCTAGACAGATGGGAAATTTGGCTTCTGACTTCAGTACTGCCACTGCTGCTGAAATCTCCACTGGGCCCCGTGTGAGGAGCTGAACTAAGGTGTTTTTTTCTGCAGGAGTTGGACTCTGCTGGTTCTCTTCAGTAAGGAGCAAACATTCCATTGAGCTTCCTGTCCTTCCTATACTGATTATCTTTGCTAATTCTGGATAACCCTGAATCCTCTGATGCCACTTGGTCAGTGCTCAGCAGAATTCTAGTCACTTCATTCAGCTGATGACAGAGAGGAGTAGTAGTTAGGTCGGTTGCCTCCAAAGGATTTAGGGTTCAAGACCCAGACTCAGAGTGAACAACCAGTGAGAATAACTGAATAAATAAATAAAATATTTCTTCCTCTTTCTCTCTCTTCCTGTCTGCCTCTCTACTATATTTTATTTCTATCTCTGTCTTTCCTTTAAAAAAAAATCCCTAAACTCAAACCCGAGGGAACTAAAAAGAATACAGTCAAAACCAAAAAAATCAGCATAAGAAAGGAATAAAAATTAGACAGAAATAAATGAAATTGAAAACAAAGGGATCATTTAAAAGATCAATGAAACCAAGAACCGGTTCTTTGAAAAATTAAACAAAATTTATAGACCCTTAGCTAGACTCACGAAGAATAGAAAACCCTAAGACAAGGATCAGAAATTGAAGAAGTGAGCTTACAATTGATAGCACAAAAACACAGGATCATGGGAGACTACTATGAGCCAACCAATTCGTCAATCATGAAGAAATGGACAGATTCCTAGAATGTTATAAACTCCTACAACTGAACCACAAAGACACAGACATCTTGAATGGATCGATCACAACCACAGAAATTGAAACAGCAATCAAAAGTTTCCCAAAAAACAAGAGTACAGGTCCAGATGGCTTCATCAGTGAATTCTACCACACCTTCAGAGAAGAGCTAATACCCATCCTCCTTAAACTTCCACAAAATTTAAGAGGATAGAAAATTCCCAGATACATTCTATGAGGCAAGTATTACCATGACCCCTACACTCTACAAAGACAGCACCAAGGGAAAATATAGAGCAATATCACTGATGAAAACAGAAGCAAAAACCTCACTAAAATCTGGCAAACTGAATTCAACACATTAAAAAAAAAAAATACACCACAATCAAGTGCATCCAGGGATGCAAGAATGGCTCAACATCAGTGTAAAAAATGATATCAACAAAGAGAAAATAAAAAAATCATATGATCATATCAAGTGATGCAGAAAAAGCATTTGACAAGATCCAATACCCATTCATAATAAAACACCTTGCCAGACTAGGAATAGAAGGAATATGCAATAAACCTGTAGCCAGCACTTTGACTTTCCCGTATGATCTGGACCAAGACAAGTTTGCCTCTCATCACTACTATTCAAGATAGACCTGGAAGTATTGGTCAGAGAAATAAGGCAAGAAACACATGAAAGTAATCCAAACTGGAAAAGAAGAAGTAAACCTATCATTTACAGATGTCATGATATTATACCTAGAAAATCCTTAAGACTGCACCAAAAACAGTGCATGGAAAACGAGTATAGCAAAATGGCAGGATATATCTAAGTCAACACTCAAAACTCAGTAGCATTCTTATATACTGACAATGAAGTAGAGAAAAGAAAATCAAGAAATTCCATTCTCAATAGCACCAAAAATGATCAAATACCTGGGAATAAGCCTAACAAAGGAAGTGAAAGATCTCTACAATGAAAACTCTAAGACTTTAACAAAATAAATAGATGATACAAAGAGTTGGAAGAATAAATTATACTTTAAAAATAGATGCTGGAAGGAAGACTTTCCTGGGTGATGCTCAGGTCAAGCACAATAAAGGCACCACCTCTCCAGACAGCTCAGGCAAAGCACTAGGTGGACTTAGCCATGTAAATATCTACTAGCTGAAAGAAAATGGAAGTGCTTCGTAAATAAAGTGCTCAGTAAATACGACTTGAAAAAGTCAAGAATTCAAGACACTCTACAAAATCATCAGGGAATTGAGGCCGTCTACCACCTTCTTAAACCTAGAGTAGTATGCTCCACCTATAAAAGTATGTGTCATATCAAGTTTTCATGGTTTAAAAAGCTGCATATATACTCACTATTCCTTCATGCTATAACTGATCTTATGAAAATAAAAATAAAAATTTAGAACATATTTTAAAAAGAAACTCAGATATATGTGTGGAAAAAGCCAGTAAGAAACAATGTAAACAGTGTAGGAAAGCTTACTTCACTGTATTAGACATAATTTGAGGAGAAAAAGCTTGTGATTGGGAAAGACTTTCAGGGCACTAGTAGTCAACTGCTTCTTCATCTGGATGGTGTTTATTGTTTCCACAGATTTATTCTATTTTCTGAACGCATGTCTAATACAAGTAAATAAACAAGTTAAAAACCATAGATTATAAAACTAAATTATGGAAAAATATTTTTAAACTACTTGGCTTAAGAAGCCTTTCTATAATGAAAACAAGAAAACTTTTTAAAAACAAATGCAGAGATACTACCTCAAAAAAATTTTTAAAACCTAATGAAAATCTGTATAAAAAAGACAGAGGGATTTGTACTTGGTTAATTATGAAATCAAAGTACATTACTCTGAATATTTTAGGGACATTAGTGTAAAAACAGAAATAGTGCCATATGTCTTATCTGACTGGCAAAAATGTAAAAGATCGCTAAAGGGCAGTGGAGGCACACCCCTGGTGGCCCAGTGGTTTAAACCAGGCCCAAGCCATATACATATACATACATATGGGATACATATATATATATATATATATATATATATATCCCAGACTCCTGGTTCGGTTCATGACCCGGGTGGGGAAACAACGGATGATGAACAAAGCAATAAAATAAAGCACCTCTTCCTCCTTTTTCCACCTGCCTGCCTGCCTGCCTACTTGCTTTCATTTCTGCCTGTAACTTTCCTTTAAAACAAACAAAAAAGGTAGTAAAGTCAGGTGACAAGTCTGGGAAGGCGGGTGGGGAATGGGAGGGAAAACAGTTACCGGGCTGCCTGGAATGAAATCCTGATTCAATACATGACCATGTGACTTCCCCACCTCAGAAAGGACATCACGGGCAGATAATGCTCCTTCCTGCAGGTCTGGCATTTACAAGGTTCCACACTCAGGAAAAAAACATACCTGTATAGTCACCACTTCCACCCTCTCCACAGCTACCTGCCCCTCCTCCACGGCCTACTCATCTGCACGCACTGGGCCCCTCCCTCCATCCTCTAACTCTGACCCTCTCCCACAGGACTGCTCTTCCCCCGAGGAACAGGGTTCTTGCCTCAGCTCAGGCTCCGCCAGCACCAGCTGTCTGCGCAAACCCTTCCTTTCCTCTCCTGCAGGTGGAGCGCCCTCTGCTGGCACTTTGCACACAGCTGCTGTTCTTTCTCACCTCATCCTGGTCCCAACTTCTCACCCACAGGGGTCACGTCTCCTAACACAGTATCAGAGAGCAGTAAGGACAGGATTGTGATTCATCTCTTCATTCTCAGGACAGTGGCTAATGGACCAAGGTTTGGAAATCTTCAATCCCCACAGAACTGTAACCCCCGTGTGATCCCAGACACGACTATAACTTCATTTCTCTCAGTCCCTGCCTAAAGTTGAGGAATGATTAAAATCTTGACTAACTTACTTGTACTGAGTGTCTGCAAACAAGCAGAATTTTTGGTTGAGGAAGGTAGTTCCTATAGGGACTGAGCACAGGAATATAAACTCAAGCTCTCTGTCCTTTAACCCCTTCTTCTCCATACCTGTAAAAATCACCCACACTGCATTATTCTGGAAGGGGATTTCACATGTAGCTTCTGATTAGCACTTCTGAGCATTTTATCACACCTAAGTATTATTCACCACTATCTCACTGTCATTTCTGGCCCTTAGAGAAGTTAGAACTGAGGAAGCTAGCATGCATTTAGATGACAAAACAAATGCCCTTGAGGTAATAGGATTTATAAACATTTTATGTTTAAAATAACATAACAATGCATATGCTCCAAAACAAGAGAGATAAACTGGATTCTTACCAAGAGCCCATGGGCTCTTACCCATTTTCCTACCTTCTGTGTCCACATGGTTCAACCTCCCCGCTCACCTGTCAGGCAACTCTGGATCGATGCCCTGTGGTGCTGGTGTCTAAGGCTGATCTCCAGCACTGATCTCTGTGAAGGCTGTCTGAAGCCTGTACGCACCAATTTGCAGGTCTCTGGACCAAGGCATCTATAGATATATATTTATACACCACTATGTGAGTGAAACTGTTGGGAGCCACTCAACAAAGCTGGGTGGCTCCTCCCCTGTATCCAGGGTGAAGAACTGGGTGGCTCCTCCCCTGTATCCAGGATTATCAGATCTGAATTGAAGGGAGGGGGATCTTTTCTAAGAGACTAGGATTCTAGCAGTGTCAATTTGCATGATTAATTTGAAAATCCTTATTGTTCCTTGATCTTCTCAAAACATTTAATCCATTTTTGCTGTAGAAGAAACTGAAATCTGTAAGACTATGTGAGGGGACTTTATTTTCTCTCAAGAATAATGGCTCTGTCAATTGCCTCCTCTCACACAGTCCCCCATCTCCAGTGCTCCCCTCTACAAGAAATGGGCATCTTCACCCATCAGTTCAGGGTCTGCTGGAGTCCATCCCTTGTTCCCAGCACCTTCACACCAGCTTTCACCTTTTCCAATGATTGTAGATTTCTCTAGTACCTCCCCTCCAGATTGGGACAGTGGATAGAGACCAAACCTGGATGTGGCCCCACATTCATGCAGAAACTAAAATGTTTCAGCTGAGGACACAGCTGTTCAACTCAGTTTCCTCTGAGCATTGTCTCTGAGAAGCAAAGGAGCTGCTGGGCCAAGGGCACCCCAGAATGAAGGGGAAAGCTCCAGAGCCAGGAGACTGCAGAGTCCAGAGTGAAGGGACCTCAAGCCATCTGGTGATTCAGTTTCCCATCTATATAGAAGCGGTGGGTTAAATGGACGGTAGAATAACCCCGACTCTTTCGAGTCCTCTACCCATCCCATCCTCACTCAGACCCCAGCACAATCATCTCCACTGATGATACTGCAGAGCCTCTCAAGTGATTTACTTCTATTCATTCATATACCACCCCTTTCCATTCCCCATATGTTGCCTTTTTTTTTCAACCTGCAATTTTGATTACACTACTTAAAATAGTGCAGTGATGACATGCTCTGGAAGAACAGTGTTTGGGTGCAGTCCACTTACATCCGGAGATCCAGTTCATTTCCTGGGGTTGGCGGGGTAACAACCAAGATGAACAACTAAATAAAAATAAATGGAAGTGTTTCTTCCTTCTCTGTCCTCCTTCTTTCCTGCCTGCACTTTTCCTTTAAAGAAATGCAGTAACTTTCAATAGTTCATGGGAAGAGACAAGACTTTGCCACATCCTAGAGTCCTGTACAGCCTGCACCCCACCTTCTTGGTGGCATGGTTCACTATGCTGCCCTCGCCTTCCACACTCAGCATAGACATCCCCCAGCCACTGAGCCTTTGCAACGACACCTTTCCTAATGGCAATTCACATGCCCCCTCCCACGTTTTAATCCTTGCTTTCTTGGACACTTTCCTCAATGACACCATAATTGTGATTTTAACTGGGAAGACTTTGCTGAACTCTGAAAGTCTGCATTATAATCTGTTTTCTGCAATTAACAAATTTGGTGAATTTTAATTCATAATTGGTACTTGATATTACCTATACTTCATTAACAATGAGTAATTTTATCATGTGCTACTAATCTATACATTAATAGAAAGTGATCTTAAAATGGTTTGTAGGAATGTGGTTATACAGTATTCTACTACTAACCCAGGAAAAAAAAAACTACTGTTAAACACTTAAAATAAAACATTTTGTTGGTAAATATTGGTATACTATAGGGGAAAAACATCCACAGAAGTGATTCCTATAAAATGAAGTCCAATATATGTAGTATCAGAGAAACTAATGCAGTCTTGTATTTCAGTAATTTCAGAGCAATGTCCTACCCAAAATATACTTGAATGATTCATATATGATATAACAGAAAAAATCAATGATAGTGGTAAAATTTAGTTACACTCTAGCAGGATCGTAACTCAAAACAGCTTTTTTCTTTTACCAGGATGCACACTATTTATAGTTCATCAAGTACGTAAGTGGGAAATGAAAGAAAGAATGAGGACACAGGGAAAATTGAAAGTTGAGAGACTGGCCTTGGAAGAACTAATGATCACAATATACAATGAACTGCCAAGATCCCCAAGGCAACTAACCAAACAAAAATAGAACAAGTGAGGAAATTTAATGACTATGAATAACTTCCCTCTGAGTAGTATGCTATATATACAATACATACTGAGTAGTAGGAACTTTTGTTAATCAAATTTCTTTTAAAAAATAAACTAATAATAAAAAATTACTTCATCTTACCCAATATTAGCTGCTGTTAATTTTTTATATATATTTTAGAATTATTATTTCTTATATATATGCACATATATATGCACATGTAGCCCTTTTCCAAATACATATATATATAATCTTACATGTATTATTCCATTGTTTATTATTTTACAACTTAAATTAGTTTCATTCTTATTTCGTTTTAATTGAGATATAATTTTAATTGGGATATAATTTAATTGAGTTATAATTTTATAACTTACCTAATGAGTTGGTATATGTATATATTGTGAAGCATATATATAGTAATTTAATGAACATTCATCAGTACCTATATTACAAAGACACAGAAATGAACAACAGTAATTTCCCACACTGCCTTAGCTTTTATTATACTGTCCTGCATCTATCTTTGAAATTATTTTCCCTCTAAAACATAAATAATAACTTTTGACTTGCAATCAACATCAAATGCTACTTAAAAACTATTTCTTTCCTGGTCTCCACATATCAGTAATGGGACCACTATTTGTCTAACAAAACGTAGAAATCCTTGGAAGCATCTTTGAATCCTCTCATCCTTAATCCCAACCAATCAATCCCAAAGCAAATCCTATAAGCATGAGTTGGAATCTGTGTCACTGTATTCCCATATCCCTCATCTAAGACCACCTATTCAACTTCCTTCTTCTCAGTACCCCCTTTTAAGGTCACATAATTAAAATGGGCAAAATCCCTGCTCATGCCATTTTCAAGTATAAAGTCAATAAGAAAAAAAAATAAAGACTGAAAAGCATTCAAGGGATTTTACTGAAAAACCACTTATGAAATTGCTGAAAGCAATTTTAATTAAGCAATAAACTTTAATGTCAAATTGTTTTGCACTGAAGTGTGAAGAGAAGATAAAAATAACAATTCTTTCAGTTGTGCAACTAAAATGAAAATAAAATGTTTCTTCCTTCTCTGTCTTCCTTCCTGCTTGCCTCTGCTTACCTTCATTCTTGCCCACAAATTTCCTTAAAAAAAAAAAGTCGATTCTTCAAATCACCTATTCATTGTAGGAGATTTGCTTGAAGTAAATAAAGTTAATTTCATCAGGTTTCTATTTGTTCCTACTCTATATTTCCATATCTAACCCATTTTACAGATGATGAGTTAACCAACCTAACAGGGAGTCCATGACAAAAAGTTTTCATTAGAGAATAAAAATATTGTCTCGAGGAGAGTGTTGGTAGAAACATGAAAGTTGGAATGTTTAGGGTGAGGGTTCACAAGATGAGATACATGCTGTTTGAAACTGAAGGAAATTCTGTTTTATACGGGAGAAAACAGCTGAATTACATCCTACCATTGTGTGGAAACAGAGGTTATAAATGATGAACTTGGATTTGTAGCTGAGTTTCCTAAGCATATTGTTGGGGATATGATCGTGTTCCTTCTTGCTGCTTATAAAAAATGTGAGAGTAAAGAGAGAAATTGGGGGAAACAATTGCATCTAGATTCCATCTATGGCCTTTTAAAAAGAACTGAGGATTGAAGGACCATCATTCCCACAAGGAAAAGTGGTAGAAAACATTGGAAAGGATAGGAAAAACTGAGACACAATTTCACCAGGATGCTCCCCAGACACCACAAAACAAGGGTGGAAGGACCACCAGTCATACAGAGCTTTTTCCCAGGTACTGAAGGGCTTACTCTACATTGGGTGTCCCAGCATCTAAGACTGTATCCTAGATGGAAGTACATACATCCTTCTGTGGAAAACAAAGGAACTTTTCTTTGGAAAACCATAAAACTCTGGGGAGCAAAGAACATAGGACAGTGAGCAGGGAAGCCAACAGATGAAGTGTACACAGACCTGACTAAATAATTTTCATTTGATGAACCGAAAACATTAGTGGGAGAAATAAGAAAGATAATCTTCCAGTGATGAGATATCCTTCTGGGTGTCCTCCCAGACTTTCTTTTGTCTGTGTGGTGCTGGCATTGGTGGACACCTTATTATATTTAGGGTTGGTACTGGGGAGTATCAGACTGGAATAGGGTCAGAGGTCAAAATTCACATCCCTCTAGCATCAGCAGGCCATGGGACAATCAGTTCATTTGGTTATATTTCTCAGGACTACCGGGGCAGTGATCACCTAGGACAGCAGCAGGCACCTACCTGGAGCTCATAACCCTGGCACATGCAGCTGAGCCCTCCTCTGCAAAACTCTGGAGCTTCCAGCTCTGCTATAGCTGCTTTCTCAGGGAGGATCACAAGAGACTCCAGCAGTCTGAGAAATAGCTGTCCCTCCCCTGCCCTGGGTTACTACTGACCTGACTGCTTGTCAGCAGACTAAAGATCCCAGACTGGCAATTGGGACTGTTGCCCCAGGCTTTTAGTCTGCAGTCTGAAATCTTAACACAAGACTATTGTATCAAGACAGGAAGGAAATCCTTCTAGACTAACACTATCTTTAAAATCTTAAAAATAAACACAGAGAAACCCCCCCCAAAAAAAAAAAAAAAACAGACAGAAATATACCCAAAATAGGGGTAAAAAAATCAAAGAAAATCCCTAATGTAACATAATTTAGTTAACTACCTAAAGAGGACTTCAAAACAGTAGTCACAATGATGCTTACTGCAACTGCATAAACAATAGAGAAGTAGAATAAGATCTATGACAAAGAAAGAGAAAAATGTAAGAAAGTTCTAAACAGAGTTGATAGAGTTAAACACAATAGCTGAATTAAAGAACACAATAGAGGGGCTCAACACAGACTGGAAGAAGCCTCCCATCAAATCAGTGAGCTAGAAGATAGAGTAGTGGAAAGCACCCAAGCTGATGAGCTGAGTAAAGAAATTAAAAGATGTGAAGGCAGTGTAAAAAAATTATGGGATAACATCAAAAGGAACAACATTTACATCAAAGGGGTCCCAGAAGGTGTAGAAACCTAAATAGAGGAAATAATAGCTCAGAACTTTCTTAACCAAGGGAAGGAAACAGACATCCAGGTCCTGTAAGTTCAAAGAACTCTGAACAAAATGCACCCAAAGACATACTGTAGTTAAAATGACAAAAATCCAACATAAAAGAGAATCTTAAAAGTAGCTAGAGAAAATGAGTTACCTGTAAGGGAATCCCCATAAGACTGCCTGCAGATTTCTGAGTAGAAAATTTGCAAGTCAGAAGGGACTAGCATGAGCTATTCAAAGCACTGAAAGAAAAGTACTTCCAACCCTATTCTGCTAGGTCATCACTTAGAATTGAAGAAGTGAATTGAAGAAACAGCTTTCCATAGAAACAGATGTTAAAGGAATTCACCATGAACTAAAGGAGCCTTGCAAGAAATACCGAAGCGATCTCAATAAAATGACTGACGCTCCTCTTAGAAGCAGCAAGACACCAAAAATGTGAAGCATGGGAAGGAGAATGAAAATATATATTGCTAGAATTAAATTGAGATTAACTTGCTTTCCATTTAAAATACATTATGTGCAAAACAATGAGCTAGCATCTCACACCTCTCAGAATGGCTATTATAAAAAAAAGCATGTTTGAGGATTTGAGGATGTGGAGAAAAGGAAAACTTAAGCATTGTTGGTGGCAGTGTAAATTGATCTGTCCATTATGGAAAATGATATGGAGATGCCTCAAAAATTTAAGCTTCAAATTCCATATGATTCTGTTATCCCATTTCTGGATATTTACCAAAAAAACATAGTGACACTAGTTTGAAGAGATACATTCACCTTTATTTTTATTGCATTATATATGTACATATACATATATATGCACAATAGAATATTACATAGCTATAAAAATGAAATACTGCTATTTAAATGGACAGATTAGAGAGAATTGTGCTTAGTAAAATAAGTCAGAAGGGGAAAGTCAAGAATATGATTTCACTCATGTGTGGTACAGAGAGAAAAAAAAACAAACACGCAATAATGGTCTTTTAGTCTATAGGACCAAATTAGTGGTTACCAGAATGAAAGGGGGATGGAGGGGCAAGTTGGTTAGGGTCAATTATATGAAGTATAGAATTTGGATTATTGGTGAACTTAATATAATATATACTGATGTTGTTTTGCTGACTTAAAATGATGTACAATTTAAACTGATATAATAGAGTTTTTTAAATATTTTAAATTAAAAATGAAAATGAGCATTAATGAAAATGTGATCACTTAGGTTTATAGCCACTTCTATACTATAGATGCTCTTGGTAGCCTGGTGAATATTTTCTCAGAATGTTTCGACGTGTGTGAAATAAAATACATAGCATTAAAAAAAAGTTAGTTCTCTTTTCTCTGATTGCTAGTGTGTTTAAGAATTTGTCCATTTCTGTTGGTGATAACATATCATATACAGATGATCTATATTTTGCACCTCTATAATGTCTTGATACAATGTTCCTTCAATAAGTAAAAATTAAAACAAAGTATTCATCCATTTGAAAAAAAGACAGAGAGAAGTTGAGGGAACAGTTAAGCAAAAAGAAACCAGGATTTAATGAATTGGGAGATCTAAATGTATCCAGACTGCAAAAATAGCTAAAATTAGGAAAGTCAGTCTTAAAAAGTGGAGAAACCAAGGTTGTGGTTGCCTTGGTTTAGCTAGTGCTGAAGTATCAGGGGTCTCTGCCAGGGTATTGTTCAAACCCTACAGAACAAACTGGCTTCAAGACCTGAGATGAATCCTCTATGACTGGTGACTCAGCCCCCTGGATCCATATAGTGTGTGCTTTGTAGACTTTGTCCAGGTCACTATTTTGTGATAACTGAAAAATTCTTGGAGTTTCTGATTTATTTAATAACCATGATGACTGGCTCTGTGCTATTTGAACCATACAAAAGAGAACTAGTTCTGTGTATGTGTGTTTCTGGTCTAACCATAACTGTAGCCCACCTGGCCTTCCCCATGTAACAGTAGTCATTTTTTATTATAATTGATATGACAAAAAGCACATCATTTACATTAATAGTAGAGGAAGATATAGGATATCCTGCTACAGGCATGAAATACTCTGTAAATTGTTAGGCTGGCCCAGAAGGACAAAATGGCAGCCCAGAAGGACAAAATGGCGGCCATACCCGGGAAAAAGGAAGCTGACGAAACCACACCTGGAATCACAGGACCAATCCCCAATCGCGACGTATGAAGCCCGCAAAATTCTTTTGCTTAAAGATCGCGCTTCCCTTTGTTCGGGCGCGACTTCCCCGGCCCTCGTTCTGCGGACCGGAGAACCTCGCCCGGGTGCGCAAACCCCAATAAAGCCCTGGCTATTCGACTTTTTGTCTAATTGACTTTCTTTCCTCGCGGAGCTCAGAAAAAACCTTTCATAAATGACAGTGTATTAGATCAGTGCCCAACAGCAAACAGGTAAGAATAGTAGTTATTAGTTAAAAATAATAGTAGTTAAAAAACACAGATCAGGATGCAATTTCAACACCTAAAATGAATATAGCATTATTAACAAAGAAATAATACAATATAGAGAGACCTTAGCAATTATTGACTCTAAAACTTCCATATGTTCTCTATAGACTTATGGAAGTGACTAGATCTTATTCCTACTTTTACTTGAGCCATAGACCATGCAGTATAAACACTTTACAATTTTCTGATATTGATGGAGGGGGTGGGGAGCAAAGAAGGGAAAGAGATTCTTTTGTGTAATTTTAAAATATACCTTTACTTAGACATTATTTTTACCAGAGGGGGGGGTCTGTGTGTGACAATTTTTATGGGGACTAGGGTGGGGAACTGTGTGTGTTCAGGCAACAGACCAGGATGTCGGAAGAAGATTTGGGGGTGGGGTATGTGTGTGGTGGGAGTTTAGGCTGGTGCGGGGGTGGTCAGTGTTACTAAACCCAGACAATACTATTCAAACCAGCACGTATGGTAGCCCTATATTTACTAATTTGGGGTACAAAGTAATTGATAAAACACACAAGGATATAATTTTTTAAATGTCTCTGAATCTGTTTCAACTCACTATCTCAATTTCTCCAGTGCATGCCTCAAAGAGTGTTGCAAAGTAGCCAGAGAGACATTAAAAAGAATTTAGGAGGAGTTTATTAGCAGGCGACCATATGGAGTAAAACAGACTCAAATCATACGGCCCCAAACCCAAATAATACAGGGTATTTATAACATAGGTTTTCTTTTTTTCTTTCTCCAGGTGTCCTGGGGTATGTGCATAAGTGGTTTATAAAAGTAGAGATCACATTCTGAAGTAGAGGTTGGTTTGCATAAGTAGAGGTCACACCCTAAAGTAGAGGTCACACCCTGAACATTTTAAGCTATCTTGTTTTACATTTAACTTCTTCCTAGATCTCAGCAGATTCACAGAAACCCTCCAGCCAAGGTCTTGCTGCGCCAATCTAAGTTTTCTGTTTCACTGCCAGAGGGTTATCTAGAAAGCGGGGACCCCAGGGCTTTGTGGTTTACAGAGTAACCCAGCAAAAATAAGGTTTCTCTAGTTCCTTGTTTTGAGAGCACTCTTATTTTTCCACACTTTTAAAAAACTCCAAATTTAAAGAAAAATTTAAAATGAAATTAACACCTGTATACTAATTGCTTTCATTCCCAAGGGACATATGTTACCTATGGAGAATCAGTGCAAACTAAGTTATTAAATAAATCCTTGAATTCTGACAGCAAGGCTGAAGTTGTCAGAGGGAATGGGTTGGGGGTTGGAAGTATATGGTAGAAGGGATTTACTTATATACATTTATTTAAATTAATGCATTTATTTCTTTTCCCTTCCTTTTTTTGGTTTGTTTTTAGTTTCAAAAACAAATTTTAAAATGTTTTCTTATACAAATGAAGGGTAAGCAGATCATGTTATTCAAAATGTACCCCTAAGGCCTGTTTATTATTTTGAGTTGAAACCAATTAAAACCTAGCAAACTCTGGAAAACTTTTATCTCTTGCTATCTAAAAGGATTTAGATAGGAGAGCTGACTAGAAAGAGAGCTAATTTCCTGAGACAGATTTTTTTCTGAAAGATTTACCTGCACAGTAATCACTAATTACTAAACTACTTTTCTCATCCTAAAGAACTGCCCTCCTCCCCTCTGTGCCCTAAGCCTCTATCCTATTCCTTTGCCCAGGAAGCCATACAAACCTTGATTGTTATAACTGCCCCTGAGTTTTATATTTTCATGGGCTCCTGCAGATACAAATTGTTGGGGACTTGGGCCAGGCCACAAAGCCAGGCTGATGCAATCCAACGGAAAATTGCACTCAGAGGCACCTCAGTCACTTCCCTGTTTGCCTAACGATCGCCTCCCTATTTCATAAACAAAGCATAAACATTAGCAACCAAGAACATTAGCAACCAATCAGTTAGCAACCAGTCAGAGCCTTGATCACACGCACTAGCAATCAATCAGAGTCTTGATCATGCACTGTACATGCACCCACCCTCCAATCCGACTAAAGAGCACGCAGCAGACATGCACAGGGGCCACCTATCAGAATTACTTCCCTTCTTTTCCCTTTCTATATAAGTCCCTCCATCTTAATAAAATTTTGCAGCTTGATCAGAATTCGTTGTCTTGCTGTCATTTTTCGCGCCTCTTGTCCCACCCCTTTCATCCGTTCTAGGTGGATCTCCGGACCCCAGTTGACGGCTCTGCGGGTCGGAGTCAACAAATTATTTTTTTTCTCCTGGTAACCTATATCAATTTGACTTTTACATCAGTCAAAGATTGAAAGAAGGGATTTTTTCCTCCCCACAAAAGCATCCTTGAAGAGATTGTCGAGAACCAAAAGGCTGTCAATGCCTCTGCTCACAAGATATACAGAAACTCCAGAGACCCATAAAGAAATGTCTCCTAACATTAAACAGATAAGAAACAGCAGTAAAATAGGGGCTGAGACTATTCTGTGGACGTCAGGAACACATAGACATTTATTAATAATACAAACACTTGAGTACTACCCTATGCTCAAATTTCAGAAAGTGAGAACACAGATATCAATCTCAACTATTAAAAAGTCCACAAGATGATTAGATGATTCTGATGCACTTTAGTATAAAACCATTTGGCAGTTGAATTTGTGTGTGTATATATGTACTTGTATGTATACACATACACTCATACACATATACAATTTAAGATGAATGAAGATAGGCAACAGTCAGAAAGGGAGAGAGAGGAGGAAGAAGCATTTTACATATTCAGTTCATTTTAGTTGTTTCCCCCACCCCAGCCCCCGTCCCAGAACCTGGGACCTTGCTGTATGTGGACTGAATCCTAGGCACGGCTTTAACACCCGAGTCACCGGGGTCTACCAAAAGTTTCAGGTTCCACTGAGACATGAACTCGAGAATTAGAAGAAAACTAGAATGTCACCCCAAAATGTGGCTCTTTGACATAAATCATTTTGAACTGAAGACAAGTAAGAAGCATTAATCCCATAGAAAGTTCCTCTTTCTGCCTAGCGGTGGGATGCAAATTCTCCTTTTACTGAAGATAGATATTTAGCACCCCAAAGAGGGTACCTAAGGGATCTGCAAAAATATTCTCCAGTAATTGCCTTCCAAGCATTTAATTTCTCATACTTTGCTACCATTGGAAACCAAAAATGCTTTCCTCAAACTTTCCTCTACAAATGATTGTTATTTGCTATGTAGAGCAAACATTTGCCACCTCCAAAATAGGTAATTTTGGCAAAAAAAGAATAATAGTTGATAGGAGGGACTCTGAAGACTGAGTGAATGTTTCCATTTTGTAAGACATTTACATTTGTAAAGGACAAGTTTCTTTGTAAGGGAGTCACCCTCCCAGTAAGAAGTAAGAAACCTAATCTTCATAGTTCAAGAATGGAGAGAGCACAGCTTTACTCCAAATTTGTTTACATGCTTCCCATTTCAACTGGTTTCCCATTCCCCACTGTATCCTTTTTCTCTGTCTGAAGGTATTTAAGGAGGAGACTGGGTTTTTCATAAGTATACAGGAGGTATGCATGTTCATTATTAAATATCTTTCTGGTTTTTTTTTCCCATTATCAATGTTTCTGGTGATTATTTAACTATTTTCCAGCCTAGAGGGACCCAGAAGGATCTGGGGAGATTTTCTCCTATACCCTAAATTTGAATGTCCTAAATGTGAATTCGTAAACCTCCATTTGAATTGTTTTAGTTTGTTTTTTCCCACTAGAGAAGACCACATGCTTTACTATGCTATTTTCATCTTGTTAATCTCTCTTTTTGTTTAAGATTCCCGGCTGTAAACCACAAGATACTAAAGGATAAAGTTTTGCCTCCCCTATACTTTCAGAGAAAATAATTTTTCCCACCCTACTGGACAATTCCATCTGAATGAAATCTTATGGAATGACAAAAGAAATTACATGCCATGGAGAGGAATACTATGTTCAAAGAGAGCTAAGTTGTTTGTTTTTTTCCAACAGGATGAACACAGACAGGAAAATTCTTAGACTGAATATTGGGTGTTTTAAGACAGTTATTTTTCAGTTAAAAACAAGGAAATTAAGGCACATTAGAGAACTCAAAAAACTTTTTCTCAATTTAGTCTGTCAAATGTGAGCTAGAGACTTCAAATATGTTATTTTTTTAAGTCTTAAGTCAATATTTTTAGTTTAAGCCTCTTGGGTAGACATCTAGACATTTCCAACTAGACATTTCAATTTTTTTTTTTTAAAGGAAAGGTGCAGGCAGGAATGAAAGGCAAGCAGGGGCAGGCAGGAAGAAAGAGGAGAAAGAAGCACTGTAGTTAGCTAGTGTTTTGGTGTTGTTCCTTTCTGACTCTAGAACGAAAACCAGGGTCACTGGGAAGAATGTGGACTGCACCAGCCCACACCAAACCACTACTCCCCCAGGACACACCCAGACATTTCAATTTCTTAATGGCACAAAACTCTCAGTAGCACCGAACACTAATTCTGGCAGGTCCACTTTTAATTTCATTATATATTAAATTCACTACCATTTTATCTTTGGCAGATAAATTGGGCAGGGGGGTCACTTGTATAGTCAAGCAGGCTTTGACTTGATTGTTCTTTCCCTCTCCCCTCCTGGGAGAAACCACTATCCCTCCCCTGTGTGGCCATAGATGTCTAAGTGGTCACTTTCTGTCACCCAACACAGACCCAAGATGAGCAGAGCATGTAAGACATGACTGCTGCTTGCTGCCACTGCAGGTAAGGCAGCATATTGGAGGGAAGGGACCCTGTGGTGTGAAGACACTGAATCTGAGCTGGGATTTTGACAATTTACCATGCACTAAATTTTTACCTTGGTTTCTGGTGGCCCCTATAGGAAGGGGTTTCTCCTAAGCCTTGGTACCCTGCTCAGGTCCAGGAAGCACGGGTGATGGCAGCATATCTGCACTTTACTGTACTTCCCAGCTTCTATCCTGAGGTCAAGTGTGGGGACTCCCGGACCGTGTGCCTCAGTAAAGATGGTTTTGTGCTATGAAAGTGACAGCAATGAAAGTAGAAGAATGAAATTAGATATTACCACCTTAATGGCCATTTAAGTATGGTGAACGAAGGAAGGAAGATGTATTTGGAAGGAAGAGAGGGAGAAAGCACTCTATTTGCTTTTTTATTTCGATTACCTCTCTGGCCCTGGGTCAAGACCTCAGATCCTTGTGCTTTAAATGAACCACGTCCCAGCTCTGCCTTATTGCACCAGAGCATACTTCTAAATTCTCTAATCATGAAGGCAACCCAGAGTTCTCATGTTTATACTGAAGGTATTAAGAAATAACAAATAATGAAACATTTCCAGGTGACCTCTAGAGCCTTATTATTTGACCAATGTTTATTCAACATCATTTCTGAGCAAATGGTTGTGCTACATGTTTAAGACAATGTACCAAAGAAAAACAAACCACAGGATGTATCTTTACAAAACTTCCATTCTCATGTGGGGGCAGGGTTATAAAATCATCACATACATAAGTCAGGTGCTCTGTGTGAGGTGTTAGAGGAGGTACAAGAAGGTAGTATTATGGTAAAAGACCTTTTCCCTGACCCCAATGCAAAAGTTAGTCTGCCAGGATTGTTATCATACTACGGAAGCTGTAGCTACGTCCTGTTATACAGAGACTGCAGCTAAGTCCTGTTATCCTTAACTAAGGACAAACAAGCATCGGCTCCCTACTATACAGTTGTACATAAGTGATGTGTTGCCGGTAGAAACCACACACGTAGCCAAGGAGATGAATCATTACCTCAGAGTATAAAAGGAGCTCCCCTAGACCCCCTGTTGCTCAATGTAGGGTAACAATACCCCTGGGCCAGCGCCGGTATTTACAATAAAGTGCTATTTTCTCTGCCTTTGAGTGTCCGGCTCTCAGTCTTCTTGCCGTCTAGAGTTTCTGCCGTAACTGTATAATCACGTATCTCAAAGGTACTATCCTCTCAGGGATGTTGAGGAGACTCCTCGATGAAAAACATGTTATGGGAAGAGGGTGTCAGGACAAGTTTCAGGATGAGACCTAACTCACTGAGCAGAGCAGTGGAGAGTCTCACTGGGCTTGGAGTCTGGGGAGAAAACATGGCGTAGCAAAGTGTCTCTGAGGCTGATTGCAGCTGGAGATAGAGAATATTAAGTAAACCAAGTTAGCAATAAGGAAGCAACAATTGAGACTAGGTACTGAAATGAGTTTTATTGATTGGTAGATAATATTTAATATGATCATTTCATATGTAGACTGTAAGACTCCAGTAATGCTGGGAAAATTGACAACTGTGAGAGAAGAAGAAAGTTACCTATTATACTTTTTAAGTCCTAACCTCGATTTGTAAATTGGAGAGCATAATAGTACTTAGAGTATCTTTAGCCATATAAACATAAGATCAGTATTTTAAATGAGAATGCATGAAAAGTACGTACTATAGCACTTCACACACTATAGTATATAAATACATCTTGTACAGAAAGTATGTAAAAAACTACAGTACACAGTTTTTGTTTGATGTTATTTTTATTATTTTAATTTCCAGTATTATTTTATGATCAGGGAAGAAATAGTTATAAAACACATAAAATTACAAGGGGAATAATCGGCCATAATCTCAACACTTAGATAATCAGGATTCATTTCCTTTCCTTTTCTTTTTTTTTTTCTTTTAAGGAAAGAATGAAGGCAAGTAGGTAGCAGGCAGGAAGAAGAGAGGAGGAAGAAGAATTTTTACGTTCTTTCCCTTTTGTTTCGTCCAGATCTGGGACTCAAACTCAGGGTATGACTTGTATTCTCAGAGGCAATTCACCTAACTGCTACTTCTTTGGGGCCATGTCCAGAATTCATTTACTATGGGAAGGATTATTTAACATAAATGATAATATTTCTACATACAGTTCCTTAACTGCTTCCCTCCACTTAAAAACACACATCATGGTGCCATTTACTATCATTAAACTGTTTCTTTAATATGAAATGTTATTTATAAGAGTAATATATATTGCTATAATATGTAAAGGACAAAGAGAAATTCCACAATGTTCCAGGATAATTACTGCTAATGGTTTAATTTAAAACTTTTTGTACTCTATACACGGTATCCTCTCAACATAACTACTGGTATAATTATTACTTTAATTGCATATAAGCACCATGACTATTGAGAGGCAATTAAGTGTCAAGCACCATTTCTAGTGTGTGAAGAATTATAGTGAACAGAAGATCCTGCTCTCAAAGAGCAGGGCAGATAAAACACAAACACATAAAACTCCACTGTGTGTGTTTTGTAACAAAGCAATTTGAAATAGTTTTAACAATGTGTCAGGTGATGGTAATTGATATAAAGAAAAATAAGAATAGGAATTGGCACAACTACCTTGGAAACTTGTTGGCTCTTTCTGATAAAGTGGCATGTGTACATACTTGACGATGAGAAATTGTACTGCTGTTATTTAACTTTTAGAAATGTTACATGTGTGCAGTAATGCTCACAGCATCACCACCTCTAATAGGAAAAATCTGGAAACAAGCCAATGACTTTCAACAATAGAAGGGACTAATAAACCACTGTACAGACATACTGTATTCTACTACCAATGAAAAGGATCTGAGAAACCAAGAAAATATGGATTACTCTCCCACCAATAATGTGGACTGAAAACCTGAGAAATACAATGTATCAAAATCTATGAATCTTCTTTTATGAAAATCAAAAACAGGCAAAGCCAGTCCTTGGTTTTAGCAGCAGGAACTGGTTATCTTTTGGGGAGGAGAGTGGAGCTAATGATAGAGAATGGCCAAGAGAGAGGTGAAAGGGAGATGTCATGCTCCATTTTCATGATGGGTGGTAGTCTTTGTAATTATTAAAGTGGCACGAAATGATGAATGTTTGGTTTTATGTATGTATTCTTTACATCAATAAAAGTGTGTGTGTGTGTGTGTGTGTGTGTGTGTGTGCATAATGCCATGCTTTTGTCTCCATAGATGGCACAGGGAATCTCTTTGCAATAAGCATTTTGGTGGTTGTGACAAAGCCCTTCTGGAAACCATATCAAAATGACTGGCTTCAGTGTGGTAAAGCAAAATTGAATTCAGATTCTGGTCACTCACTGACTAGCTATATGAGCACAGAGTGCCTCAGTAAGCTTTGGGTCATGACAAATGTCCAGACTGCAGAATCTCTTGTCCTTTGTCTAGCTCAGTTGATCAGAGTAGGGTCATTATGAGAGTGAACTCTGGAGCAGGACCTTAGATTTGAATTCTGGCTTTGTAGTCTATTACCTAGAAGCTAGAAGCTTGTGTTAACCACCTTGTGATGCAATTTTCTTCACTATAAAGTGAGGTAATGGCTGAGCCTATCTCAGAGTAGTTCAGAGAGAGTTAAAATAAGCATGTAGAGCACAGAAAAAAAGTGCTGTGTAAGCATCTCTTGTTATGATGCTGATTGTTAACTGCACTTGAAGCAGGTAAAAAAAATCAGTCTATGTATGCTATGAATCTCAGCTCTGAATTGTGTGGTAACTATGATGGTAGATTGTGAAACTCATTCTACCACTTACTAGTTGTGCCCTGACTGTGTCCACACAGTTGTGATTAGGGCAGGAATTTGAACTCCATTTACCTTACTATTGACTCTAATGGTTTGCAGCTACCTGTGAGAAAGGGCTTTCTTATAATTTAGGGGCTTATAAAAAGATACTTTTTAAAAAAGCTTCACCTATTAAAACAATATGATGAGTGATAGAAATCTGATGCTGGTATTTTTGTTTTCAGTAAACTTGTTTCATATCTAACATACATACAGAAAGAGATAGAATTTATTAGTGTACAGCTTGATGTATTATCACAAAGAGAATAGTAGCTCTAAAATTATCAACTAGGTTAAAAAAGAAAAAAGGATTACTAGCTATCTCCTCTCACAATTCCCCAATCTTAAAGATATATTCTAAAGACAATAAAAGAGATTTTTTTTAAGAGATGGGTTTTTTAAGAAGAGGGGTGATGTGAACACATTTCAAATGTGCCCTTGTGACTTGAGTAGCTGAGATGCTGGTATGTGGACCATGTACTCTCAAGGACCAGGGTTCAAGACCCAGGGTCAGGGTGTAAAAACAAAATGAGCAACTAGCTAAAATAAAGATGAAATAAAGACATATCTTCCTTGCATCCTTTCTAAATATGTCTTCCTCCTCTTCCTTCCTCTCTTTAATTTTTTTTCTTTGAAAATTACATTTCAGAGAACAGAATGTTGGAGAAGGAGAGGCAATCAAATAGCCAATAAGAAAAACAGAGCAGGGTGCCAGGTGAGATGCTGTGCATGATTTGGAGATAGAAGGGTAACAGAAGAAAAGTGGTTGAATCAGAATGGAGATATTAGTCACTGAAACAGGGACACAATGAAGTAACACAATTAGGGGAAGTTGAAATCAAAGTAAGATGAATTAAAGTGCTGGTGATCTGGGAAGACGCACTTGAAAATAGTCAAAGGGAAATTGGATCTACTTGACTAGGAGATTCATATGAGCTAAAGCTATAGATTTAAGAATCTTCAAGATACTTGTTGTAATTGTAGGCTTAGGAGCAAAAGAGAGAACATAGAATGCTTTTGGAGATCAGTTTTAAAGCTTTATGTATCAGAATCGCTGGGAGCAGTTATGAACACAAAGTTTGCTAAGTCCCAGCCCATAGAAGTTGCACATCCACAAGTTCCCATGTGACACTGGTGTTACTTTCAGAAACACTGAAATTTTGAATCCTCTGAGTACCTCATTTGTCATTTTATTTTCCAGTTACAAGTCCTTTATCAAAGAAATAAGTCAGTAATATATGTTGAACCTAATAGTCATTTACCATCTGTGTTTACATAGCTATAAATACTTGGATCATTCTTTAGGATAAGACTCTTCATTTACTTTAGTTCTAAATCCTAACAGTCCACTTCCTTGGACAATTTTGGTGCACAATGCAGATTTTGGGTTGATTGAGGAGGACTTTGGTTAAAACTATGCCCATTCAGAATACTGATTAATCAGTTGTCCAACTTTGATGTCATCTTCTAGTATAAAGACTTTGAGAGGTAAAGTTATCAACCTTCCACAAGCAAGCTTTCACTTCCATTACCAAGCTTTCACCGTTACTCAAATGGCTATTCATGCTGTTTCTGTTTCCAAGTCCACTTTAATCTCCCAAGAAACTGAACTTTATCTACCAGCCTGTGTTCACGTGGTGGCAGAGTCACCTTTCTTTCCTCTTCCTGCAGGCTTAGAGCCTGGCATCTCTGGACTGACTTGTCACTTTCTACCAGTGCTCTCCACCTGTCGTCCGCCTCCATGCATTGCCCACACACTCTCGTGTGAGCTTCAGGAGTGTGAGAACTGTGAATAGAGCCAGGCAGCTCAGCTCAGTCTTGTTCTCCTGTTGAACGTGAGTTCACAGAACAGCAACATAAGCAGAACCACTCTGACTCTGATGGATCAAGACAAAAACAAGACCATTCGTTAATCAGACAATATGCAAGCCACTCAAACCACAAAATGACCAAACATCCACCTTCTCTGATTCATCTGAGTGACAGCTGTTAGCTTTACTCCGTATAACTTCGAACCATCTAGTCTTCCTTCCTTCGACATGAGAGTAAGTTCTCCAGTCATTGTATAACCCCACTTCCTGACAGCATCCTGTAACGTCCTGCTTCATTAAACCTTTCCCCAAATCACCTAATACAACCTAAAACCTAAAATTGTCTAACATGCCTTCCTTGAACACTGCAGGGTTCTCCCTGGCATGAGTTCTCTTTTGCTGAGTAGTAAAAGTGTTTCTGGTCACTTTGGTCTAAGTTGTGTTGGCAAGGATTGGAAAAGAACTTGAGGGAAGAGAGGGCAGAAGCTGTCTTCCATCAGTGTAGTAGACGGCCTTGGGGGAGGCAGCCACGTGGTTTAAAAAGTTTCTGGTGTGTACAGAATCAATACTGTGAAGCCACAGCTCCAGTTCTGATCACAGGGTTGGGTCTAGGGGGAGGTAAATGAGGGACTTAGGTCAGAAGTAAACTTTGACTGGATGCCAACGAACTATTATTAATAAAGACAACTATTATAAAAAAATAAGTTTGATACCAAAAAACTCATGATGAGCAAAATGTTAACATGTTATGTAAAGACAGGATAAATGTTATTGATATTTATTAAGTGCTTTCATACCACATTAAAGAAGAACTAATTTTGAACTAATAGCTATTAAAATATTGCCATGTCTGATTCAGTACTGCAATATTAAAAAAAATTGTTACAGGTAATGTTGAAGTAACCATAAATAATTTTCCTCTCTGCTTCCTTTATGTAGCTGAATGTGGTTCATATCTTTAAAAAAATTTTTGTAGTGTGTAGTATTCTACACATTAAAATAATTTCTTATGTATAGGTTCCCCATTTCTTAGATATATTTCAACACACCCTGCCTGCCCTCCACCAAATCACCAAGTGTTCTTCCCCATTGTCCAGTGGGCTCCACCACCATTTGCCCCTGCCCGCCCCATTCCCTTTTGGTAACCTCAGTTCTGTTGCAAATGTTGCAGTGTTGGTTATGTTTCAACCCTTCCTTTGTTTTGTCTAGTCACATCCCATCTACAAGTTAGGTCATCTGGTATCTATCTTTCTTCTTTTGACTTGTTTCACTTAGCATCATCCCCTCTAGTTCCATCCATGTTGATTCAGATGACAGGGTTTCGTCTCTCTAACAGTTGTGTAGTATTCCATTGTATATATGCACCACATCTTCTTGATCCATTCACCTGCTGTTGGACACTTAGGTAATTTCCAGTTCTTAGCTATTGTGAATGGGGCCACAGTAAATATGGGGATACATACATCTCTGCAGATGGGTCCAAAACCTTTTTAAAATTTGCCATCTAGACACCCAAGTCTTGAACCAATGTCCACAGCTTTCCTAGTCTGCACCTTAGTCATCTGGATCACAAAAAGGGACTTTTCCCCTCTTCTTTATTATGGAGGTTGGAGGTTGGAGGGGTATCTTCAGACAATAACCTAGGAAGGTAGAGGGAAATGTATCATTCCTCCCCTACACAATAAAATATAGTAATGTATTTCCCAACTCTTCTGACCTTCCAATCTAACTTTTCATAAACACACTGTCACAGCATGGATCCCTATGCTTGATGAAAATTCCTTACTTTATGTACACTTTGGGCTGTATAAGTAAGAAGAGTAAAGTTTTAAAGAAACTTGCAAAATCCTATATAGCTAGTATGTTAATAAAATGAAAATAGGTGTTATTTTTGCAAATATTCAAGTCCTAAAAGACCCTCCCCAATCTGATACTCATCGCCACTAACTCATCTTCGAGACTCAAGTCGTGAAGGCCCAATGTTAGGAGCCATTTTTTTTTTTTTTTTTCAGAATAAGATACAAGCATTAGCTTACAATTTTGATTCCTGCCTTTTACTCATTCCTCTTAAAATCTTTTCAAACTCAAACTGAATTCTATTACCTTACAATTTCAAGCATTGTAATAGCTTTCATTACTATAACAGCAAGATTTAGAGGACAGCTAGCTTGAGGGAGAAAGATTCCCCCTTCTGCCCTTGGGACTTAGAGGATGGCAAATCAGATTGACATCAGACAGAAGAGAGAATAATGTTTACCTCCTGCATGCATGGGAGAAGCCCAGCAAAAACTGAATAACTCCTCCAAATGCTTTAATGGCCACCTCTTTAAATAACTTAACCTAGAAAATGGAGATGTTCCTTTATACATGTAAATGTCTCTTACAAAAGTACAATTTCCACCTAGTTTTCTGAGTCCCAAGAATGAAATAATCCCTATCCAGAGACTTTTTTTAAGGCAGCATATTTTATTATCTTATTACACCAACTACTGGCTCCTTTCCTGTCTCTACTTCTCTCTCATATCATATCACACATCAGTTGAGATTTTACATTTGTTTTTGTGTTAATGACAATGGAGCATATAGGTCATGGTCTTAATACTTCCCTATTTTTCCTCAAAACTATGTTACCTATTCTTATTTTTATGTCTGGTAAATGTCGACTAGTTCAATAAATATTAGAGTTCATATATGAGCTCAATAAATACTATGTTAATAAATTTAACCTGTGGTAGATTCCCAGCTCTCAAGATTCAACCTGACTTTGTAGATGATGCTTAACATACTAGAACCTCTACCTTCTCATCTATAAAAGGAATAATTCTCTACCAGAAGTTCTTTGTGAGAACTACAGGATAACTAGATCCTGTCAGGACCTCCACAAGAGCAAGGCTTAGGCCAGGGATCAAAGTTCAGATATAAGGGCAGTGAATTGTCCCTGGTGCCACCCCGATGAGCAAAGGAATGCAATCATCCAGATCAACGAGGAAAGCCAGTGAACGAGTCTGACATGCGGGATGTGCCCCATGTGTAGTATGTGACCAGGACGGACCCTCTGCACACAGGAACAAAGGAACTGCGCCAGTTGAAGAAGCCTACCAATAACTTCAAAGGACAATGTCACCTTGCTCAATCAGGAACTGAAACCTGGCCTGGTGACCCCCTCTCCATCCTCTTTCCTCACCAGGTGGGTTTTTTTCATGAAAAACCCAGGTCTCCTGCAAGACAGACCTGGTCTGGATCTCCCTTGGTTGGCTTCATTCCTTTACTCTCTAACTAAATCTCTGCTTGCTCACTGGCCTAACTCTTGTCTTGGAATCTTTGAGCAACCCTAATCCCATAAACCCACCCATCAAGGACTGGTGCTGTAGGTTAGCAGATCCTTCTCCAACACCTTGACAATCCTTTGAAAAATCCTTTGGTTAATTCCAAAACTGTCATTCAAAATCTCTGTCACTTAACTGGTCTTACAATCTTCACTACCACCACCAGCCTCTGAGCGGGGTTCAGGGGATTTGCACTTCTTAGAGGTTCTCACAGACACTGAGAAGACCCAGTCATGGACAAGCTTCTAACCCTGCTTTCTGGTGTGCAGTAGACGATCAAAAGGCCCCTCTTCAGCTAAGCCTCCCGACAGACCCTGCCTGGCCCTTTGCCCAGTCCTCCTGGCTTATCTGGAGGTGGCAGATTGGGTTCCAGAAAAAGGACAGGCCCTTTCCGCAGTGCAGGACTCAGGAGATCAGGCAGGTGACTGCATCAGAGATACACCTTATCTGCATGGTGATTTGTGGTGACCCTTCCCCCCTCCAAATGGTTAGGTAAAGCGCCTGCATGCTCAGTGACCCTGAGTGGAGCTTGCTGTTGGTGAGAGATCCTGAGGATAAAAGGGGGTTATCCCTGCAAAGACCATGGCCTTGTTGTCTTTAACCGTTCAGTTAATTCCCACTGGCAATTTTTTCATGTTACTAGCTCTTGCTTTCCTGTGACAAATGTGATCAGGCCATATTCCTTGCAAGCTGATTTTAATGTCTTGAGATCCTTCTTCTCTCAGAAAGTAAGGAAATGGAGAGTTCTGCAATGTGAGTACTTCATCAAGTTTGAGTTTCCAGAGTGATATAGGTGAGAAGGTAGGCAGCCTTGAAACTAGGTTGACCACATTTCCTTGACACAAAAACGGGACACTGGGATGGCAAAAACAGCACAGTTATGCACTGGTGACAAAGGGGAGGGGAGGAGGAGAAGCAATCAGAGCAGGAGCAGAGCAGACAGGCCAGCAACAAGTATTATGCAATGCTGATGGGTGATGGAATAGTGACTACCCGTGGTCGGGGACTTCATACAGCCAGGGCCAGTGCAAAGACTTTTGGCACCTTAGGTGAAAACCAAACTTGGCACTCCAGTAAGACTGGTCTAAATGCCCTACCTAAGACACATGCTGCTTTAACCATTCTGGTGTCAGAAATGCCCAACAATCTCCGTATTGCTGGAGATAACCACAGTGCCAGGAATAACCCCTGGAATACTTACCTGCAGCTCACCCGGGGTGTTCTGCTCTCTTTGAAGAAACAGGAGCCAGTGGGATGGGTGGGAGGGAGAGGATCCTCATCCCTTGGCTCTGGTTTCCTCAGGGCGAGTGGGAACAGCAATACAGCCCAGGCCTGAGGCAGTCAGCACCAGCAAGTGTGGTCATTAAGGTGGGGCAAAAGGGTTGGCTGTTTTGGGGGCCCCCCAGCAGCCTGGGCCTGGGGTAACTCAACTGCCCCCTTTGTCCTATGTTAAAGACCTCCCTGGACTACTAAATATGTGACAAACATATCTATAGATATAGATAGATAGATATAGATATAGATAGATATCTGAGAATTGTTTAATGTGTATTAACGTATAAACACATATGTATAAGTAATGTAATTTTATACGTGTGACATATTAATCTTTGTATGTTATGGTATCACACTATATATTGGCATTTTTTTCTGCTCAATATTATATATTAGAGATCATGGGAAAGATGTTGGTGACTTGAAAAGTTTGTAGCACTAGAGTTAGAGCAAATGGGTAGAGATTTATGCTTGTACATATACACTTTTTATTATGGAATATTTACAAATTGCAGAAAAGTGAAAAATGGTCTGCTATGGAATGAGTGGATCATTGGGAAGATCTCTGAATATTGAACTAGGCTATCTGGGCTTAATACAGGTAATAAAAGGCCATCAAATGATCTGTAAACATGAAAAGTTCATTCATAGACTATCATGGCAATGATCACATAGTTCTATATTTAAACAAAACAGTAAAGCAAGTACCAATAGAAAAACATTATAATTATAATATTTTTCAAATAATTGATTCAAATAATTGATAGTGGATGGGGGGGCATGGGGAGAGAGAGAGAGACAGAGAGAGACAGAGACAGAGAGAGACAGAGACAGAGAGACAGAGACAGAGAGACAAAGAAAGAGAGAGAGAATTTTCCTAGAATCTCTAGATAAGGGAGAGAAGAAAATCTGAAGACTTGTACCAGAAAAAAGTTAAAAGGAATGGAAAGAAAAATCAAGGTGAATTTTCAAAGCTTTAAATAAGACTGTGTAACATTTGTGCCTTAGGAAAGGAGAAAACTCTAAATTTATTTGTAATGCTATATTCATACTTTCTCCCTTGGTCTATTTACATAATTTCTCTGCAAATTTATGGTAATAGGTATTAGATGTCTTTTTGAGTTTCTAGAAATATTATTTGTAGTATTTAATTTCAGATTTATTCTTTATAAAGACCAAAGGAAAATTTTATATTCTTAAAATTATGCCTCATATGAGGGACAGAAAAAAATAGACATAAAGTGCCTTCATTGTCATCTGTTATATGCCTGGCACTTAACCTAATGCTGCCTATTTGGTTTAATTATATTATAACCTTATGAGGTAGCCATTATTATACCCATCTTATAGAAGGAGCTTAGGGTCTCATAGATTTAGGATAGTGCCCAGGTTATAAGTGACAGAACCAGAATTTGTATTCTGATCAGCTTGATTGAAGACCCTGTAGTCTTTCCAAAACACCAACGATGTTTGGTTGCACCTTTGAAAGACTGAGAGAACTTGGATTAGGTCTGAGACAGCAAAATGTGTGGGGTGAGATTTTTTATTTTTGCATATGAGGGGCTGGGTTAATATTTTTATTTATCCTGCTTAGGAGGTGAATTAAGAATTTGTTCACTTATACAAAGTAGAAGACTTGGCATGAGAAGAGAGGGTCTTCTGAAAAAATGATTGCCTGTGTGACCCCCCTCCCTTCATCGAGTTTTCCCACTCAGATCTTCAATTTATATATTAAACTGCTTTCTTTGCAGCAGTGGACAAGGACTTAATACAGAAACAATATAGAGAAAGTCTCAACAAACTCTATAGCCCACTGGATTAAACCACATAGAAGTATATTGGTGACCTTGACTAAAGAGTGCTATCAATGGCAGGGAGAAATAGAACTGGGATCTCACAACACCGAAATCTAGGTCTTTGCTGTGCTGGACTCTTATCTATAGGTTACTGGGGAAATATCTACTCCAAGCTCTTCAGCTCTTCAGACTGTCAATTCAGTTCTTCCTGGTTATAAGTCTGAAACCCCTATTACTTTTCTGGCTCATTGGGTATCTGTTCTCTGCTCCGAGAGGCTACCCACATTCTTTCTCACGTTACCCCTCTACCCTCGATCCAGCAAGGACACATAAAATCCTTCTCATGCTTCAAATCCTTCTGACTTCCCTCCTGTTTCAAAGGGTCATGTCATAATGTCATGCCTGTCAAGATAATCTCCACCTCTTAAAGTAAACTGATTTGGAACTTCAAAAATAAATACATAAAAACAAGGTGTAGCAGGAATGAAGTCATTTAGGCAGGCTGGCAGGGAGTGAGAGGAAGAAGCATTTTGTAAAACTTAGTTGTCCTTCTTGACTGTTCCCCTGGGCATTGGGACATGAATCCAGGTCCTGGGATGTGTGGGGGTTATGCTTTCAGCTGGAGGCACTAGACTTAACTACTGCTCTATGATTTGGAACTTTTAAGAACATTTTCAAAATGCCTTTGCAACACCACCTGCATAATTAAAGAACCACAATTCTAGGGCCCGGAAATCTTTGTTGCTATCTTTAAAAACAAGGAAGAAATAGAAATCATGAAAAGATTAATCATAAGCAAGGAAATTAAAGCAGTAATTGAAAATCTCCCTAAAGCAAATCCTGGATCAGATGGTTTCTCAAGTGAATAAACACATTCAAAGAAGAACTGATATTAATTTTAAACTGTTCAAAGAAAAAAAAGATGGAAAATTGCCATGCAATTTCTGTGATCCAGTTATTCCTTTACTGGGTATTTACCCTAAAAACACAACAGCACTTATTCTCAGAGATATGCACCCCATGTTCATTACAGCATTGCTTACAATAGCCAAGAGCTGGAAACACCTAAATGTCAATAAGCAGTTAAGTGGATGAAGAAAATGTGGACATACACACACACACACACACACAGTGGAATATTACGCAGCTATCAAAAGGAGAAATAGTGCCATTTGCCACAACATGGATGGACCTAGAGGGAATGATGCTTAGCAAGATAAACCAGAAGGAAAAAGATGAATATTATATGATATCACTTATATGTGTTTTACAGAAATAGTGCGCAAATGACTCAACTAAACAGTAATATACCTTGAAAAAATCCTGCAGCAATAGACTTTTAGTGGGAAATAGAAAGGCAAAGCAGTGAGTGCAGAAAGAGATGGGGGAGGGGGTATGGCAAATGGGGTAAAGGGGATTAATTGTATAATGGAAGACAAAAAGAAAATAATTCACTGTATTATATACAGATGCAAATTTGCTATCATATATACCTCAAACCTAGTTAATGCTAAAATGCAATATTCCTTCAATAGAATCAATTAAAAAATAAAAATAAATAAAATCCTTCCTAATCTGAAGGAGCAAAGCATGTAGGTGATTGATGGAAGGCTGAGAAACACCAGGGACCACTTGCCTCTTGGGATATGCAACACAGAGAGCAGTGGGAGGAAGTGGAAGGCTGGGAACCATGCGGTGCTCTATTAGGTGAGAACCAGAGACCCCTAGGGGTCGTCCCCTAACACAGAGGACTACTGTTGCGACAAAAAAGCCATGAACACCACCTAGGAACTTTGGGGTGAGATCAAACCAAAAACGAGATTTAATGGGGAAAACTGCTTCTTCATGCTACAACTTCACCAAATGAGTAGAAGAAATTGCAGTGTCATGTTTTTTCTCCTGGGGCACCCCAAAGATTTTTCTCTTCAGTCATATTAGGCTGAAATATTGATAATTGGTAATGTAGATTATCAGTCATTCTATTATGATCTGAGGTGAGGACCCTACATAAACTAGAGAGACATTGAAAAGACCCAAGGAGAATCTGCTGATTCCAGGGCCAAGTAGAATTGTACTTGTTTAGGTATGTGTGAACAAGGAAAAACCTGAGACTGTGAAAAGAGAGGAAAATATAAAATAAGGGTTTCATAGCACTCAAGATATATAGGAAGTTCATTATTTAAAAAAATATTAATTATCTTGAAAAAGAGAAATGTTTTAAATAATATCTTCTTTGTCTCAATAAAATTCAGAAATCTAGTACACATTACATACATGAATGCATTTGCATATATAAATATTGAATCATGCTGTACCCCTGATGTTAACATAAATTTATTTCAATTTTTCATTGATAAAATTGTAAAAAATCTATGAATCAAATTAAAGAAAAAGGATAAGAAAACAGATTAATGTGACATTGAGAAGAAAACAATATAGGGAGATACATGTTTTTGAAAGTATTGAAGGAAAATAAAAATGAGTATCTGAATTAAGATACATATTATAATCAATAAAATAACTCACCAAGAATAAATTATTTAAGCCAAATGTAATAGAAGCTTAAATTTTTCTCCAAATTCAGGAGGAAAAAGAGTAGAAAATTTAAAGTTAACAATAGATAAATGGAATGTGCAACATATTAATAAGTATTTTTTTAGTCCAAATCATAGAAATTCATCTCAAACTTAAGGAAATTTATGAACTCACATAGTGGGTAGGGCTCATGTGATTTTGGCTTCAAGTGTATTTTAGATCACTGTTCCATAATAGTCTATCCAAAATGTTTCTGTAGTCACAGTTATTAGTTTTTTTTTTTCCTTTATGGCACTGAAATAAACATTCATTTTATAATTAATTTATTAATTTTAATTACAAACATTTTAGTCAGCGCTTTTGGTTTTAAAATCCCTTACACTTTTATGTCATCACATAATTGCACTCTTGGACTAATTGTTGTTAATTTGTTAATGCTATTACTATATTGGTGTTTTAATCTTCATGTTTGCTTTGTAAATTATTGAGCCACTGTTTCTATTGTATAACTTTTGCAGATAATTTTTTTCTTTTGTATTTTGTTGTTAAACATTATTGTTAAAGGGATATTTCGCTACTTTACTCATCACTCATTGATAGCATTGAGTGCAGTAAAAGTAGATCTCAGAAAAGATTTGCAGAAAGATTTGTTTTCCAGAAATTATAGGCCAAATATAATTTTATTTTTAAATTAAAATAGTTCCTACTTTCCTTCTTGGCTTTGTATCATATATTGAGACTTTGCCACTAGGTGAGACTTTTTATTTCACTGAAATAAGAACTAAAGCTTAACACTGTGCAAATTACCTGTAATCATAATGTGTTTCTTTTGGGTTCTTGAAGTGAGCAGATCTTGTCATCCTGATTGCCTGTCTTAGTACTGCAAATCTGACCAGAGTGTGTAGTAGAAAGTTTCTGCCACCAGGTGGTACTCTTGGCTCTTGCTGTTTTTATTCTGCCAGCTTGAACAGCGGTTCTGTCAAAACAGACGTGCACAAGATGCTACTACAGGAAAGCTGGCACAATTGGTAATGAGGAATAGGGTTATCATGGTGGTAAGAGGCTGTCTTGGGATGTTTGTAGCTTTGCAAGAACCAATGCCTATTAGCTATCAGATTGCTCCCTTTGATGATAATAGCTAGCATAGCAAGGGCATGTATACCCCTAAAGTCTGTGCAAACTGCAGTGATTACCATTCCTTCTGCACTCCATGATTCGTGGGCTATAACTGGGGTATTGAGAGTGACATAATGAACTTTTAACATGTTTATCATGCTTCACACTAGGTTTTTGCTATTTTCCATATTTTTTCTCTTTTATTTCCCAGTAAAAATACCCCATGAAGAAAGACTCCATTGGTCTGATTTGGGAAAGAGTGCATGCTAGTACCCTTGAAGATTCATATCACACACCAGCATATCAAAATCTTTGGAAGTCTTGTTTCATTTACATAAAGTCCCATGGACAAATTTTAGTGGAATACTCATTAATCCTTAGAGAACTACCCTCATTTTGTTCCTAAATGTTAATGAATATTCCATTAAGATGAATTTAATTATAACTTATTGTGTGTATGTAGGTCTTCCCAACAAGGCTATGCATTCCTTTCTGTATCCAGCAAAGGTTTAGTGCACAATGGGGGCTCAAAAAACATTAATTGTGGTATAGTCCCCTCAGAAATATTTTTGAGTTTATTTCTCTATTCAGATTCCACTGATAGCAGTTATTCTTTATAAACAATTTTTGCTCCTAAGTTTTAATGGAAAAATGGATCTAACACCAAGACATAGACAATAGCATTAGTAATAAGTCATTTGTAACTTAGCAACAAGTTATCACCATATTCTCATGAAAGGACAAAGGATTAAAGTATTTTGTCTCTACTCACCATTTACTTTCCATTTCATTGCATTTCGATGTTTTAAAATCAGTGTATTGCTAGCAAATTTTCAGAGATACTATTCCCCTTGAGAATAATCATTTGTGATTGACCCATAAAGCTTAATCCTTAAAAAAACCCACAAAAATTCAAAACCTCTATTTGCTTATGTATGCTTTGTTTCTCTAGGGAGTCATCCCCACTAACATTTTATTGTGTGTGTGAGTCCCTGTGTATTTTGCCTTTTTTGGAAGTTGCATGCATGTCTGAACCTACTTCCGCTAGAATAAAGAGGAATGATAGCCATGGACACACAAGAGAGAATGGTCTTTGCTGAAATCTATGTCATTACTACAAACAGAAGACCCCAATTCCTTTCATCTGGGCAACTTTATGCTGCTTCCATTGAGGATGGGGTGTCCTCCAAATAATGAAGTGTCTGTTTGACTTTGAATCTAAGCAGACTCAGACTCAAGAACCTTTTTCTACTTCTCACAAATGGTATAAAATGGGGAAGTAGGGTACCTCTAAGCCTTCCTTTTCTTATTTCTGATATGGGGCTAATAAAACCCAGCAAGTGGGTGACCTTGAGAATAAAATCTAATAATGGATACGATGGAGCAGTAAACTATCTTTCATATAGGTAGGAACTCAACAAATTTTACTTTTCCCTTTGCTTTCTTACTTTTTCCACTATTTAACTGTCTCCCAGTATCACTGGCAATAACAAATGATGAAATCTTAGGGAGTGAGGTGGGGCTAGAGTAATAATGGAAGTCATAGGTATGGTCTTAATGTCTGTGTCTCAGCAAAATTTATATGTTAGAAAACTAATATTCAAGTTGATATATTAGGATGTGAACCCTTGGAAGGTGATTGGGTTATGAGGGCAGAACCCTTGTCACTGAAATCTGTGCCCTTATAAAAGAAGCTTCGGGGAGCTAGCTCATCCCTCCACCAGGGGAGGACACAGTAAAAAGATAGTCTGTTTCCAGAAAAGTGCCTTCACCAGAATCCCATCATGCTGGTACCTTTACTGTAGAATTCCAGCCTCCAAAACTGTGAGACATAATTTTCTGATGTTAAGTCATCTACTCTGATATTTTTTGTAAGAATCCACATAGACTAAGACAAATACCAACTTCTAGAACTTGACCTAAACATTTCACTTTAAAATCTCTACTCTTGGGGTTAACATGTATTTCCACCTCCTCTACTTGCTTTACATCCTTTATTTTCAGCACACACAAATGTTATGTTAGGCTCACAAAGCTATGAAAATCTAGCTAGAATGTTTGGGTTGGCAGTGCCTCCAGGGGGTTTAGGTGGAGACTTTCGTTGTCAAATAGAAACTTTCTCAATTTTACCTTGTGGTTTATGTTCACCAGCCAGTTTTTGCTAGATGATTAATCTTCATGTTAATTTGTTTTTCTGGTTTTCTGGCCATGCATTCACTGAGTTACAATGTTGCCTTGCTCCTAGAATGTGGGCTGACTTTTTTACTTATCTATCAGTACTTTTTAAAACAGCATCTTTAGTTGATGCTGAATTTAGGTTCCTTTTGATCAAACTTCCAAGTTATTTTATGAAGACTGAAAATTGGTTTCTAGTTAGTGTAGTTCAATTGCACATGAATATTTGTCTGAGGTTTTACCACAACACATCACTCCTTTTTGTACCTAATGGATCAGATTAATCACTTTCATTATTACCCTGAATATGAATCAATGACCCACAAATTTATTTTAACAGCTATTTCAACTACAAAAGAGAATTAACTGTATATCGATTAAATTTTTTGTTCTAAAGTCATTAATTTTCAGTTTCACAATACACAATCCTTTAGACACATATTTTGACGTTTGTATAATAAATCAGGGAGAAAGATATCTGAGATCATATTCAATTAAGGTGTTTCAAGTTCAGAAACAAATATACTGCAATTTGAAAGATTTGGAAAATAAAGATTATATGAATGTTTGATGTTTACAGATTCATATTATTCAGTTCTGACTTACCTTAAGTATATTTATTTGTGAGTTTTAGGTCCTTCTCAATTTCATTTGCTAATTATGTGAGGTATACACACAGCTTATTTTATAGGGATCCAAACCCTGTAGGTACACCTACAACGAATATCAGTTGATGACTCTATCCATTACGTTTATCTATTACAAATTCATATTCACTTCCACTTTCTAGTCTAAGGCTAATGATCTAGTTGTTTGTTTTTTTTTGTTGTTGTTGTTTCCAAGGAAAGGAAAAGTCTTTCTTTCTAGACTTAGGTTCCTTTCTCCCTCCCCCTCTTCCTCCCCCTTCTCCTTTCCTTCCCCCTCCCCCTCCTCCTCCTCCCTCTTTTTCCTCTTCTTCCTCCACCCCTCCTCTTTTTTCTCCTACTCCACCTAATCTTCTTTGAAGAAAACCCCAAATTTAATGACATATTTATGGAGAATTTACATAGCTATGAATACTGAGGTAAATGGGATGACATCTTTTCTCTGAAAATAGGTTTCTGAGAGAGGACATGACAGTTAAACTGACTTCTGGATTAAAATCTTCCCAAACTTAGTTCTTTTAGAGACCTACGGAGTGGTGATTGCTTCTTTGATTAAAGAAAATGCAAATAATTAGGAGAAAGCTCTTAATCTCCAGGGTTTCCTTTTTTTAATTTCAGCTCAAAATAATCCTCATGTCAAAGTGGGGCAGCTACAGGAAGTCAATTCTGAGAGACTTGGGGTGATTTGGGGGCTTTTAGCCCCCAAGTGGAAAATGTCTACATGCATATTTTGCCTATTAATTGTCTCCTTTGACTTTATCAGGTGTATGTATGTTTTTATGTGTGCATGTGTGTGTGTGTGTGTGTGTGTGTGTGTGTGTGTGTATGTATTATAGGAAAGGTTCAGGCAGGAATGAAAGTGAGAGGCAGGCAGAAGAGAGAGGAGGAAGAAGCATTTTTTTTCAGTTGTTCATCTTGATTATTCCTCCCAGCCTCAGGGAGTGAATGCTGATCATTGGGATGTAGATGTATTGAACTTGTCTGGAGATGGCAGACCTAAATACTATTCCACCCAGGTGTGGGCATGCCTGTATTTTATTTCATATTGCTGTGAGATTTTCAATACTTTAGATTATAAATCTCCTATCGGGTACATAATTAGCAATCTCCAATTGTAATCTCAGTTGAAGTAGCATTGCCATTTTTGTAGCTACTTAAGTTGGGATTTCTTTTTCTTGACATTTGAGAACATAGTTTTTGATTAAATGGTCTGCTTTTTAGATCATAATTGACTCATTGTTTCATGACTATGGTATCACTTCATTTTGCATTAAAGATAATTAATTAGTTTTTTTTTTCCCCCTGTGTGTTAATGCCATCCTTGGCAGGAGTACCATAGATCATTTAGAAAGTTTTCCTGGTGGTAACATTTTCTTTGAATTCCAGGCATATGGTTATTTACCTGAGAGGCCTTGCCAGCTGCCAACTTCTTCAGGAACAATGCACTCCTTTTACCTAAGTGGCTTTCAGGACAGGTCCTGGCCTGAGTCCAAGAATTTGTCCATTTCTTCTAGGTTATCCAATTTGATGCCATGAAGGTATGCATAATATTCTTTCATGATCCTTTGTATTTCTGTATTATCAGCTGTAATTTCTCCTTTCATTCTTCTGAGCTTATTGATTTGTGTTTTCTCTCTTTGAGTCTTTTAATGTTTTGTCTATTTTGTTTTATCCTTTCGAAGAGTCGGCCTTTGGTGTCATTGAGCTTTTGAATAGTCTTTTTGAGCTGTATTTTGTTGACTTTTGTGGTAAATTTTATTATTTCCTTACATCAACTACCTTTTCATTTTACTTTTATTCTTTTTCTTGTTCCTTTAGGTGAAAGATTAGGCTTTTTATTTTTGATTGCTTCTTGAGGTAGGGTTGTATCACTATAAATTTCTCTGTTAAGACTGCTTTTGTTGCATCTCATAGGCTCTGATAAGTCATGCCTTCAATTTCATTTGACTCCAGGTATTTTTTTAATTTCACCTTTTACTTTCTCATTGAACCAATATTTGTTCATTAATAAGTCATTTATTTTCATTTCCCTTTTTGGTTAATTTATAATTTATTGCCATTGTGTTCCAAAAAGATGCTGGATATGATTTCAGTCTTTGTAGATTTGCTGAGATTTTTATTCTGTCCTAACATATGGTCTTGAATATGTTCCCTAAGCACTTGAAAAGAGTGTGTTCTGAGGCAAAATGCTCCTTTCTCTCTCTCTCTCTCTCTCTCTCTCTCTCTCTCTCTCTCTCTCTCTCTCTCTCTCTATATATATATATATATATATACTAAGTCTATCTTATTAATCATTTAAGGCTATTGCTTATTGATGTTTTGTCTAGATGATCTGTCCTTTACTGTGAGTAGGATATTAAAGTTGCCCCCTATTATTATTGTGTTGCTGTCAATATCTCCCTTTAGGTCTGCTAATATTTGCTTGATATATTTGGGTGCTCTTATATTGGATGGATATATGTTAGTAAGTGTTATTTCTTCCTATTGCATTGATTCCATTCCCATTACAACCATATAATAACCATATTTAGCTTCTGTTACCATTTTGTCCTGAAGTCCATTTTATATAAGTAGAGTGGTCCCTACTCTTTTAGATTCACCATTGACTTGGAGTACTATTTTGCATCCCTTCACTTTACTCTGTTTGCCTGTATCTCTCAACTGAGTCTCATAAATAGCATATAGTTGGATTTTATTTTTTAATCCTCCCAGACACTCCGTGCCTTTTAATTTGTGGCTTCAATCCATTTACATTCAGGGTGATTATTGATATTTGAGGACTTGCTATTGCCATTTTGATCTTTGTTTTCTGACTTTGTATATTTCTATATTACCTTTTGTGAACTTTCTTCTTTTTGCTTTTGATAGATGAGTTCTTTTAAAAGTTTGTTGTAGGGGAGATCTCATGGCAACAAATTCCTTCAGCTCTTGTTTGTCAGTAAAAGACTTTATTTGTCCCTCATATCTGAGAGAATTTTGCAGCATATAGTAATCTTGACTGACAGCTTTTAATTTTAGAGTATTTTGAATATGCTGTTCCATTCTCTCTTGGCTTGAAGAGTTTCTGCTGGGACATCTGACAATAGCCCAATGGGAGTCCCTTTATGTGCTACTTGCGTTTTTTTCCCCCTGGCCACTTTTAGTATTCTTTTTTGTCTGAGACTTTTGATAGTCTCAAAATTATATGCCTTGGAAGTCATTTTTGTTTGGATATATAGGAATTCTGTTTGCATCTCTGACACGTATATTCATTTCCTTCTTCAGGTTTTGGAAGTTTTCAGCAATTATTTCTTTAAATATGTTCTCTGTTCCCTTCTCTCTCTCTTCACCTTCTAGGATACCCATTATTCTCATGTTGCCTTTCCTAATGGAGTCAAATAGCTCTCAGTGTTTCTTCACTCCTTTTTTTACAATTAATATTTCTCTCTTCCTACATGTCTATCATCCAGATCATTGATCTTTTCCTCCAGTTGGTCAATCCATATTTTTGTCATATTCAATCTAATTATATTCTTCATCTCCTGAATCTGTTCATTTCTTTTGTGAAGTTTCAGTTTCTTCCTTATGCTTATTAATTTTATTTTTGAACTCATTGACTTAGTTTGCTGAGTCCTCTTGTCTTCCTTGGAGTTGTTTTTCTGAATTTTATTTCGTCTCTCTGAGTTTCTTTATGATTGCTACTTTGAATTCGTGGGTTCCTTATAGCTGAGCTGCTTATATTATTGTTTTGTTGGCAGATAGTGCTTTGCTTTCTTTTTATTGATTATTGTTGGCTTCTGGAGTAGGGAATCTCACATTGGTTTGTGGGGTTGGGGTTGGTTGGTTGGGGAGAGGAGTGAAGCAGGTAGCTGTTGTGGTCTGCAGAGAATAGAGGAGCCTGTTGCTCTGGATATCACTGAGGTCATCTCTCTTCTCAAGGCTCCACAAACTGGGTATAGTAGTTTTTATTCTGTGGTGACAGAACTCCACTTAGTTGGAGAGTATCCCAAGGGGTAAGGGTGTGGAGTGCAGTCTTTTGTGCTCTTTTCTGAATTTCTGACCTGTGTTGAGACTGAGGCCTTTCTCTTTGTACTTCACTCAAGCAAAGCGTATGTGCCACCAACAATCTTCCTTCCTCACTCCCTGTGATTCAAGGCTGGACCTGCTGCCCTTTTAGTTGGTACTGCTGGCTGCTCTTCCACCACCTCTCCATCAGCTGCCACCTGCTACCCTACCTGAGTCCCTTCAGATCCACTTTCAGATGTTCAAATAAACTCACTTTCTCTGGTGAATTTCTCCATGTGTTTGCTGTTTCTGACTTACTAGGGTGCTGTGGGCCTCCCTGCCAGTGTCATGTCTAGAAAAGTGTTATTTCCCTGATATATGAAGCAAGGAGCAACCTTAGTCACTATCTTCTCTCTTTATCAATTGCTACTGTCACACTTTTCTTCAATTCCTTAAGCCCTTAACCATCACAATGTATATGTCATTTGATTTGCTTACCTATTGTCGATTCTCACAGAAGTGTGAGGCCCAGGAGTCTTAGTTGTCCCCTGCCCTAAATGTAGGTGTTGCCCCTCACATTATGGGGTATATTGTTCCTTTCCAAAATAGAAAATGTGGGATATTTCAGGATTCGGTGGTCTCTAAATATGTGGCTGTGGGCTTCACATCAGAAAAGTGGGTTTTCTTGGGTCATGCCCATAATAAACTCTACAGAGATATGCTATGTGAGATATGCAGGAATCTGGCCCCCATGGATAAGGATATCTTCACTCCTCACTCAGTCTTTTAGGCTATAGATGTTTCTTGCAATGCTCCTTTCCTCAGTCAGTAGAGCAACCTCCTTTTGCCATCATCATCCAGAGTACAGACCTTGGGGCCTCACCATGTCCTAGTACCTGCTGTAGGAGGAAAGGGTAAAGCTGGAGATAAGGTTTCTGCACACATTGCTCCTGCTGTACCAAGCTGAGAGCCTCCTGAGCCAGACCTAGGAAGCTGTGCAGGCCAGGATTGACCATCCAGTAAAAAATGAGTAAGAAAATTTAATTAATAGAAGTGAAGGAGAAAATTCAATCTTTAGAAATAGACCCAGCAATGACAAGGATTATAGAATTAGTAGATAAGCATACTAAAAAGTTATTAAACCTATATTCCATAAGCTAAAAAAGGTAGGGTAAAGATTACCATGCTAGGCAGAACTATGAAAGATTTAGTAAAGACAGAAATCAAACTTATAAAATGAAAAATACAATATGTGTAACAAAATTCATTAGGAGATGTAAAATTAAAAAAGTGAAGTTAAAATCAAAGCTATAAAATCAAACATGTATATTAAAAATATTTTTAAAAATCCATACCATTAGTAAGTGTGGAATAATTTCAGGCAGTCTAATATAAAGATATATTAGTTGGCTTTTTCTTCAGGAACTCTACAAGAAATACTAAAATAACTCTTCATGCAAAATAAAAATAATACCAGATAGCTGAGCTTACACCAAAACTAAAAGTATCAGAAATGGTAAATACGTGGTAAGTATGATAATTTTTAAAATTCTATTAAATCTAATTAAAACACAGTTGATATATAAGCCAAATGTTTTCTGATGTAATGAATTTCTAATATTGTGGAATCATCATTTATTTGGAAGAAAAATATACAATAGCAATAAGATAGCACCTGACATAGGGGGAATGGGTATGCTTGAAAGGTCTATTTACTTGAAAGCATACTGTGAAAAGTTAAATATGTATACTATATAGGTCCTTACATAATAACTAAAATAATAAACACATGTAATCTAAAATAGGATAAAGGGAACTAAGAATATTTAGAACATATTTAAAAGAATAGCAACATGGTGGGTTTATACCTAACCAAATAAAAAATCATGTTAATATAAAAGACCTAAACACTCCAATTAAATGTCAGATTGCTATACTGGATTAAAAAAATAAGATCTAACTTCATACCAGTTTTAGGAAGTCCAATTTATATATAAAGACACATAAGTTAAAGTAAAAGGATAGGAAAGATATACCATGATAGCAGTAATTAAAGGAACGCTATATTAATGTCAGACAAAATAGATTTTAAGGCAAAGAAATTATCAGTTAGGAATTGAATTATTTCATATTGATAATAAGATAAAATCATCAAGAAGACTTAGTAATTCTAAATGCTTAAGGTCCTAATAATAGTGCTTTAGAATACATAAGGAGAAACTGAACTATATGGAAAAATAAAACAATTTATAATTTGTCAAAGATTTCAACATCCCTACTCAATAACTGTTAAAGAAGAAAGGTAGATAGAAAATCTACAATGATGCAGAAAACATGAACAACACCCAACAAAGCAGTAAAAATAAGGTCAAAATCTGGAAAAGTAGGAAATCTGCAGAAGCAAGCTCCTATGGGCTTCTTTCTGTAGACAAAACTTCAGCAGTGGTGGCTGAGTTTCTGAGAACATAGAGATTTTAATAGTCTTCTTTGCCTAAGGAGATAAAAATTAGTCAAATATGGTCTAAATATGGGCCCCCTAGAAAACACAGTGTTTGCATTTGGACTTTAGGCAGCTATACCTTACAACTATTGATAAAATGGAAATAAATTAGCATTCGCGTGATAAACGCCTGAAGTTAAATAACATTTTCTATCATATTCAAGGAGATTTACCAAAAAAAAGAGTTTTGAATTTTCTCAGAGAAATGAAAGCTATACAAAGGAAACAAATGGGGATTATATAGGTAAACAAATATTAGGAACTCAGTGGATGAATGTAGATATGCAATTAAAAAGAGGATTAGTCAACAGAAAACCCAGAAATCTAGCTAACACTGAAATAGAAAAAAAAAAAATAACATTCAATTGTAAGCATATATCATAATCAATTAATTTTAATCGATTAAATTAGCTCTTTTTAAAAATGCGTATACAGATTTATTAATTTATATCTGATACAAAGACAGTGATGGTATATTGACTTCCAAGGGCAAGAGTTTTTTCATATTGTTATGACTAATCCTTAAGGACATATTTTTGGTAGAATTGTTAGTTCAAAGTAGATGTAAAAAAAAGGTATTTTTTTTTTGTCAAAGCAAAACAGTTTTAATAGAAAATCCTACTTACATTAAAATGATGAGGGACAGAAGAAAAGGAACCCTAAAAAAATAGTGGCAAAACCTGACTACCAGAATAAGGACCCCTCCTTAGCAACCCGTGTCTGGAGACACACCCTCTACTTACTCCCACAGAGAACTCCAAGCAATCTTATCAGATGTCTCAACTCTGGTGAGAGCCATAGCCCCTGGGTACACCCATAGTGGCAGTCTTCTTTTCCCTGGGTATATAAAAGCCACCATTTTAATGGTGAGGTCTCTATCCTGTAACCTTTGAGCAACAGGGATATTAGTGTTTCTTGAAAGGTCTATTTACTTGAAAGCATACTGTGAATAAACTTGCCAAGTGATCCTGGTCAAATGGCTGTCTTCTCGAATTCTTTCCAGGCAGACTTGTGTGTCATCAGGGTGTTCCAGGTAGCTCACTCTTCCTGTATTAGAAAGGAAAGGGATAGAGAAGATTTCGTCCCGCTCGGGCTCCTCAGAGAAAGTTGCAGCGCCTGATACTGTCAGAGCATACATAGGCAGGTTGTCAGGGAAGGGGAAATAGGGATATGTATTCAGGCCATTGTCAGGAGTGACATTTGATGTGTGTCAGTGGCCCAGATGGTAAAGACATGATGCCTTTGTCAGTCACCCCAACTGGCCCTCCTATAAACTGTAAGTTCCCGGATCATCATGTGTCTCCTGGGAATGGGTTATACTGTGGTGACACGCCTGTGCAGAGGACAGGCAAGGACACCAGCTGACTCTCTGGAGTGTTGTGGGGGCAGCTGGGCCAGAATAACCAGGCTCCATCTGTGACCAGCAGCCCCAAATATGTCCTGTGTCAGTCCCATCACTTTCCATCTTCAGTGAGCACTGGCGAGGAGCATGGGCTCCTAGAACCTGGCAAGTCTCCTCTTCCCCAGTCCCACTGTGAGGAGCCAAGTTGCCAGGCACTTGTTTCCTTGGAGATGGAACCCTCTATGAGTTCCATGTCAGTTGTGACCAGTGGACTCTGGAAGTTGATGGCATCACTGACAGAGTGGCCAGGCGCTCCTAAGACATGGAGGATCCTATGGAAGATACTCAAGTGTCTGCCCCATGACTTCTGAAGCCATTGTGGCAGCCCTGCGGGTACTGTGTGACAGAGCAACAGGCACATCAGGAGACTTTGTAAGTCTCTGGCAGATTCTGATCTGTGCTGGCCCTGGTGGCTGTGATAGTGACAGTCTATCTGATTGGAAAGGAGGAAAAGGGCCTGGTGGACAACTTTCTATGAGTGATACCCAGGGGAAAGTCTCAGAGGGGACAAGACAAGTGACCCCAGCATCTGAGGCCACCCTGGTTCTCAAGGGGGAAGTTGTGTCCCCATGTCACCCAGCATCTCTTTGGTCCCACTGACTGAGACTCAGAGCTGCCCTCCAGCTTCACTCAGGGCACTCATTCTGGAAAGAGGAAGGAGCCCACCACACAAAAGAGCCCCTGATTACCTTCATAGGTCCTGACTCAGAAGTGCTAGAGAACAGGCCTGCACTGACTTACAGGACTGGCCTGAAAAACTAACCCAGGACAGCTGGAACCAGAGAGTGTGGGAGAAAGTAAAAGAGAAATGTTCTACGCAGCTATCAAACTCAAACCTGAAGGTAGAAATGCTGGAACAAGTGCAGGGCCTCCTGAACCTGGACAGGGCCCTTGGGAGGACAAGAGACCAAGGCTGCAAGGAGGGAGACTACCCCAGCCAACAGCCACCAGGTCAACAAGTCAGCGTCCTTGAGGAGGCATTCTTGCAAAGGCCTGTTGACAACACTGCCCCAGCAAAGGAGAAGAAGGAGGTAGCCAGAAAGAGGCTGGAAGAAACTTAGAGGAACAAGGAGCCTGAAGCACAAATAATCAGTGTGTCAATCTAGGAGGCATATTTACTCTGAAAATTCCCAGCTTCAAAGTAAAATTCAGAACCTGTGGTCTAAACAAATTCAGCCTCAAGTTCACATAAGTAGGCTCGAAGCTAGACAAAATGACCAGGGATGAGGAGCACTGCCTGTTGCTTGTCCAGGGGACACTGACTACCACTAAAAGGACTCTAGTCTCCACCCACCACACCCCCATGTCACTGCAGAAAGATGGTCCAAGGCCTGAGGCAGATTCCTGCAAGAGCCCTTTCCAGGATAAAGAGAAACTCTCGTTGGAGAAGAGAGTACCAGGAGGCCCCACTGCTGCAACAAAGGAAGCTAGCTCCAAGAGCTAAGGAGAGAGAATGTTCAGAGCAGACATGTTGGCCACAGTCCAGTCCTTACTCAGCCTTTCTCATGCTCCTGGGGCATCCTTCACAACCCCCAGAGGTCAATAGTTCAAGGGCCCCCACTGGGGCACCGGGTCCACAGCGGGAGGGCAGGGTGCCTTAGATAGGGCCCTGGGGATCCTCTGTAGACTTGAACCCCTCCCACCAAGGGTCAATCAGATCCCAGCACAGAGAGCACTTCTGAGCTCCACAAGGCTCATGTGTAGTGCCTCTCCCCTTTCAAATGTTCACTTCAAACTACGTAGTTCTTAAAAGTTTCCTTTGACATTAAAATTGTAAGATACTGTCTTTAAATAAAAATTGTTCAAATGCCGACAGTCTTAAGTACTGACAGTCTTTGTACATTGCTCTTTTTCTGTAGCTGCTGGGTTTTTTGTTGTTGTTGTTTTTTTAAGTAAAGGTACAGACAGGAATAAAGGTGAGTAGGCTGACAATCAGAGAGGAGGTAGAATCACTTTATTTTATTCATTTGTATGTGGACTGCTACCTCTCTAACCCAGTAGGCCACAAGCATGTCCTTCTTGCTGCTTTTAGGAGTCTCTGTGTTTTATATTTTGTCATTTTTATGACAATGTGTCTTGATATAGGTCAGTTTGGGTTTCTTTTGTTTGGATTTCTTTGAACTTAGATGAAGGGTTTTTCCAACCTATGGTTGAGCCCACTTAAATTGTGTTTTTAAGCTAGCTATTATATTTTTAGCTCCATGAATTGTGTTTGGAACTACTTCATATTTTCTCTGTTTTTATTATACTTTATTTCACTTCTATTTTTTACATTGATTTTAATTTTCATAAAATTGTTACTTTAAAATCTTCATCAGGTAGCTAATTCTGTTGCATTCAGATTTTTCCCTGAAGGTTTGTTTTGGTGCATCATTTTGCATGTATTTCTCTGTCTCTGATTTGTTTGGCATTCTGTGCTTATTTCTGAGTCAGGCTTCACTAGAGTAAAGGCATGTGAAGATGTTCCCTGTGTTAAGGTGTCAAGTTGAAAAATATAGTCCTGAGCATTGATTTGGAATGCAGGATTTAATTAGTTGTGTCATCTCAGTACTTTTCGGAAATTTTTAAGCTCTTGAGTGTACCCCCTGTTGAAGACTAAGAGTCCAGCCTACAGAGTTGAAGTTGGGGTAGGAAATGTTGAGGGTACCCCTAGAGTTACAAGCATGAATAACAGGAACAGGGAAGAAACATAACTTCACAAGCAGGGCCAAATTAATTCATTTGCAAACAGGCCAAAGACTCACCAGAAATCACAGGTGAGTCTGAGTTTTTTCTTTGCAAAGCATAATCCCTTATGAAAATTCCTTAGTTCTCCAGAGAATAGCAGTCCCAGCAGGGGATAGTAAACAAGCCGTGGGGTCAGGGCTGCAAGTTCTAGAAAGTACCAGAGAAGCTGTTTAGCTGTAGCTCCAGACTGGTGGGAAATTCCATTTTGTTGTAGTCCTTCCAAATATTTTCTCCTGTGAGAATGGTAAAAGTGAATGCTACTTGCAGGGAACCAGTCAACTATATGTACAGGTGCTCCCAACGTGGCTGGCTGTCTGGTATCCCATGGAAATATTAGTCTGAATGCCACTAGTTCTGCACAACTGTGCTAATGGTGGAGAAGGCAGTCATTTCCTCTTGGGGACTTTTCTGCAATTCTGAATCCAGTGCTGGCACTGCACAGAAGGAGCTTCTGGGTTTATAAAGAAGATAGCCCTCTTTCTACTCCATGTCAAAGTTTTTACTTCAGTGACTGAAAGCTAGTTCCAGGTATGGGGACATTTGCTGAGAGAGAAAGCCCTTCAGCACTGGGAGAGTGTCTGTTTCACTGGTCTCTCCCTGTACCCTGAGGTCTCCAAACAGGGTAGTGTGAAGCTGAGACAGATCAGCTTCTCCTACCATTTTTGGAGATGTATATCCTCCCTCTATGAAGGTGATAGTCCCATTTCTTTTCAAAAGATCGTAGCTAAATAGATGGGTATTTGGTTGGTAGTCTGTGGGAAGGAGAGCTTGAAATCTTAACAGTCCACTATCTTGGAACCAGAACCCAATCTTTTCAAAAATAAGACTTTTAAAATATGCTGACAAACTACCTCATATAAAGGTTAACCTATTTTAAACACTGGTGAGTATATCTATGCCCTTTTCTTTATACTCACCATTCCAAGATAGTATCTTTGCAAATAGAGATTCCAATAATTATATTTCATTGATTAAATTGATATTTTATTATTAGTGATGTGTTAAAGCATGAAAAATAATTTTATTGATATTATGAATATTACTTTGTTAATTGTCTCAATGTGCCTTATTTATTTATTGGGATGTTTATCCTTTGTTAATTTACACTTCTTAATATTATGAGGCTTTTTTAATTCAAAATAACTTAGAAATATTTTTTTCTAATATCTTTTTTTTAAGGAAGGTTGCAGACAGAAATGAAGGTGCTCAGAAATGAGCAGAGGCAGGCAGGTAGAAGAGATAAGGGAAGCACTTTATTTATTTTATATTGTTGTTCCTCATGGTTCCCACTGACCCTGGGACATGAATCCTGGACCTTAGGATGTATGTGGATTACATCCAACCACTATTCCAACAGGGTGCACCCCCAATTTGTTATACTTCTTTATAAATATTTATACAGATATTTAAACTTTCTACTCATTAAAGTTAGTCATGCTGCCTTTAAGATCTCTACCTCAGCCTTTGATTTCCTGTTTGGTTAATGTTTAGTGTTTGGTCTGCCACAAAGTTATATGAGTATTTGTTCTTTCATTTGATTCTTTTGGATTTTATTTCATACCCTATATTTAACAACTCTATCTGATATTCAGTTAGATATATAGATTGAGGATAGAGTCTAATTTTAAATTAACCCCACTTGTTTTAATACTATGCTTTGAGTAATTAATTTTTTATTGAATGCTCTGAAATGTCTTTAACCCATAGTGCATAGTTATTCTATGTTGTTACTCTGGTACTTCTTACAGTTCATTAATCTATATTGCTGTTCTTGTACTATGTTAATAAATGTTATTTTTATGCTTTGAAATCAAATAGAGTAAGTCTTCTAAAATAATTTTGGTGCAAATTTACTATAACCAAACTATGAAGTTTTTCCTCCAAAAAAATATTGACAATTTTCCAGGTTCCTAAAGATTATATTAGAGATTTTCTTAGAATTGAATAAAATTTAGAATTCAATTTGGGGAGAAGTGAAATTTTAACTCAAAATACTTTGCACTAGGAATATGACTTTTTCAATTATTACAATTATGTCAATTGTTAAAATATCTTAGATGTCATTTATTAAAATGTTTTAGTCTTATTCAAATAACTTATATTTTGTTAATGTAATGCTTGAAAATTATGTTTTAAGTAACTATTATTTTTCTAGCTGTTATTATTGCTTCAGAAAAATAACTGTATTTTGTTATTGACCATAAGCTCTCACCAATTATTTTTTAAAGAAAAGTTACAGGCAGGAATGAAGGTGAGCCAGAGGAAGGAAGGAATAGAAGAAAGAAGCACTTTTTAAATTGTATTTAGTTGTTCATTCTCGTTATTCCCCCTGGCCCTGGGAGGTGAATCTTCATCCTTAGGACATATGCACACTATGTGCAGTTGAAGGCAGCTGGCCAAAATGCTATTCCACCAGGGTGTGCCACTAATACTTTTTTAAAAGTTAATATTCATTGAGGTAACTTTGGTTTATAAAATAAGTCCATATGTTCAGATTCACCATTCAAATATGTGACAACACGCCCTAACCAATGAAGAAATTACCAGAAGTCCTTCATCACTGTCCATTGAACTCCACCACCTTTTACTACTGCCACCCAACCTCTTCACTGCTGGTAACCTCAGCTGTATTATCAATGTCAAAGGATTGGCTTTTGTTTTGTTTGTTCCTTCGCTTTATTCATATTCCACATAAGTGAGATCATTCAGTTTTTGTCTTTCTCCTCCTGACTTATTTAGCTTAATATAATCCCCTCTAGTTCCATCCATGATGTCACAAATGAAAGGATGCCATCTTTATAGCACTTCATTACTTTTATATGTTATACTTTCTTTATCCATTGAACTGATATGGGAAGAGTTTGAAAAGAATATTCTTTGTATGTTTGGCAAAACTCACTTGTAAAGTTATCTCATTCTGGGCTTTTATTTTTGGAATACTTTTATTATTTAATTTCCTAGTTTGCGATGGGTTTGTTCATGTCTTCCATTTCTTCTTGATTCAGTATTGGTTGTCTGTATGTTTCTAAAAATCTTTTTCATATCCTCTGGGTTGTCTAATTTATTAGCATATATCTGTTCATAATAGTCTCTTTTTCTAAGGAAAGGTACAGGCAGGAATGAAAATGAGTAGTTGGGTAGGAAGGGAGAGGAGAAAGAAGCATTTCGTATTTTATTTTAGTTGTTCATATTGGCTGTTTCCTCTGGTAGAGGTCTTGAACCTGGTTTCTTGGGATGTAGTGGACTATGTCCATTGACTTTATCGGCTAGGCCACCACAGTGCACCCATAGTAACCTCTAATGTATATCTGAGATACCCATTGGAACATATCCCCTTTCATTTACAATTCTAGGTATTAGATCTTTCTCTCATTGCTTCTTAGTGAGCTTAGCTAAAGTTTTGTCAGTTTTCATACTTTTTCAAAGAACCCACTTTTAGTTCCATAGATCTTCTGAATTTTTTATTTCTATGTTACTTTTCTCTGCTTGAATTTTTGATTTCCTTTCTTCTACTGACTTTTGAATTGTTCTTTTTCTTGTTACTTTGGATGCAGGGTTCAATTTTTCTTGTTTCTTGAGGTAGGCTTGTATTGCTATAAACTTTTCTCTTAGTACTGCTTTTGCTGCATCCCATAAGTTCTGTTATATTATGTCTTCATTCTCATTTGTCTCCAAGTACTTTTTAATTTTTCCTTTAGTCTCCTCTTTTACCCCAGTAATTCAGAAGCATGTTGTTTAGTCCTCAAATATTTAGGAATTTTTTAGCTTTTATTGTGATTTATTTCTAGTTTTATGACATCGTGATTAGAGAATATGCTTGGTAGAATTTTAATCTTTGTAAATTTGTTGAGACATATTTTGCTTCCCAACACATGGTCTATTTTTGAGAATGTTCCATGAGCACATGAGAAGAGTTAAGTCTGCAATTGAAGTATCTTTTAAATCCATCTGTTCTAAAATTTGTCTTTTAAAGCTGCTATTTTCTGTTAATTTTTTTCCTGGTTGATCTGGATCATTGTTAGTGGGGTGTGAAAATCTCCTACAATTATTGTACTTCTCTTTATATCTGTATTCGTTTCTTTTAATAATTGCTTTATGTATTTTGATACCCCTTCATTTGGTACATATATATTAATAAGATCTATGTCTTTTGCTGAATAATTATATAATGTCCATTCTTGTATTTTGCTACCTTTTTTAGTTGGAAGTTTATTTTATCTGATATATGTATGGTTGTCCTCGCTTTTTCTAAGGTTAGCATTTGATGGTAGAATTTCTTTCAACCATTACTTTTGATACTATATTTATTATTTGAATGTAGATATGTTTTCTGTATGCAGCAGAAATTTAAGTTATGTTTTAATACATTCAACCACTCTAAGCTTTTTGACTGGAGACTTCAATCAATTAACATTTATGGTGATTTTTGATATGTAACTTTTTTTTCAATATTTTTCGAGGGGTTGTTGCAGACAGCACATTTTTTTCACTTTCTTTTCTTAGGTACTTTGAAAACATTTTTGCAGACATGAATGATGGCAAGTAAGCAGGAAGGCAGGAAGAGAGAAGAAGAAGCATATTTTTTTCTTTTATTTCCATTTGGTTGTTCACACTGTATTCCCCCCCTTCCCACAGACCCAGGACTCAAACCCAGAGGTATGTGGCTTGCACCTTTCAGAGACAATTAACTTAACCGCTGCTCCACAAGGGTGAAGCCCTTTAATATTTCTTATAAGACTGGTTTTACATTGATAAATTTGTTTAAATGGTTGGAAATCCTTTTCTTTAGTATTTGAAATATATCATACCATTCCCTTTTGGCCTAAAAATTTTAGTAAAGCCACTGACAGTCTTACGGAGGCTCCTTTGTATGTAACTCCTTTTTACCTAGCTGCTTTTAGGAGTCTCTGTTTTGTATTTTTGTCATTTTAATGACAAAAATGTCTGTTAAGTTTGTTTGGGTTCCTTTTATTTGGAACTTTTGAGCTTCCTGGGTCTAGAGGTTGCCTTCTTCCTGAGGCTAGGGTAATTATCAGCTATTATTTCTTTAAATTCAGTTTCTATTCCCTTCTCTCTATTTTTCTTTTGTGACCCCTATTATGTGAATTTTGTTATCCCTGATGTTATACTATAGGTCTCATAAGCTGTTGTTTCTTTTAGATTTTTTTCATTGATTGGAAGCTTCTTCCTGTCTACTGTTGAGCCCCTCTATTTGTATTCTTTAACTTAGCTATTGTGTTCTTAGCTCCATGAATTGTTTATAACTGCCTCATATTTCCTATTTGTTATTTCCTATTATTTGTTGTTTCTCTAGCTCTTTTTTGTTTCTCAAATGTTTTACTGATTTTAGTGAATCAGTTAGTTAATTTAAGTCTTTTCCATCCATATACCCACCTAAGCCCTGCCTTTTTGGTCCATCATTTTATGTATATTTCTCTGCCTCTTTGATCTGTTTAGCATTCTGAGTTTATTTCTATGTGTTAGGTTTCTTTGTTGCAAAGGTCTTGTAGTAGAGTATAAATTATTAGCGGTATAAATTTACTCTGCAGAACCCTGGTCAGATTTGTTGAAGTTCTGGGCCAACCCTGCATTGAAGCCTGACAGTCCAGCCTACAGGGTTAGAGTTTGAGGCAGGGAATGCAGAGGTTTCCCTGAGTCACAGACATAAAGAGTAAGACAGAAGGAGTGAATCTAAGAAGTTGTGGACCCAGTTCAGAAGAGAGTCAGCTGGAGAGAGAGAGAGAGAAAGAGAGAGACAGACAGAGAGACAGAGAGAGAGAGAGACAGAGACAGAGAGACAGAGAGACAGACAGAGAGACAGAGACAGAGAGAGAGAGACAGACAGACAGAGAGACAGAGAGACAGAGAGACAGACAGAGAGACAGAGACAGAGAGAGAGAGAGAGAGACAGAGAGACAGAGAGACAGAGAGAGAGACAGAGACAGAGAGAGAGACAGAGACAGAGAGAGAGAGAGAGAGAAGCCTGGGTTAGTGTTAGCAGAGCTAATCCTGTGTCAAAAATCCTTGTCTTCGATGAAATCCAGGAAGTACCAAAGTGGATAGAGACGCTATTTCGCTGTACCTTCAGTCTGGCAGGAAAACTGTTATTTTAATAGAGCCCTTCCAATTACTTTCTTGGTAATGGGTAGAATGGACTGCTTCTTACCATGAACTGGGCAAACATCAGCTCAGGTGCTGCTGACCTGACTATCAGTCTCTAGCAGCATGCAGAAAGGCACTACTGCATACCAACTTGCCATCGCTAGTGCTCTAATGGTGGAGGAGACACAGTTTGCCCCTGGCGCTTTCTTGCAATGGTGTCCTCCAATGAGAGCACTAAGCAAAAGCTGTATCTTGATTCACAGGGAAATTAGCTCTCTTTCCACTGAACATGGAGGATTTTAATTTAGTGACAAAAGACAAGTTTCTTGGTATTATGGCACCCCATCTCTCTTCCGTGGGAGTCAGCCCCACCTTTTGGCGACTTAATGTTTCTAGATTCTTTATAGTCCTTCCCCATTTGCCTCTCATATGAGCTTTTTCCTAATTACTCTGGGAAAGTCCTTCAGCTTTGGTTGAGTGACTGTACTATTGTTCTCTCCCTAAGGCCCTAAAGAGCTCTGAATAGACTAGTGTGATACTGAGACAAATTGCCTTTTTTACCATTTATAAAGTTGTGTGCCCTTTTTCTTTTGTAGATGTTATCTCAGTTCCTTTTCAAAGGTCATAGTTGCTAAAATTGTGTGTTTTCTTAGTTGTGCCTATGGGGAAGATGCAAGCTTGATATCTTAACAATCCATCATCTTGGAACTGGATCCTGTAAATTCTTAAATATGTTTAGTTAATTTGGTAAAGGAGGAGAATGTTCTCAGACAGTCATATCATCTGCAAATAATATTTTGTTCCTTGTTCCAATATTTACACATCATATTCCTTTTTCTTGTGTATTTCACTAGTTAGAACCTCCAGGGGAAAAAATTAACCAAGAGAAGTTACAGCGAACATATAATCTTTATCCAAATAGAAATACCTCCAAGGATAATGTACACCATATGCTTGAGATACACATAGGTATATTTATCAAATTTTAGGAAATATATACATTCCAAGTCATTGAAAGTTTAATAGAATTGAGAATAGATGTTTAGTGTTGTCAAATGTCTGATAATATTTGACAGCCAAGAGTCACCTCTGAAATTTACTGCTTTGGAGGAGGAAGGTGGGTAGTGTGTGTGTGACAATTGACCAATGGAACAACAGCTACGTTCTGAATTCCCTAGTGTTCATGCTGAGGCCATACTTCCCATAGGCTGCTCCAAATCAGTGACTGAGGTAGCAGAAATACTAAAGTAACTCACTTCTTAAGATGTATGAAGTCCCTCTGATGAGTGTCTTTCCTTCCCTTGAGGATTCTTCATCAGCTTGGCCCAGACTTTCATATAACTTCATGCAATCTAAGAATAATTCTTTCTAACTTCCTCCTTTTCTTCTCTCTTGCTTCCATGGGAGTCGGCCCTGCCTTTTGGCCTGTTAATGTTTCTAGATTCTATATAGTCCCTTCCCATTTGCCTCTCATATGCGTTTTTTCCTAATTAGCCTCATATATTCTATCTGAAATGTGATTGGACCATTGGAAGACTTAAGCAATATAATAAAGGAAAATATGGCAAAAGAAAGAAAAAAGAAAGCAAAGGCAAAAGAAAGTCTCAAGAACTGTTAGCTTACAAAAACATCATGTATTATATTTTATAGTACTATTTGCTTCTCTCTATATATATATGTACATATATACAGGTTCAATATAAGAAACAAAATGTTGATGTCCATCTACAGAGAAATATACGCCTATACTTTATGAGGAGTTTAAATTTCATAGGTAGAACTCAATGGCTACATATAAAATGCCATCTCATGTAGCTTATAATCTATTTGAGATAATATAAAAATATGTTAAAAGTTAAAAACAATGGAAATTTCTGATTGCAAAACAATAATAAAGTAGATGACTAAAGATAATGTATAGCAATAAAGAAGGCAGAATTTGGCATAAGACAGCTTGAATTCTGGCTCTGTTCTTTACTGTACAGTATTAAACGTCATGTAATATTTTTAAAGGAATAGTGCTGGCAGGCAAGCAAAAGAAGAGAGAGTGGTTTTCACTCCTTTGGAAGCAATTGACCTAATCACTATGCCACCAAGGTGTACCTCATTAAATATTTCTAAAATTCAATTTCTTGATTTTATTATGTAGGTAATTGTAATATTTCCCTCATAGAGTTGTTATAAAGATGACATTTAATAAAGTAGGCATTTTTAATGCTGATTTTGTAGTTTTGGTCTCGATTTTTATAAGCTTATCTTCTACTCTTTTGTTGAGCAAAATAGTGACATAGCTTGAGAATGGGAAGAGCTTGTAGATGAGTTTCTTAATCTAAGGTATGATATAATTTGGCCATTAATTTACATGAGATAAAAATTTGAATATTTTAAAAGAGCTTCTGGGTAGTGAGACAATATCTAAGCAGATAATCCACAAAATAATTTAATGTTTTAGCACAAACGTCATACTTCAAATTCACTGAGAAGAGAGGATATAAAAACAAAATACACCAAGAAACCACTTTAAAAAGGATATGAAAAGACACAACATCTTTATAATGTGGTTTGTTAGTAACCTATAGGGAAATGAATATTCTAAACCATTATGATGGAAATGTAAAATCTTACAACTACCGTGGAGGCAAATTTGGCAGTATCTGGCAAAGTAACATAAGCACTAATTTATACCAAAAGTTCATGACTAAAACTATAACAATGACTAATGCTCAAAGTTACACAGTGAAACAATATTTGTAATACCAAAAGACTGAAACACAGAAGACTAGTTCAATAAAGAATGGCACATCCAAGAGTGATGTCAGCAAAATTGTCACATTAAGGTATCTCTTGCTCATATTTTCCACAACAACAATTTGGCATCCATGGACAAAAATATCTTAATAGGAGCTGTCAGAAATATACAGGTTATTGTGAAACCCTAGTGCCGTCAAAAATGAGAGTCATTTTGAGAAGAGAGATCCAAACTCAAATGGATGATTTACTGACCGGTGTCCCAGTTATAGACCCAGAAATAGCTCTCTACTGCTCAGGAGTTAGTTGCAATCCTATTATACTTTTGTTCTGTCATCATCATCACATGCAAGGGACCTGGGTGTCTTACCCACCTATCACCTATTAAGTAATAGGCATATAGACCCTGGTTCTGGCAGTAGACCCTGAAGTGCCTTGTGAATTGAGGACAATTGCTCTCAAGTATAGTCTGGGAATTCCCAGAAAACACTAATTTAGACAACCAATTATGCATGGGAGAACCTTTGTGGAAATCCAGAAATCCAGTAGACATATTCCAGCACACTACTGAAACAAACAAAACAAACAAAAACAAAAAATCCCTCGAAGGCTGGATGCATTGGAAAGAGATAAGGAAGTTTGACTTTACCTATGTTACTCTCCCCCAGTGTAGCACAGTTCAGTGCAAGAGAGGTGTTTTTGGCACTTGATTTCTCCAGAAGAAGAAAATGAGAATGTGTGAGTGCCAAGCTTCCCCAGATGTGCAGGTCCATTTCTTTCTCATACCTCCAGAATACTAATGTATCGGAGGTGTACCAATCCTATTAACTTTATCAATGACTTAATTCAGAGACCTGCACGTCAGCCATTGGTAATGCCCTGCTTGGGATTTACCCAACTGGCTCATAGGTATCCCAGTACTCCATAACTCATCCCTTGACTGACAACTTGTGCGTTCTTCCAGCAGTTATTAGAGGGAACTTTTGTAGTTGACTAGTGCTCCTGTGCATAGAATGGGCCTGCCTGTGGGACTGAGAGAGAATACAGATGTGAACATTTATCATCACCTTGGGGAAGAAAAATGAAGGATGCCAGCACTTGACCAGATTGGCAGGATCTAAAGAAGGCATGTGAACTTAAGTCTACTACAAGAGGGAGAAATGTTTGTGGAGCAGTTATACCCATAGAAGGTCAGAGAAAAGCTCATAATCCCTGGCAGGGCTGATGCACATTGCCCTGAAGTCATTGAGTAGACTGGAAGAGGTGACTGCTGTTTCAAATACAAAAAAGAAAAATAAGATGTCAAGGAGCGTGAAAATCAAGAAAACATCAAGGGGCAATAGGAAAAAAAAAATCAAGATTTTTGCCATCAAAGGAACACAAAGATTTTTAGTAACCAATATTAAAGACATCGAACTCTTTAATTTACTAAACAATTCAAAATAGAGGCTTTAATGAAGCTCAATGGGCAGCAAGAAAACACAGAAAATTTGACAAAATCAGGAAATCAATACACAATATGAGAAGTTTAACAAAGAGAGGTCATTGAAAATTCAGGGACTGAAGAATAAAATGAATGAAATGAAAAAGCATCAAATCAGCATCAATCAAGAAGAAAGAATTTATGAAGTGAAAGGCAGGACCTTTGAAATTGTTCAATTAGGGCAAAGTAAAAGGAATGAAAAAAGTTAAGGAAATCTGTGTAAGCTATTGGTATACCATCACAAGTAACACTGAGAATTATTTGAGTCCTAGAAGAGAGAGAAAAGGAGGCAGAAAGGATGGGTGAGAACCTCCAAGTACTGGAGAGAGATTTAAATATCCAAGTCATGAAGCTCAAATTTTTTCAATAACACACTGTAATAAAACTGTCTAATAATAATAATAAAAAAAAACTTAAAAGCTACAAGAAACTTGTCACTTAGAGAAAACTGCCACAGGACTATCAGTGAATGCACCAATTCAGCAGAAATAGTACAGGCCAGAGAAGACAAAGAACAGCTTCCAACCAAGAATACTTTATCCAGTAAACATATCTTTCTGAAGCAAAAAGAAATAGAATTTATAGATGAAAGCTTAGGGAATTTATTACTACTACCACTCTCTGAGGAGAAATGCTAAAAGGAGCTCCTTAAGCTAACATAGAGGAGCAATAATTAATATTACGGAAATTTATGAAGATGTACACGTATGCACTAATTATGTTAACATGATGGTATGTTAGTCCCTTAATTTTTTATAAAGGTTAAGGACAAAATTATTAAAATAATTATAGCTATAATGGTTTGTTACTGCATATACAGTATAAGGAGAGGTAAACTCTGACAAGAATATTAAAGGAAGAGAGTTAAAAGGTAGAGTTTTTGTATGTAATCAAAGTTAAGCTGTTAGCAGCTTAAACATATGTATAAAGTTTTATGCAATCTTATAGCAATCATAAAGTAAAAACCAACAATAGATACACAAATGATAAAGAGATTCAAAGTATACCACTCTTGAAAATCATCACTTCCCAAAGTAAGAAAACAAAGAAAAAAAAAGGAAACTACAACCAACCATAAAACAATTTATAAGATGACATTAGTAAGTTCTTGCTTATCAACAATTATGCTATGTTAGTAGATTCAATCTAATCAAAACACAAAGTGGAAAGTATAAAAAATAAAAAAAACTATATGATGCCTATGAGACTCCAAGTGTAAGAATACACACAGGATCAAAGTGAAGGAATAGAAAAACACGATATTCCATTCAAATACAAAGTAGAGAGACCAAGGATAGCTATATTTATATTTATTAATATAGACTTTAAAAAGTTGTAAAAAACAATGCAATCACTATATGATAAAGAGACACTTAATCAGCAAGAAATGGCAATCCTAAATATGTATACACTTAACATCAAAGCACCTAAATATATTAACTTTCAAAATATTATTTAGACAAAATTGAGCTAGCAAAAAGATACAGAACATTCCATTCAACAGTAACAGAATATACATTCTTGCCAAGAACAGACAGAACATTCTTGAGTATAGATCTTATGTTAAGTGACAAAACAAAGTTTAGCAAACTGAAGAAGATTGAAATCATGCAAAATATCATTTTTGACCACTGTAGTAGAAAACTGACATCAATACCAAGAGAAAAATCTGTAAAATCACAAGCACATGGAAATTAATACATTCCTGAAAATGAATAGCTCAAAGAAGAAACCAAAGGGGAAAGTCTTGAAAAACCAAAAATGGAAAAACAACATCCAAAATGAATATAATAAGGCAAAAGATTTTCTAAGAGGAAAATTTAGTTTTGGATGACTACATTAAAAACTCTCAAATGAGCACTTGAAATCTTAAAACTATAAAAAGAACAAACTAAGTCTAAAGCTGTTAGGATGAAGGAAATACCCAAAAAAGATCACAAGTAAATGAAATAGATATCAGAAAAGCAATAGAATAGATCGATAAGATTAAAAATGGTTCTTTGAAAAGATAAAATTGAAAAATCTGTAGCTAAAATAAGAAAAATATGAACTTAAGTAATAATGGAATTGAAACAGAATACAACGCTATTAATACCACAAAAATACACAGAATAATAAGAGACTACAAAACAAAATATACTCCAACAAGCTGGATCATACAGAAGAAATGGATAAACACCTAGAAGCACAATATTCTAAGAGAGAAAATCTGAAGGGAGAAAAGAGAAAGAAGAAAGAAATCTGAACAGAGAAATTACTGTTAGGAAGACTGAATTAGTCATCAAAAATTTCCCAACAAGGATAAACCTAGGATCTGATAAATTCACTAATGAATTCTACCAAATATTTAAAGAATAATTGATAGCTATCCCTCGAAAATTCTTGCAAAAAACTGAAGAGCCAGGAGCACTATCATATTCACTTTATAAGGCCAGCATTATATTTATATCAAAGCAAGGTATGGACACTGAAGAAAAGAAAATTGCAAGATAACCTCCCTGATAAATATACTATATTTTTCCATGCATAACATATAATTTTTTGCCCAAGTTTGTGAGGGAAAAAATAAGAATATACATTATACATGAGTAGTAGTAATTCTATATCTATATAAATGTTTGCTAATTCTTTTTTTACACTTATGAGTTAAAAGAAATGAATAATGATATCTGTATGCAAAATAATGAATACCCTGGAATATGATAATCGGTTTGGTTGAACTTATGAAGTCCTTGCAACAAAAGCAATTTGAGAATAATCGAAGGAAATGAAATGAAAAGCATTGCTGTCCATAGAGTAACTCTAACTTGATAAGATAGGTGATGCCAACTTTATTACCATAGGATGAACAGTGCAACATTTGTCTTTGTATACTTTAGGTGGGAGCTAGCATCTAGCAGATATACATATATATATATATATATATATATATATATTTTTTTTTAATACAGACCCTGCAAGCGTTAAGCTGACAGTTATTAAATATGCTGAAGAGCATAGCTACAGAGCTGCCGAGAGACACTCTGGACCTCCTTCCACAGAGTGTCATTAGATTGTGGAGCCACAAGAAGAAAAGCTACTTATACTTTGTATCTATTCTTGTGTTTTGTAATTATTTGGTAAATAGCATTTCTTGTACCATAATACATTAAAAAAAAATGGTAAAAATCCTATATATTACAAAAAAACAAGTACCTAAATATAAACAAATAAAAATATGAATAAAAAATTAAAAGATGTTTTTTTCTGAAAGTTTGGGCCAAAAGCATGGGTGTGCATTGTATATGGGAGAACAACACACACAGCAAAAATAAAACTGATGCAAAAATTTTCAACACAATACAAGCAAACTAAATTTAACAGCATGTTGAAAGGATCAGATATCTTCATCAACTTACCCCTGGGATGCAATAATTGTCTAATATATACAAATCAACAAATGCCTTATATTAGTAGAATGCAGGAAAAATTGTATTATTATATATAAATTGATGAAGAAAGCACATTTGACAATAATTCACCTTTTTATAATAAAATCTCAACAAATTGGATATAGGAGGAACACCTTAACATAATAAAGGTCATACATGACAAGCCCACAGTTAGCATCATACTCCACAAAAAAGATTGTTTTCTGGTTGCTTTTTTTTTCGAACAATAGGACCAAGGCAAGGGTGTTTACTCTTAACCATTACTGTTTTACATAATACTTAATGACTTACCTTGAGAAATTAAGCAAGGGAAAGAAATTTTAAAAGACACACAAATCAGAAAGGAAGTAACAAATGTGCTTCTGTTTTTTGATATGATTTGTATGCAGAAAATTCTAAATACTTCACAAAAAAACTGTCAAAACTAATCAACAAATTTTAAAACTTGCAGAGTAAAAAATCAACATAGAAAAGTCAGTTTCATTTCTTTACACTAATGAGTATCTCAAAATGAAACTGAATAACTCATAATAGCATCAAAAAGAATGACTTATTTAGGGTTAAATTTTACTAAGGAGCCGAAAGATCTCTACACTGAAAATTATAAGACATTGATGAAAGAAATTTGAGACACAAGTAGAAAAATAGAAAGCTATTCATGAATTGGGAAAATTAATATTTTAAAATATCTATATCACTCAAAGCTCTATGTAGATTCAATGCAATCACTATCAAAATTCCAATGTTATTTTTCACAAAAAGAGAAAATCAATCCAAAATCTTGTCTGAAGAAGACCCTTAATAACCAAATTAATCCTGAGAAAGATAAACAGCATTAGAGGCATCACAATACCTGACTTCAAGCTATATCACAAAGCCATTGTAATCAAAACAATATGGTATTGGCATAAAACAGACACAAGAACCAATGGAACATAATAGAGGGTACAGAGAAACCCATACCTTTATAGTCTTCTAATATTTGACAAAGTAGTCAAGAATTCCCAAAAGGCAAAACATGGTCTCTTCAATAAATGGCATTGGGGAACCAGTATATTCACAAGCAAAGGAATGAAATTACACCCATATCTTATACTACTCATAAAAATTAAATCAAAATGGGTTAAAGGCAAATGTAAAAATCATAAGATCTCTAGATGACTACAAGACAAAAGCTCCTTAACACTGATCTTGCATGGATTTTTGGATATATCAAAAACATAAGCAACGAAAAGACAAGTGGGACTGCATTAAACTAAAAATTTTCTGTAGAGCAAAAAAAATAATATGAAGACAACTTGTAAAATGGGATAAAAAACTTGAAATTTATACATTTGATAAAGGGTTATATACAAAATAAAAAACTCATACAACTCTCAAAAAATAAAAAGCAGCAACAGCAATCCATTTAAAATGGATAGGGGACAGCTTAGGCATTTTTCCAAAGAAGATTTGCAAATCACTAACACATAAATAAAAATATGCTCCAAGTTAATTATTATGAGAAATGCAAATCAAAACTACATTGAGATACCACCTCACTTAGAATGGCTTGTCAGAAACACGAGATAATAAGTGTATATATGAAGAGTGAAAAATAGGAAACCCTCAACTGTTGAAGGGAATATAAATTGGAACACTTGTTCTGCAAACAGTATAATACTTCTTCAACAAATTAAAAGTAGAACTATCGCATGATCCAGTATATATTAGTATACATTCCCTTATGGCAATACACAGACAAGGGAAATTAAATCGAGATCTCAAAGCTGTATCTGCACTCTCATGTTTACTGTCACATTTTTCACAGTGGTCAAGATATGGAAATAAACCTGAGTATTTTTCTACAGATGAATGGACAAAAAGATATATATGATGTAATATTATTCAAGAGGAGAAAGAAGGAAACATTGTCATTTGCAACAATATGGATGGCTCATGAGCGTTATGCTGCTTCCTGAATCCATTAATCAATCACACATCACTATCAATAGGACATTCCAAATTAGCTCACAGCATTGCTGATCAAGTATTCTTGAAAAAATTATTAGAACTAAATCCAATTAAACTTAAACTTTTACAATACACACAATGGAAGACAAACAAGTTAAAACATCAAAGATGCAAATTAAGAATGTAGGATATTTCATAGGTGGCTGACTTGATTTTAGCAGCAAGTTAATGTCCGGCATGGTAAAAAGTATGGAAATAAAACTTTAAATTAACAGTTGCAAGAACTAACAACCAAAGGTAATGAGTGGATTTTATTTGGATTCTGATTTGAACCAATCAAATATAAAATCAAATGTGAGACAACAGAATTATTTTTGTGAACTAACATGTGAAACAAATTGTTAATTTTATTAGATGTGAAAAGAACATCATGGTAACATAGCAGTCATTTTTAGAGATGACTTGAATTATGTATGACAAAATAACAAAATATTTCAGCATAGAAAAAGAAGGACAAAGGGACTGATTAAGTATACACGACAAAATCATAGTAATTGCTGATCTGGGTAAAGGAACCGTATTTATTTCTAATTATGTTTGGATATAATGTAATTTTAAAGGCAAAGGATTACTTTGGAAAATTAAACAATTTCTGGGAAACACACTCAAGAGACATTTGAAAACTTTTTTGAGATAATTGTCTTAGGCCAAAGGAAAAAGATCAGGAACAGCCTCACTGAGGTATGGAGTTTTTCTGAAACTTAGCTGATTGCTCATCGAAGGCAAATTGTAGCTAGGTTGACCATGTGTATTATTTCATTTGGAACAGTACCTTTTCTTATTTCCTAACCATTCTATCATTTTAATATAAATGTCCATTTCGTTCCATTTTTTATAACCATATTTAACATGGAGCGAAATGAGGCAGTTGTGTTTCCCCAGGTCCAGTCTTCTGAGAGAGTACGAAAGAGTTGTTCCCTTTTCCTCACTTAAGGGCAACACTTGCCAGCAATGCGTGGTGGATCATGGACACTACTGCTGTTCACAAACCCTGTGAGGAAACAAGAACCATTTGGGAAGAGGATTCTCCCCCTTGCACACCTGTTTCTTCAAAGGGAGCAGAACATCACAGTGTGGCCCAGCCACATGTAAGTATTATGGGGACTATTTCTGGCACCAGGCCAGTTATTGGGCATTTCTGGTACTGGAATGGTTAAAGCAGTATATGTTTTAGTCATGACCTTTAGCGGTTGCTTATAGAGGCACCGAATTTGGCTTTTGCCTAAGGTGCTAAAAATTCTTTGCACAGGCCCTGGCCATTTGTGTGAAGTCCCATTAGACAACATCATTACTATGTGATCACTGATTGTCGTTGCACAGTATTACTTATTGCTGGTCTGACTGTGATCCTGCTGGTATTGATCGGCCCCTCCCCTCCCCTTAGTCACCAATGCATAACCCCATTCAAGTTTTGTCATGTAAATGTCCCATTTTTGTCTCAAGGAAATATGGTCAGTCTACTGTAGTATCCCCTTGAAACTTGATCTTTGGTGTTTAAGAAAAAATTCAGGGAAAAAAATTGCATTATACAACTTCTGGGAAGGGAGCTTAAGTTTTCTTTATTCCTCACTCCAGTTCCTGGAAGGATTTGGGAGCACAATGCCCAGTTTGGGTTTTTCTTGAGAGGATCCAGGAAGTTAAATGTTCTTCCTTCCAGACAACTTACTCTTTTGTTATATTTTAGAAATTCTTTACTCATTTGAATAGCTACTTCTTTTTATTTTCATATTTGTTTCATATGTCTAGATAATAGGAGAGTTTGGGTCATTTTTCTTCATAGGAGGAAACATTTCATCTTATACATAAAAACATCATGGCGACCAAAGTGGGGCAAAGGTAAACACAGGCAGCGATCAGACCGTAGACCCTCCTTTAATGGAAGCCAGTGATTTTCAAAGATTGGTCTATAAAACCTTGGTCAGCCACAAAAGGCTCTCAAAAGAATATGTGAAGTCAAAATTATTATTATAATAACAAAGCACTCTTGTTCCCAATGTGTTGACATTTGCACTGTTGTTACAGAAGCAATGTTGAGTAAAATTTTGTTGTGATAGCACAAATCAAAATAGTAGTACCAAATTGTACATACAGTCACTGGTTCTACTACCTATATTATCAGGAAAATGTAAAGTCAGTTTCGACTATGAATGTCTTTGATGCAGCACTGTGTGAGTCTTTGAATAATGAACCCAACAGGGTGCATTGCTCCTTGGGACATCATTTTTACTTGAAAGAATGACTGATGGATAAACTATTGCTACTCTGACTTGATGGTTTACAGACACTTTCTTGAAAATGAATGTTATCCTGAGAACTTTAAGGAAAATGACTAACTGAATTTGTTGTTAATGATAAAATTCAAACCCTCAAAAGACTATTAACAATAAATTTGAATTTTGAAAAGCTTGCATCCTTCACTGTTTACTTGAAAGTTTTCTAAATTTAAAATTATTTCTGGCATGCCCTGATGGAGTAGCAGTTAGGTCAATCACCTCTGAAGGAGTGCAGTCCTATCCCAAGGACCTACCTGGGTTTGTGTCCATGTGCAAGGGGGAACACCAAGGTGAACAATTAAATTTAAAAAATACTCCTTCCTGCCTGCCTGTCTACTCACCTTCATTCCTACCTGCACCTTTCCTTAAAAAAAAGATTTCTAATGAGAGTAGTGGTAATATTAACAAATGTGATATTTTTTCATGCCTTAATAGCAAAATGTACAATCAAAATTATACAATCATGAATTAGTAAAGGATCATTTGGAAATGCATGTGAGACTCTGGAGTGTTAAACCATATCAATTTATTGATAAAATTTCAGGTTTTACTTTTTTTAAAGATACTATCACAATTGATTTTTAGATAGTATTCTAGAAAAAAAATCCATGATCTAAAAAAATAACAGCCTATTTCCCACAAAGTTCTATTTGAGGTGATATTTTTCATATAGTTTGGCTAAAATAACATATTGTAACAGATTGCACGAAGAAACAATTATGAGAATTCAGTTGTCTTTCAGCTAGAATTAAAAATATTTGTGAAATGTCAGTGTCACTGTTCTCATTGGCTTTAGAAACTATAGTCATTAAATGTTATATGTATTTATATGCTATGTTTATTATTACTTTTAAATTAATTAATCAATATTTAAAATTTTATCAGTCTCAGTTTTCAATATGGTCAATATTCATGAATACAGCTGACATAAACTAGTGGTTTTTAGAGCCATGAATCAATTTTAAGACAGAGAAATCCTGAATCCTTCTACACTGTTGGTGAGAATGTAAATTACAGTTAAAGATGGATCTATCATTTGATCCAGAAATCCTACTCCTGGGCTTATACCCAGAAGATACAAAATCTATGATCAGAAAAAATATCTAGTCCTCTATATTCATAACAGCACAATTCACAATTTCTAAGACATGGAAACATGTCTTAGATGTCTATCAACAGATGACTGGATAATGAAGTTATGGTCTAAATACTCAATGGAACTCTATACAGGTGTTAAAAAAAAGATGAAATTGTGTGCCCTTTGAAATAATATGGATAGAATTGGAGGGGATCATGTTAATCCAAATAAGTTAGAAAGAAAAAAGAGAAAGACAGGATAGTTTCACGCATGTGGAATATAATGAAGTCAAAAAAACATACAAATCCCAACAAAAATAACAAGATGGTGGTTATAAGGGGAGTTGGAAGCTGGGGGAGGGAAGGAATGAGGAGAAAAGGTGGTGGAAAAGGATTCTGGAGCTCTGGTAGTGGGTATGGTGTGAAATACAGACTGAGATGCAATTTCAATATCCTAAAATGAATACGACACTGGGAACAAAAGAAGTAATAAATATTGCTATTTCAAAAAAGAATATAAAGAGATCCTAAGACCTGAAGGTTTGAGGACTAGTGTTCTAAACTACATCAATTACCTAAGTCCCTGAAACAAAGCTGAAATTTCAGATCCTAGAGTTTGGATCCACAGCTCTAACTAGAATAGACTATTGGTTTGTCTGTCACTTCTGTTTGTGTGAAAACCTGTCGGAAGACGCCAGACTAGAGTCACCAAAATATATCATGATCTTTTAGGACCTTGGTTCCAAGCTCATGGGTTTTTAATTCAAAAGCATCTATCAATTACCAGCTAAAGAGAATCTGCCACTGTCTTGTGGGAATCCAGCTGGTGCTCACTAACTGATTTTTATAGCCAGAGTTTTTTGTTAACTCCCTCATGGGCTTCTAAAATGAAATATATTTGTAGTTTGAAGATGGTTCCTTCTGATGAAGAGCTAAAATGAGGGCTGAATGTGATACGTAAAATAGGATTGAAACATTTAATTCCTATCTCTAATGGTTTTAACAGAAGGGAAATCTTTGTTGCTATGAAATTGCCTTTAAAAAGTCAAATGGGCAAATTCTGAATTTAGACTTGGCCCCCTATCTTGGCTTGACAATCTGTCAAGGGTTCATGAAATCTACTCACTCTAAATCCAGAAGGCATTTAAGAAACTTCCAAAGCACAATATCCCCAGGCATTTACTGACATACTTTTCTGTAGAGTGTCACTTGCAAAGGGAAGTTTGCAAATAAGTATTTTCAGATTGTTCTGTCACTTAATAGCCCCCAAAGGGAAGCATACTGCACCTTCTGAGGGCTGGAAAAAAGTGGTCATCCTTGCTCTGGCATGCAGGGGTAGCCAAGGCGATGGAAACAGCAACTGCAGAGCTCTAGGATAGAGTGAGATTGGGGGCTTCCCCAACAGTACTGATTTTTTAAAACTCTTTGTAAGATAGATTCCTTTTCTTACTTGCTTTAGTGTTATCCTTGGAATTACCACAGTTTTCCTGAGAATATGAGTGATAGGCTTTACCAGACTTACTCTGAGCCCAGAGAGGCACATGTGTTCTCAAGCTCATTTCTTGCGCAGACATGGAGTGTGGAGTCCTCCTGAGTTCCCCAAGTTCCTAAGTAACAGATAGATATTCCTTTGAGCTGATGAATGGGGAACACTTGAAGTATCCTATCCTCCCTCAGACTCTACATCCTGCCCGCCACCAGGTTCTGTGTCATAATGCTACTGTGTCATAATGCGAATCATCCAGATCTAGCCCTAGGTCATGATGTGTTAGACTATTAAAGTAGTAGCTAGGCTCTACCCCCATTTTTGCTCTACCGGTTTTGTGACTGTGAGCAGCTCATACAGCCTCTCTGAGTACATTGTCTGCATCAGGAAATGAGTGAATGGACCTCAAATCACTAAAATCTCTTCTGGCTCAGGCATTCAGCCACAATCAAAATAGTCCTCAAGAAAACAAATAAGTGATATCATACAATGTCTGCCTTTCTCCTTCTGGCTTATCTAACTAAACATAATTCCCTCCAGGGCTATTCATTTGCTGCAAATGATAAGATGTTGCTATTTTGATAGCTGCATAATATTCCACTGTGCATTCTTACTGCATCTTTTTTTTAATCCACTCATTTGCTATGTAAGCCTGCTTATTGTTATATGCAACGTTTTTCAATACAATCATCAAAAATTCAAAATGTTAAAAAGGAAGCAAGTACAAACACTTCCATGCCTTCTACCGATAACACAGCTCCTGCAATACTTTACCATGTAGGAGGAAGGAAAAGAGATCACTCCCATAGACTCCAGCATAGGTACCTACTTGGAAAAAAAGCTGGAATATGCATGGAGGGCAGTCATTAGCAGATTTATCTGTGCAAAGTAATATTGAGAGTTTCCTGTGTGCCAGGAAGTTTCTCAACGCTTTAGGTAACTAAGTCACTTAAATATCACATCAAGCCTTTGGGTAGATACTATATCACTACCATTTTACATATGAGAAAAATGAGGCACAGAGAGATTAAGTAATTATTCAGAATTGCACAATGAGCAAGAGAGAGGCAGAGCCAAGATGCAAAGACGAACAATTTAGCTTTCAAGTCTAGAACCTTAAACACTATCACCCAATCTCTTGTTGGTAACTTAGCTTCCCAAGTCTCAACTGCTTGGACTTCATTTTCAGAATCTTCTGTATATTCTATATATGAGTCCTTCATCAGAGATATACAATTTGCTCTCCCATTCTATGGTTTCTTTTTTTTTTTTTTTTTTATTTCTTGAAGGTGTCCTTTTAAAGCAAAATATATTTTACTTTTGATGATCTGAAGGCAGTATTTGCACCATAAATTGTCCCACTAGCATGCCAACATAATGAGCACTGCCAGAGATCAGGCTAAAAGGTAGTTGGTCTCAAACAACAGTCTTGATGCTTACTGAAATCTTTAAATCCACAAAATCCTAGTTTGCTCTTTTCTCTCACCAAATCCTCATTAGTATCTCAGGTGAGTTATTTCTAGTTAAAAATCATGTTTATATTCCTCAGCAGGAAATAGTTCTGATTTAAGTGAACTTCTTTTCCCCTCTTCACACTTTATTTCTTACTAAACCACAGATGGGCTTGACTAAGTTGATGTTTAGTTGGTGAATTTCACATCATATTTTTGCATATTCATAATACATCATGTGCTTAGACCTGGTATTATATATGTAAGAGCACAGAGACATGGCAAAACATGGTATCTTGTAGGAATAATAAGAAAAACAACATGGCTAAGTAATGACTGAATAACTGGGGGCAAATAATAAACAATACTGTGCAGGGGAGGAGAAGAAAGACAATGAGAAGAGAAAAGGGAAAAGAGAGAAGAGTAAATAAAGATGGATTAAAAAAAAGAGGAAGTGGAAAGAAGAAGACATGATAGAATTGACCAAAGCAGACAATAAAAAAGAAAAAGACCTCTCAGGCCTGATTGCCTCTTGGGTCTCTTCAATGTTTGGCCACTTCCTCCCTTCCCACAGCTGGAGAAGAATCCTCAGCAGCCTGTGTAAATCTCTAACCCAGCAACTTCCCACCCAGTATCATTCTGCCAGGAGACCCATCTCCCTTCAAAAGATATCACAAGGTTAAGAGTGTGGTTATGTGTCTTGCCTGGAACATTCAGTCCTAAGCCTGTGCACAAGTATAGCAGACTGAGACCTTCTCTTTGTAAGAAGTGCTGCCATGCATGATGCTACAGGACTTGTAATCGTGCTCAGGCAGGAGTCTTAATGCTTTGTGAGTGAGCCGAACTGATAACCCAGAACCCATCCACATCTTAGAATGAATTTTCTCTTCCCTGACACAACTCTACTTAAAATAGGAAATATTAGAGTGGAACATTAAAATTGGAATTTACTTGAAAGCAAAAATAATTTATTATACATTTAAAGGAAGATAGGAGATATGAAGATGAATGGCATGGAATATGATTCAGTGTTCTTGTGTGTAATGCAATCATAATATGATTGAATTCAATCATGTCTTTAGTTATTATACCAATACAATAACGAATGAAAAAGTAAAGAGGATGGAATGAGATAAGCATGTTACTCCTAACACTTTTATCTGTCATGACTTTTAAGTTTATTAACTTAATAACTTTCACAGTATTGTCTGAATATCATTAATACAGGTCTCCCTTGACACTCTCATAGGTTTGTGATTATTTCATTAGGCCTTCAAAGTCTTTCTTTAGATACTTCGTATTGTGAAATGATGTCAAAATAGATTCAGCAACCAAAATCCCCCAGGACCAGATTTCTGGGAAAGATGCTGACATCTCCATTTAAGAGAAATTAGGAATGTGGGAATTTTATTAATGGAAATGTTCCCACAAGAAATTAGTCACCTGATACACATTTTTTCTTTTGTTATTTATACTATTTCTCATCAATAAAAAATATTTAACTGCTTCCTAGTCCTATTCTTGTTTTCAAATCATGCTTCATACAATAGAGTCTAATTTAGATGAAGCTGAGCAAGGTATAACTGCATTTGTCCAAGCAGATCAGCGTAGATGATGAGTGAAATGACGGTCTCGATGGCTTCCGATGAAGCTTAATTACTTCCATTAATACACTCACTGCAGAAACTGCACTGTGGCCTTTAGATATTAACCTGTCAACAATTATATGTCTAAATTGTCCTCCATTTAGACACCAAGAAGCAGCTGTTATCATCCTTTGCAGATGGTCTCTACTAGTGATTTTGTCCTTGTTTCATAGTTCTATTGATTATAAGACTGCTGATCATTGTTCAGAATCACAGCTTCATTCAATAGAGCTGCTTATAAATCAATCAAGAGCAGATTTCCAGTTTAGTTACAACTACCCTTGACTGAAGCTTAAGGATGGTAGTTTACCTTTTAGTTTCCTAAAGTAAACTTTACAAGAAATGATGCCTATATCATGGTTTCTCTCTCTCTCTCTCTCTCTCTCTCTCTCTCTCTCTCTCTCTCTCTCTCACACACACACACACACACACACACACACACACACACACGTATACACATACATACTTTGTTATAACTATAAAATAGAAATATCTGATATATTAGTTATGAACATGTGTGTGTATATATATATATATATATATATATATATATATATATATATATGGAGAGGAAAGTACAAGAGAGAGGAGAGGAAAGTACAAGTGGAGAGGAAAGTACAAGAGAGAACTAAAATAATCAGAATCCTTATATTTGAGGCATATCACAGCTTTTCAACATATGGGAAATATGAACTTTAGAGCTAGACAATCTTATATTAAAAGAGTAGATCTGCATTATGAACTGGGCTCCCTTTTAGATGCTTTATTTCCTCATCAGTAATGACCTTTTAATTGCTGAATGAACTTAAATGTGATTGTATATTCAAGATTTGTCATACCAACACACAAAATATACTATTTCTCTTTAACACACTGGCATGACTAGTAATTGCAGTGTCCTGGATAATTGAATCAGTTATTTTTTCATAAATTATGTCCAACAGTCAATAAAAATATACCTAGACTTCCAGCCAAGATGGCGACAGACTAGACTCATGTCCTCCTCACTGAGCAATGAGAAACTCACCTATTTTCCAGAAAACATACTGAGGAAAAGCAGGCATGGATGCTGTAGAGACATAGCAGCAATCAATGGAAGTAATTAAGCTTCATTGGAAGCCATCCAGACCGTCATTTCACTCATCATCTACGCTGACCTGCCTGGACAAAGCCAAGTTATACCTTGCTCAGGCAACAAAGGATAGGAGAAATAAGTCTTTGTTCAGAGCTACACGCAAGACTCAGACTAGGGATTCCGGTCCGCAGTGGAGAGGGTAGAACTGTGAGAAGAACTGGACCTCCCAGGAATAATAAAAGCAATGGAGAGCCTACCTACTGGGACCTGGAGATGGAGCTGGGGGAGAGGGTTTAAGGGCAGGAAGGAAGACGCGCAAGTGCCCGGGTTGTTTGAACAGAAGGTCCAGTGAGAAAAATACACTGGGCAGTGCCATAACCAGAAGGCAGCATGGGGAATCGCCCCACCACTCCACCATCTCCACCACTATATTGTCCCAGAGCCAAAGGACCCACCCATCGGAAATCTGGCCAACCAGAAATCTCCTCAACCGAAATTTCTTCCAACGGAGAAACCACCAATTGGAAAACCAGCCCAGCAGAAATCCTGTCCTCAGGCTTAGAAGGAGAAGAGACTCTCCCAGAAGGGCATTCCATCAAGGCAACTCACTAGTGCCAACTTGTGAGTGTTGGTGAAGCTGCAGCCTGATTGCCAATTGTGTGTCAACAGCAAGGTGATCATTGCAGTTGGGAGGTGGGATGCTGGAGGAAGGTTCTGCATCCCCCACACAACTCCAACCCCATAGACTGAACTTTGGGACATCAGCAAAGGGCCTGCGTAAGAACTTCAACAAATCCAACCAGTGATGACCCCTACATCAGGTATTCCAGCACCTGGAAACTGAATGGAGAGTGCACACTTGGAAAACAAGGGTACTTTCTTTTGGAGAATAATAGGGCTCCTGGTAGCAAAGGTCTCAGGCTAAAGAGCAGGATGAGCTGACAGATATGTGCACAGGCCTAAAGGATTCTCATTTATTGAACCAAAAATTTAGTGGGGGGATAAGAGAGATAGTCCTCTGTAAACAGAAATGTGACATCATCTCCAGGCTCTCTTTTGTCTGTGGGACACCAGCACACAGGTGTTTGTCATGTTGGAGTCAGGATCTGGGGTCAAAACTCCTTGCCACTCTAACATTAATGGCACTTCTGCCTATCAGATAGTTTGTTCTCACAGCTACAGTTTTGGGATTACCACGGTACCACTTGCATAGGGTAGCATCAGATAACCAGGGACTGCATCTCCCAGTGCAGTTAGCTGAGTGCTGTCATGTGAAGCTCCTTTTGTGGTGCATTCCAAAAGAAAAAAACTGTGACAACTCTCTCCTGGAGGATAGCAAGAGAAGCTCCAATGCTCTGTAAAACAGCTACCCCTCCCACACTCAGGTCATCTGTTAACAGTGCTTTCACCTCCTCCTAGGGAGGTGTGAGCCCTAGACAATCTCCAGCAGCAACCTTTTTGCAAATGAGTGCCTCAACTCTCACCCTGAAGGCTGGGCTTTCAGGTCTTCACTCAGGTGTGGCTCCACCCATTCTATAAGGTGCAGAGATCTTAGTCTCCATAGCAACAGAAAGCCTAGTATCCCAGGTCATCACCCCAAACCTATACTTTGCAAACTGAAAACCTAACATAAAACTACTGTATCAACATAGGGAAAGAAAGCCATTTAGTGTAATCCATAGAAATAACCAGAGTACCAAACAAAATGAAGAGAAAGAGAAAGTTATCCCAAATGATGGATCAAAGAAAAAGAGAAAAGAAACTTAATGCAGCAGAATTAAATAAACAGTCTAATGATTATTTCAAAGCAGCAGTCTTAATGATGCTCACTGAAATTAGAACAGTGGATGAATAAAACTAAAACTTCAGCAAAGACAGTAAATTATAAAGTTTCAATATATAATAGAACTAAAGAATGCAATAGCTGAAATAAAAACAATAGAGGTTCAACAGTAGCCTTGAAGAAGCGGTCATTATCAGTGAGCTAGGAAGTGCCCTGGTGAAGCAGCAGTTAGGTCAATGGCCTCTGAAGGAGCAGGTCACATACCTCTGGGTTCGAGTCCCACATATAGGGGGAAACAACCAGTGTGAACAACTAAATAAAAATAAAAATAAAGATGCTTCCTCTGGTTTTCTCTGCCTGCCTGTCAACTACTTGCCTTCATCTGACTGCACCTTTCCTTTAAAAATTAAAAAAAATCCATGAGCTAGAAGATAGGGCAGTATAACACACTCAAGTATGCCAGCAAAGAGAAAAGGAATGAAAAGAAGTAAAGACAGCGTAGGAGACTTTTGGGATAACATGACTCTTCATCTAACATCAGCATCAAGGGGTCCAGAAGGAGAAGAGAAAGATGAAGCAGGTAGAAATGGTAGCAAAATAACAGCTGAGCTCTCCTAACCTGGGAAGGAAACAGTCATCCAGATCCAGGAAGCTCAGAGTTCCAAGCAAAATAAACCCAAACAGACACATAATTAAAATGGCAAAAATTTAAATGAAAAGGTAATCTTAAAAACAGTTAGAGAAAAACGAGTGTCACACAATGGAACCCACATAATACTATCTTCAGATTTCTCAGTAGAAACTTTTTAGGTCAGAAGGTAATGGCAGGATATATTCAAATTACTGATGAAAAGAACTTCAAATCAAGAATATCCTGCTAGATTATAACTACAATTGAAGGGGCAATCAAGAGCTCTGTAGACAAAAAAAAGTTAAACAAATTTATCACTACTAAATAAGCATTGTAAGAAATACTATACAGATTATATAAAATGGAAAGAAACCATGCTCAGAAGCAGTAAAACATCAAAAATATAAAGTGGGAGATTAAAAATGTGGACTGTTAGAATGAGCTTGAATTTAACTTGCTTTCAATGATGTTTTTGTTTTTGTTTTTGTTTTCCAAAGGAAAGGCACAGGCAGGAATAAAGGTGGTAGCAGGCAGGCAGGCAGGCAGGCAGGAATAAAGAGGAAGAAGAAATATTTTATTCCCATTTATTTGTTCACAGTTTTGTTTGTTTTTTTTCCTCCTGGATCTGGGAATCGAACCCAGGGTTATGTGACTTGTATCCTTTGAAGGTGATTGACCTAATGGCTGCTCCATCAGGGTGCTCCTTTCCTTCAATTTTAAACAGGTTATAAACTAAACAACAGTGACATGTCATCTCAAACCCAAGAAAATGGCTATTATCCAAAAACTGGAGCTAATTGTTGGTTAGGTTGTAGCAAAAAGGGAACTTTATACACTGCTTACGGGAATGCAAATTTGTACAATCCTTATGGATAGCAGTATGTACTCCTCAAAAAATGACAATAGAATGCCATATGTTATCCCATTACCCCACTTCTGGTCATTTACTAAAAAAAAAAAAAAAAAAGACCAAAAACACTAATTCAAGCACTCATGCACTGATTGCATCCTTATTTAATTGCAGTACACACCTTAAACCTATATAATATGACAATATAATGTTCTTTCAAAAAATTAAGGTGTAAATACAAACTCATGCTAGAAAAAATTATTAAAACTGAAAGCAGAAGTATATTTAAAGGTATTTAAAGCAGAAGTATATTTAAAGTAGTTTAGATATATCTAAAAAGAGATGTAAAGACATGAAAGGTAGACTGTAAAAAATATGCAGTCTGAAACTGTAGTAGAGACAAAAGTATGGAAAGGAGAAAAAAAGGGTATAAAAGACCTGTGGGTTATGGCAAAAAGATTTATCATATAGTTGGAAAGTCAGCTGGAGAGGTGAGAGAGAATAGGATAGAAGCAACATAAAGGTATGCTAGTTGAGATGTCCCCTAAGTGATGAAAGATTCAAATCACAGATTTGATGAGCGCAGCAAACCGTAGGGAGTGTGAATAAAAGAAATCCACACATGGATCTCAAACAGTAAAGCTGTTGAAATTTAAAGAGAAAAATCTTAGAAAGAGACAGTGAAAAATGATATATAAAATTCAAAGGGTCAGGTAGCTTTCCAACACAAACAATCAAGCCATAAGACAATGAAATGATGTCTTAAAGGGTCGAAAAATCACTACCTGTGTGATTTACATGAGCAATAAAAATATCTTCAATGTAAAGGATAAGTAAGGAAGTCATTTTAGATAAACAAAAACAATTTGTAACAAAAAAGATGGATCATGCACTAAAAGCACTGAAAGAAGAACTGAGTTATCTTCATGCTTTCCAGATAGGAAGCATGGAAATTTAGGAAGAAACAGCTATAAAATACTTAAGTACATATAAATGAAAATCTACCTATAAGAAGATAATATAAATTTCTTACAAGGACTTAAATATATAGATGTTAAACATGTGGAATAAAAATACAAGAACAAAGAATTGCGATATTAGTAAAGTATATTAGTTAGAATTATCCAGATAAACAAAACCAATGCCAATAGGACGTGTGTCTGTGTGTGTAGACACACATACATAAATGCATGCATACATATGTACATAACAGATTAGTTCTAAAAATTGGCTTATATGATTATGGTGGCAGAGTTCCACAATGTGTCACCTGCAAGATGAAGATCCAGGAGAACTAACAGTGTCAGATGTAGTCCAAAAGGCATGTGTCCTGGGACCAAGAAGAACATGAAGGCAGGAGAAGACTAACTTCCTAACTCAAACTGTCCAGCAGGAATACTTCCCTCTTATTTAACCTTTTTATTCTATTCAAGTCTTCTGTTGATTGAATGAGATCTACCCACATTGCATATGGCAATCTACTAATTCAACTGTTAGTTTCATCCAGAAACGCCCTCACAGACATACACAGAATAATGTTTGGCTGCATATCTGGGCATTCCATGTCCCAGTCAAGTTGACTCATAAATTATAAGGTCATCTAATTCAGAGAAGTGATACAAGTATTAATTTATATGATGGGCTATTAAATCAGGGATGCCTATTGTAACTGTTAGAGTAGATAAAAAGAATTCTCAATAATTTAATGGAGGGACAAATAAAATAATAAAAGAAACTAAAATGATGAAAAAGAAAGATTAAAGGAAATATGGGAATAAAATATTATAGTTGGTTTTACTCCAAATATTTACTAAGTCCGAAGGGCAAAATAATACTCATTACAGGTAAAAAGATTTAAAAAGGCTGAATGTTGATTATAAGAATCTCTCTTGAAATATAAAAGCATGAAAGATAGAGAAGTTCCAAATGTTAGTAAGAGTCATGCATTCTAAGTAGAAGTGAGAAGAGATTAAACAGAAAACACCTCTGTGTAGAGAGAGAATAGATCAGTTATTTCACCTTTGGTTATACATTCAAATAACCAGGAATAGTTGTTTTCTTTTGTTCTGTTTAAATTCACATGTTTTTGTGAGAATAATGCAGAGGGACCCTGTGTACCCTTCACTCAATTTCTCCCAGAGATAACATCTTGCAAAACTATAGCACAATGTCACAATTAACATATTGATACTGATGCAATCAAATCACAGAACATTTTCATCACTCCAGGGACTACCTCAAATTACTCTTTTATAAACACACTCATTTCCTTCCTGTCTCTATTTCCTCTTTAACCTTTAGCAACTATTAATCTGTCCTTCATTTCTATATTATCATTTCAATAATGTTATATAAATAGAAGCATATACTCTGGAATCTTTTGTGATTGGCTTTTCACTCATCCTAATTCCCTGGAGAGTTATCAGCTTTGTTTCATATCTTAACAGTTTGCTCCCTTCTATTACTAGGTCTACATAGCTGTATCACAGTTCAGATATTTACCTACTGAAGAACTTTTGAGTTGTTTCCAGTTTGGGGCTATTACAAATAAAGCTACTATAAACATTCATATACAGGCTTTCATGTAAACATAAGTTTTCATTTTTTCTGGGAGAAGAGTCCAAGAATGCAGTATTTGGTCACATATCTGTGGTATGCTAAGCATTTAAAGAAACTGTCAGTGTACAGAGTTATTGTGCACATTTTTTATTTCCATTAAAAATGTTTCTTTTCAGATTCTCTACATCCTAGGAACTCATTATTATGGGCAAATGGACTGGTGCTTTGATTGACTAGTGTTGGATTTTACTTGCTCTTGGAAAGAATGAAATTCAACTCCACGTCAACCACATGTCCTAAGAGTAGCTCTCCAAAGGGTATTGGACCATCACAAAAATAACAGAGAGCGAAAAAACAAGTCTTTGACTACCTGTGCCTGGCAGTGTTCCAATTTAACCCTCAAACATCTAAGTACTGTGACTCCATTTTATAGATGAAGAACCTGAGGCCCGAAGACTGAATCACTTGTCTGAAGTCACACCTCTAGTAAGGGAAGAAGCAAAACTCAGCTAGCCCAGCCTCAGAACCCTTTCCTCTCCTAAACCGAGTAAGGGAGGTGTCTGGGCACACAGAATCAGTAGCGCCTAGAAGAAGGTTCTCTTCTGTCTGGGAGCTGCCCCCTTGCCCTAGGTCAGCTATTTTCACTTCCTTCCAAGCGTTTCTATCTCCCCTCCATCTAGAATTTATGTAATTTACAGCCAGGATACTAAGAACACTGGTCCCTCCCACTCCCAGGGATGAGGTGGGAAAGGGAAAGGAGATGCTGATAGTCAAGAAACTTCTTCCACTTCTCCACCCACCCTTTTCTTAGCTCACTCTTGCTGATTAAAGGATGAAAAAGAACAACAGCAACGCAGACACCCAGAGCAGCAGGCAGCTCCCATCTCTGGATTAGCCAACCTAGTGTCTCAGGTTTCAGAGAGGACAGATCTTCCCTTCCAGTGGGTTATCATCTGGCTTGCTGATGCGGAAGTTTTCCCTCCCAGGGCATGCTGGCTCAGGCCAGAATGAAATGGTACTGTTTTCTGCTTGACTTTCAGGTGACCGACGCAAAGCACACTATCTACACCTCGTGAAAGGTCGGAGCAGGCTTTCTTCTTCCAACCCACCGACTTTGCTGAGCATGGATGCCACCACAGTGCAGTTCACCAGTGTTGAGCATTTGCCAAACATTGCCTGGGATCAACTGAATTTCCCAGAAAGCAAAGAATATCCATCACATACACAGAGCAAAATTTCCTCCCAGAAATTAAGTAGCGGAGGGAAGCGGGAAGGGGTTGAGCATGACCTGTAGACCTAGAGCTCCCTTCTTGGAGGACTGGAACTGGGAGGAGGTTTCAAGACAAGGACAAGGGAAGAAGGAAAGCATAGTCAAGGACAGAATTCAAACAGGACAAGGCTGGTTGAAAACAAAATACGTCGAAGCCCAACTAATTCTTGTTTTTCTGTTCTCTCCTTTCTGTATTGTAAAGTTTATCATTGTCATGTTTTCTGGGCTGACAATTTAGTAATAAAGTCAAATCTCTGGACTACAATTGGAATAGAATTATTTTCATTTGGGATTATTTTGGATATAGGGATTGCTACACTTTTGATCTTTCTATCACTCATTCTTCACTTTTTTTCTGAGGGACAAGACATGAAAATTATTTATGTTTTTCACTACAGAAATGAATTTGGCATCAGCTAAAATGTGCTCACTGGATAGGTTATTATAAAAAAGAGGATTTTCATAGCTCAAATTATAGGCTGAAATAAGCATTTCATTATTGCCTCATAAACCCTTCTAGTTGTTCTATAGTATAACTCTGCTGTGTTATTTCGCTGACTAAAATGCATGCTTGTTAGACTCCCGTCCCATCTTGAATGATTTTAGACCACATTCAGTCAATAGTCTCCTTTTATTCTCTTGGCAGTATTTTCTATTTAAGGAATGGGAAAAAACTCCAACAGTCATTTAACTCCACAAAGGCAAGATGAAGAAGGCACATCTATAGATCTTTATTTGCTGCAATCAAGGTAAATGTATATCTGTCCTGAATAGAAGTCATTTTCAAAGTGTGATGAAGCTGAACTGATGATAAGAAATGCCTGAGGTACACAGACTAAATGCTTTAAAAAAAAAAAGTGTTTTTTCTAGAAGGTGGCTGTCTGGGGAGGGTGAGGGATTAGTTACTTGTCTTTTTAAACATGATGCTGCTATTTGACTTGATCTGTACAAGCATGACTGGTGGTATTTTAAATCATGAGACTGGATGAAATCATCGACATAATGCGTATACAGAGAAGGTGACTAATGCCTGGTTCCAAGAATCCTTCCAACCTTGAAAGGTTTGCGAGATGAGAAGCACCCAGGAAAGCAGATTGAAAGTTTGTGACTGTTGAGATAGGAATTAAAAACAGGAAACTGAAGTTAAGTGAAGAAACGGTTTCAAAAGGTTGGGAGTGACTGTCAAGTAAAGTGTATATTGAGAAATAATCTCTCTGAATATAGCGAAGTGAAAATAATCAGTGACCTTGATACTTACAATTTTGATAGAGTTACAAAAACATGATTAGAATAGTTTCAAGAGCTAATAGAAAGATGGGTATTGAAGATAGCATTCTCTTTCAAGGTGTTAAGTTCTAAGGGAAGCAGAAAACTAAGGTGGTGCTCAAAGGGTGAAAGAAAGTCAGACTTATTTTTAAGATATGAGAGCAAACAGAATGCTTGCAATAGATCCAGATAAGGATCTGGTAGGAAGGAGAGAGGGAACAACTGTTGGAGATGTGTTCTTCCAAAAGGGATGGCCCAAGATTGCTGCTGGCAGGAGTCGAGTTCTCAATCCACATGGCTGGTTCTAGTCAATCGGACAGAACATCCAGGTTTTGATGCCATCAACTCAGAAAAGCAAGTTATGGATTCAGAAAAGTCATACTATTAAGACAATCCTTTGTTCACAGGACATTCACCCCTCAATTTAGAAACTAGAGAAATGTCTGCAGGATCTAGAAAAAAAGTTATTTGCTTACGTTTAACCTATGATTTTTATGGGTTCATCTTTCCTATGATCTTATCTTTTAATTTCTATAGAATAGTTTATAGAAAAACTGATTTGAGAAATAATCATCAGCACATTTAGGAGTCTAGTGTCTTACAACCAAGGAACTTTATTAGGGAAATAAATTATCTTATTGTTTCCAATCTGTCATTGAGAGAATGAAAATTTATTTTGTAAATCCATGAAGTAAGTTTTACTGAGAATATTTGGAAAGGCTTTTTTTAATCAGTCTCTCTGGAAAGCAAAATCAAGGCAATGCTAGAAAACTATAAAGATGGTTTTACGACAAAAGCCCAAGTGCATCCAAATTTGTATAAAAAACTGAAAATTCTCAGAGCCTGTTTGGATTCAGTCAGGAGCAACACACAATTCCATCACTTTTATTCCCATTTGATAATCTTCTTTTAGAAGTCAATGCAATGTCAGGACAAACATTTCTTGGAACTAAGTAGGCATTTAGGGGGCTGCTGTTTCTTTTTGGCTATATGCTTGAAACTGTACAGATATCCCAGGACTTTCTCTCTCCTTGAGAAATAGAAATCTTTAAAACTATTGAGACTTGCAAACATTCAAGGAAAACTCTGAGAACTTAGGCTCACTAAATCAGGAGCTCTCCAACAGGCCTGTTTTCGTAGAGTCAAAGCAAGAGGACTACAGATGTATTTCATGTTTAGTGACAGAAGACTTCTTTTTCCTCACGCAGTCCTCATCCCTCTTCCTGCTAATTCATTTAGGTGGTAAGATGGACCCTGGAATTTCTTTGTGGTAGCCTCCAGACACCAAGCACATCTATCATAAAGCCCAGGGGAGAGGAAACAGAACTGGGGACTTGATCTGGTTCTTTAAGAGGCTTGTTGGTGTTGGAATATTTCTTTCCTTCTTCAACAGCTTCTCAGAGTACGATTCTCTAAATGTGTGGACTGAGGAAAAAGTGAAACCTACTGCCACCTTAAATAAGAGCTGTAAAAAAAGTTTTTTAAGTCACATACATGGCCCAATCCAGTTCACAGGTAAGGGGACCCATCATTTTCAGGACTGTAAAATCAAACATCTTGTCTGTGAGGCTCCTACTTTCTTCTAGAAACAAACAATTGTTCTATACTTTGAGAATCTATGTCTCCTCTCTCCCTTATCCTCTCCTGTTTCTTACCCTAACCTCATATTTTACATGACTGTGCTCACCTGCCCACTGATGATTCGGCCAACAATGTGTATCTTACTCACACTGAGTCAGTCACAGCTTTTCCCCTAAATTTTGTCCTGTGATAAAACCAATTCCCCTCCAGTTCTGGTGGACAAAATCTTGGTTTCCTCCTTTTTCCTTAAATCTGATCAATAAGCAAAGTCTATCAAACCCATTTCTAATGGCTGTCCTCTTTTTTCCATCTGAAGTCATTACCCTGGTTAGGTCTTTGTCAACTCTCACTTAGATAATGGAACTTTCCTAGTGAGTAGCAGATTATACAACTCCAAAAATGTGACTCTTTGGTATAAAGATTATTTTGAATATTATTTGGAGAGAGAGCAAACACAGGAGAAGCAGAGTAGAAGTTACTGTTTTATAAGAGAAATTTATATTAGAAAGTGGGACTGTACCAGAAAAGAACTACTGTTAGAGATAACGTTTCCTTAGGAAAATTAACTGCATAGCAGGGCAAACTTTACCAAACATTTCTTCCTCCCACCTTCCTATGAATTTCCTTCCCAAATCTCAGATACCCTTAGTTCAAGTGGTATATAAATCTCAATCCTCTGGGCACATTTTGAATCTCATATCTCTGTGGTGATCTTGTGTGTAATGTGTATGTAATTAAATTTGGTTCTATCCTGTTAAACTATCTTTAATTAGGGAATAGGAGAGAGAAATATCAACCAAGTACCTAGAAGGATAGAGAAAAGAAATTATTTTTCCTCCTTCACTCTTATCTCATTAAAATGTTTTCCATGCAGTAGCCAAAGTGATAATATAAAGATAAAAATATGATCAGGTTTTTTGTTTTTTTGTTTTTTTTTTTTGCTTAAAAACCTCAATAGACAAAAATTTTCATAGCAGCATTATGTATAAAGGCAAAAAGGTAGAAACAACCCAAACATAATCAATGGACAGATAACTAAGACAAATGTGGTCTACTAATACAGTGGAATATTATTTAACCATAAGCACTGATTCATTATAATCTAGATGAACTTTGAAAGCATTATGCTAATTTGGGGGTTAAGGGGAAATCCTCCACTTTCTCTATATGTTCTCAGGCTGGTTAAATAATCAGAGCAGCACCATACAGATTAGCAGAAGAAAAAATGAATTGAGTTATGTGTATATGGGAAATCTACATAGATTAAGAGAATTTCATTTTCAGTGGGGAGCCAAGGATATATATCCTGAACTAAGGAATTTGATGGTGACCTGGCCAATGATAAAAGAAGGGACTCGCCTGATGAGGAGAGGGTGATTTATACAACAAAAATCGGATTCTTTGTAAATATATGTCTGCCTTGCTGTATAGATGACTTCTCCAATAGAAAGATCATTTCTGCTATATTTTTGCTGATATGTGGTACATATAGAAAGAAACAAAAACCAAACTAACTAAATAAAACAAAAATAGAATTTGAAACTCTAAGACCAAATCAGTGGTTGCCAGAGGGAAGATAGCAAAGGGTGAGTTAATCAGTTTAAAAAGGATCATTTTGGTGAGTGATAGAATTGGACATTTAGAGGCAAACTTAATGCAATATATACATATATATATGCTGCATATACATAGATATGAACATACATATGCATATGTGATACATATTTGTAATAATGAACATCTGAGCCTTATATAACATTATAATGCAATGTTATTTTAACAAAGAATTTTTTTAAAGGTCATTGTTGTAGATAACCCTAAATTTGAGTAATACCCTTACTTTTCATTCTTCTAGGTAAGTAAGGGGAATTAATAGTTTCTCCTAAGTCTGTAGAATTTCAATTGACCTTAGCTCAAGATCATCTGCCTACCAAAGTGGCATTTCTTGAGGAGGCCTACTCTGAGTATCTTGGGGAGGTCTCTTCTCAGGTTTTGGGGAGGCCTGTTCTAAGCACCTTCACTACATAAGAGAAATTAGACACAAAAGACTTGTTTTATATGATTCTGTTTCTATGAAATAAATCAAATAGGTAAATCCATAAACTGGTGTCTGCCAGGGGTTAGGGGTAGAAAATAGGAAGTAATGGCATAATGAGTATGGGGTTTTCTTTGGGGGTAAAAAAAATATAATCATAAAAGGAGAAGGATTAATTAGTGTCTTTTATATTCAATTCTGTATTTTGACTTTGCTTAGCAAAAAGCATTTATGGTTTTAATTAGGAAAAAGGTAACTTATTTACACAATTTATTTATACTAATTTTTAAGGAATTATAAACTTAATAGAATAGTTGCAGAACATTTCCTGAAGGAACCGGGGAAAAAATGCTGCAAAAAGGATTGTGAAAGAGTCAATATTGTAGAGATCAATGATCTCAGTAATGATTTTGTAACTTCAATGCAATGTTAATAAAAATACTAAAAGTATTCTTTTTGAAGGGGGTGATAGGGTGACAAAATTAGTCTGAACTTTCTCAAGAGTTATAAATAAACTTCAGAAGTTTTGCTAAAGTAGAACAAAATAATTTATTTAAATATTCATCGAGAGCCTGCAGCCTGAAAACTACTGTGGATACAAGCCAATCTCCACAAGATACTTAGATTATAGGAAAAGACACAATCATGGGCGAAATGTAGTATCAGATAGCTGATAAAAAGAAAAATAAAGTAGATGAGGGACATGTTTGAAACAAGGGTAATCAGAGAATATTAGCTTTGAAGAAATATTTCCAAGCAAAGACTTGAATGAAGTGAGGACATATGCAAAGATCTGGGGCTGGATGCTGTGAATAAAGTGAGCAGGAAGTCCAAAGATGGGAACAGGGATGGAGTTATAGCCCCAGGGCCAGTATACTGGGCAGAGAGGCAATGGTGTTAGGAAAGGAGACAGAGGAAAGCAGAGAAGGCCATGTCATTTAGGACTTTTGGGTTTTAACAGGAAGGATATGGAATTTTATTGTAAGTATAATGCTTCTAGGAAGCAATTAGAAAGTTTGAATAGAGGAGACACATCTGATTAATGATTTGAAGAAACATGTGAGATAGACTGAATAGTGGATAAAGACAGGTGAGGAGATGATCGGAGAATTACAGGTAAAGATGGTGGTGACTGAGGTTAGAGTGTTAGCAGTGGAGTGTGGGAATGGTTTGCCAAAAGTAGAATATATTTTGACTGTAGATTCTTGAGGATTTGCTGACATTCATTTGAACAAGGGGACAGATATTACAAATCTACAATAATTAAAGTAGCTTGTTGTTAGCATACAGTAAACAGATAGCTCAGTGGAAGGAGTACAGGGTTTCCAAGCAGTCATAAGTTCAAGAGTTTTGCATAGTATATCATAGCAAGGATCTAACTCATGAAAAGAAGGTGGATTATTTAAAAGCAGTGCTTAGAAAATTGGCTTATAATTTGAAAAACAAAATGAGACCACACATCTCATGTATACCAATACATATTCCAGATGGGTCAAATAATTCGATATTCAGTATAAAAACACAAAACCATAAGGAAAATACAGAAACACATACCTGCTCTTTGGAGGATCAGGATGGAGGGTAAGCATGAAATCAAAGGCAGAAGACACAGAGCCACAGATTGATAGATTTCATCACACAGAAATGAGAAAATTATGTCTATCAAGACAACACCATGACTAAGAGCAAAGTGAAAGAAAAAAACCTATCACAGGGTGTGATGAAAGAGTACCGTCACTGTTCTACAAAATATTTCATTTGTAAAGATGAGAAAGAGCCCAGTGTAAATCATGGATAAAAGAAAGTCTGACAGGAAGCTTTAAGCTGTAAAATATACACCTGACTGACAATGAAACTGGCTTAAACTTTAAGCTAATTAACTAACTCACACAACTGCAAGTCCAGAGGGAGGGTGAGCTTTAGGGTTGGCTGATCTAAGACTCAAAAAAACGGAGGATTCAGATTCTTTCCATCACTCTCTGTTCTATGAACCTGTCAGTTTCCATGCTAAGCTAATTACTAGGTGTTCAGGAAGACTGCCTGTTAAAATTGTAGATACTTGCTCATCTGGCTCTTCCTTTCTCACTCTTTCTTGCTCTCAGTATATTTTGTAATTATCTAATATTTTGGATATATAAGTAATATGTGCAATATATATGCAGTTCATGCAGCTAATCAAAAAGAAATAACCATGATATCACTGTCCAAGATTAAAAACTGCAATTTTACCAATATCTTGAAATTATCTATATGCTCCTCTCCAATGCCCCTGTCTTTCTCATCTTTCTAATGAATATCCTGCTTTGATATTTGATTTATTATTCCCCAACTATTTGTTTTTACATTTAGCATATTCATATATTGTTGTATAATACATAACTCAGATTTGCTTGTTCTTGAATGTTATAGTAAAAATGATATACTATATATAATCCTCAGAGCCTTCCTGTTTTCATTTGACATTGTAAGTCTAAGACATATCTGTGAAAAAGAATGCGACTGTATTTTCTTCATTTACATTCATAGGTATGTTCTGTGTGTCACTGTACAAAAACTTATGTATCTATTTCTGATGGACATTTGAGTTGCTTTCATTTGTTGTGTTTTATTGCTACCAAGAGCAATACTATGATCATTTTTGCATAAATCTCCTTTCATGTGTATGCAAGAGTATTCTGAATATTTACTTGAGAATGGAATTTAGGGCTAATGTTACACAAATTCAACTTTACAAGAAAATATCTAATCATTCTACACACTGATAGTACTCTATAACTTCACATCAAAGCATAAACAGTATTGCTCAGTGATACTTAATATTGTCAGACTTACAATTTTTTGTCAGGCTGAAGGATGAGAAAGATGCTCTCTTTTTATCATAATGTAAATTTCTCTGATGGCTAACTATGTTTAAGAATATTTTCATATATTTATTGGCTATTTGTGCTTCCTATTCTATGACTTATTCACCTTAATTGTCATCTTATTATCTATTTGTCTCACTTTGGATTGTTGGCCCTTCTTTTTCTGTTTTTGCCTGATTTATAGACATTCCTAGTCAATTCTGGATATAAATACTTTGCTGTGATTTTAACACTTGTTTTATTCTAGTGTGAGACTTGTTGATGGATCTTTAATTAGAATAACAAAGCTTCTGTCTAAGAAGTTACTAGGGAACCTCTCCTCAACTCTCACTGGACTTCAAAAGACTTAGGCCTGCTTGTCCCTAAACCAGCCACGAAAGAGGGATGATGGGGTTACCCTGCCTTGATCAGCTTAATAAGGGTCAGCTTTGGAGGTGGGCAAAGAGAATATTCCTGATCAAACCAAGAATTCTGTAAGGAAGGAAAAAAGAGATAGATGTAGATACTGTATATTTTTCTCTTCCCACATACACTTCCCACTACTATACCTTTTCTAGATTCTTCTTACAGCAAACTCTTCTTAAAAGTTGCCTACAGTTTCTTTCTAGGATTCCTTCCATTCACAGTGTCATCCCCACTATCCTACCAACATTGCTCGTCAATGTCACCAACTACCTCATTTTTCTAAACCCAACTTTCAGTCCTTTCTTCATCTTACATTACCTCCCAACAGCTTTTGATCTCTTTCTTCTCCTTGAAACACCTTCTTCACATGATTTCCATGAACATTTTCAGGTTTTCATCTTCCCTCATTGAGTCTGTTGGAGTTAAATAATCCTATGTAAATAATCACTACCATACTTTATAAAAATAATATGATTTTGATTATTTTGGGTATATACCTAGAAGTGGGAGTTGCTAGGCTATATGACAACTCTCTTTGACCACTGAAGAATTGCCACACTATTTGCCAAAAGATTCCATCATTTTACATTTCTACCAGCAATGAAGTTTCCAATTTCTCCACATCCTTGTCAAATTTGACAACAGACAATAGTCTGTCATTCTAGTTTGTATGCAGTAGAATTTAATTGTAGTTTTGATTTACATTATTCTGACGAATATTGATATTGAGCATCTTTTCATGTGTTTTATTGACTATTTGCATATCTTCTTTAGAGAAATATCTACTCAAGTTTTTTTGCTTATTTTTTAATTGTGTTATTCAACATTTCATAATTGAGGAGGAAGCATTCTTTACATAATCTAGTGACTAGGCCCTTTTAAGGTCTATGTTTTACACATATATTCTCTCATTCTATTGGCTTTCACTACCTTCATACATTCTCTTCTTAGCTCTATTCCTCTTTTTCTTATCTGATTTTTGTTATTCACCTCTTCCGGTCTTTATTGAAACTTGTTTCAGGAGATAAATACCTTCCATAAGCCCTCTTGAGAATACTGAAGCTTTCTTAGAACTTCTCTATGATCTTCACTTGCTCTGCAATTCTTGCTCTTGAGGGGGAATTTTAAGATTGCATGCATGCAAAATCAGGCAGGGTGCTAACGGCCTCTTGTTTGCTTTCACAAAAATAATCTGAATGTTTAGGTTTTTCTTCTCCCAATCCTGCAGAGTTAAATTTGCATTTTGCATTCTTCTTGTACTCATTAAACTCCCAAAAGTCCTGTTCTCACTACAGTTGGGAAAGTGCACAGGGAACTGCCACTGATGGATGTGTATGGGGAGGGTGAACAGAGCATTGGTGGTGTTCTTGGGCAAACTGGGCGTAATCTACAGGCAGTTCATCCCTGTAACTTATGTTGGGTCTCCCTAATAGAAACCACATCGCATTCCATTCCAAGACCTGATTGCTATTCTTTTATCCCCCACTCCGCCCACCTGCCCCACAACACCCCTTGCCCGAGTCGACAGTCCCTATAGTCCCGCAGCCAAATTTCCTGTGGGGTTGGAGAAAAACACATTTTTCAAGAAATGTCAAGGAGGAATTCTTGCATAAATGTGCTGGTCTTTTGATTTTATTATGCACTAATTACACCTGGCTATGTGCTCAGGAGTAAAATTGCTGTTACAGATGGTGTTTTAGAATCCCAACAATTTTCAAAGTGGTTAAACTAGTTTAAACTCCGTTTAACCACATAGAGCTTTCTATTATTCTACCTCCTCAAAAAACTGTTGTCCACTTTAAAATGAGTACTCATTCTGGTAAGTGTATGTGATCTCTATTGTTAAGTATTTTCTTATAGTGGAGAAACTTAGAGACAATGTAAGTGACTAAAATGATATTGGATATATAAACAAGAGCTTATTCTGTCAAAATAACATTCAACATTTATTCTGTCTTTGAAAATCTAGATAAAAATAACTCAAATCTCCATTTCATGTCAAAGTCCATTTAAAGATGATGCATTTCTTAACATTTGTGTGGATTTCCATGTATCCTATGCTCGGTTATCATTTTGAACCCTGAATTATTAACCTTTTTAAAGTACTTATTCTCTGTTCTATGTTTTGGTGAAATTATCATAGTAAATTTGGCCCTTTTCTTGCTATCAATACAAAATCACTCAAGTCCTTATATATCAGATTTGGGGGCCCTGAGAGAGCTACATCTCAAAGCAAAATGATTTAAAACTGAAAAGTAAATATTTGCACTCTTTAAAGTCTTTTGGCTGCTCAATCATGGAGTGTTTTTTTTTTTTTTTCTTTTCCTCATCTTATTCCACCCCCACTTATTTAAGGAACAAAGAAATAAAAAAGACCTCTCGTTTTCATGTGCAGAGCAACTCAACACTCCACCTATTCCCTTAAACTAATTTCCAGAGTTCCCTTTGCAAATCTAGAAACTTGATGAAAGTTTAGATATTGCTACTTGTAAGAGCCTGTTTAGGTTCCTTAAAGAAAGCATCATCTTCTTTTTTAGTCTCTTATCTAAAAACAGATATTTGCTCCATTTTATTTCATAAGCATTAGAATAGGAAACTATAAGAATACATTAAACGCATTTATCTCTAAATAATGATCACTCAATATTTTTTATACTCTCAAAATTAAGTAAACATGTCATGTCATATCCTCTTAGAAATCATTCACTTATGGGAAATGTATTCATCCTTTGGGAAGAGGCATGAGTATAACACATGTAAGCATAGAAGTTGAAATATTGGTAATTAGAGATACCTAAGTTCAAAACCTGCTCCCATTCCTTAAAATTTCGGATTTCATTCCTCATTAAAATGAAGGATATTGTCAGGATTAAATCAGATGATGTAAGTTAAATGTATATTATAGTGCCATTGAGATAAACCTTAGAACATTTCTGGAAAAAGCAATTTAACAGTTTTTTAAATTGCTTTTATTGAAGGCTACTTCATTTTAACATTAACTAGGTTTAAGGCATACTTGATAGCAAATTTGCATCTGTATACAATACAGTAGGTTTACCACTCTTTCCTTTGAATTCTTCACTTTACAATTAATTCCCTTTACCCTCTTTGCTCCCCACCACTGCCCCCCATTCTTCCTGCACCCTCTGATTTATGTTTTTTCCACCAAAAGTCTATTGTTGTTTGACTTAGTTCCCTTTTTTTGAAGTCTATTACTGTTTAATTTAGTTCATTCATTTGCTTTCATCTCTACACACCTCATATGAGTGACATCATATGATGTTTGTCTTTGTCTGTCTTATCTTGCTCAGCATAATTCTCCCCAAGTCCATCCATGTTGCCATGAATGGCAGAAATTCTCCTTCTTGATGTCACTGCAGTATTCTGTTGTGCATATATACCATGTTTTCCTTATTCACTCATCTGTTGATGAGCATTTAGGTTGTTTCACTCCTGGCTATTGCAAATAATGATGCTGTGAATGGAGGCAGGGTACATATATCTCTGCAAATAAGTGTTGGGGGAAAAATAAACCAAAATCTAATAGAAGGAAATAATAAATCTTGGGCAGAAAGCAATGAAATAGACATCAAAAAGACTATCTAAAAATCAATGAAACCAAAGTTGGTTTTTTGAAAGAATAAACAGATAGAGACCACAAACCAGACTCATTAAAAAAGAGAAAGAAAGCACAAATAAATAGAACCAGAAATGAAAGAGGAATAATCACAAAAGATGCAGCAGAAATACAGAGAATTATAAGGGAATATTATACACAACTATATAGTAACAAATAGGATAACCTAGAAGAAATGGACACATTCCTGGAAACATATATCATTCCAAGATTAAACCAGGAAGAACTTGAAACCATGACCAGATCAATCACAAGAAAGTAAATCAAAACAGTAATTAAAAATATCACCAAAAGCAAAATCCCTGCACCAGATGGTTTCACTAGTGAATTCTACCAAACTTTCAAAGAAGAATTAATACCTATTCTTAAAGTGCTCAAAGAAATTGAAGTAGATGGCAGACTTTCAGGACTTTCTACAATACCAGTATTACACTGATTCCAAAACCAGGTAAAGACAGCACAAAAAAGAAAATCACAGACCTATATCTTTAATTATTGTTAATGCAAAAATTACTAACAAACCAAATTCAGCAACATATTAAAGAGTCATACACCATTATCAAATGAAATTTATTCCCGGGACACAAGGGTGGTTCAACATATGTAAGTCAATAAATGTAATACTCTACAACAATTGAAAAAGGAACAAAACTACATGATAATCTCAATAAATGCAGAAAAAGAATTTGATAAGATTCAAAACCCTTTACATTAAACACCCTCCAAAAATAGGTATATATGGAAGGTACTTAAATATAATATAGGCTATCTATGAGAAAACCACAGGCAACAATGTACTCAATGGAGAAAAATTGAAAGTTTTTCATTTAAGATCAGGAATAAGGTGAAGATTTATGATTGATCAAAAAGAATAAAATACCTTGGAATAAACCAAATAAGTGAAGAACATATACTCTAAAAACTATCAGACATTGCTAAAAGAAATAGAAGATGACACAAAGAAATGGAAAGATTCCATGCCCATGGATTGGAAGAATTAACATTGCCAAAATGGTCATTTGCAGATTTAATGCTGTCCCCATCAAGATTCCAAAGACATTCTTCACAGATACAGAACAAAAACTCATAAAATTTATTTGGAACTACAAAAGACCCAGGATAGCCAAAACAATCCTGAGGAAAAAACATGCTCTCTTACTTCAAACTCTACTATAAAGCAATAATAATCAAAACAGCATAGTATTGGAATAAAACAGAAATACAGATCAATTAAACAGAATTGAAAGACCATAAATAAACCCACACATATATGGATATTTAATTTTTGACAAAGAACAAAATTGGTAGGTTTAAAGTGACTACATACTGGCACCTTGTACTCAATCATGCTGTGTATAAAAACTTAACACTAGTTGTAATTAAAGTGTTTAGAATTGCAAATTATTGACCTGAGTATATATTTATATTCACTTGGCTTACTTGAAAAAAAGATATAATCCTTATATCCTTATAGTCACATCACTTTTCACATTTGAATTCAGAATACCTTCTTAAATGGAAGAACAATTGGGATTATAACAAAAATTCCAAAGTAGTACATTACGCTATTGTGACTTATAAGCAAGATCTATATTTGTTCATTCAGATGATTGAAATACATTTTTTAAACATATTTGATCTTCATCCCTGAGTTCCTGTCTGACAGCTTCTAAAATCCTTGGCATTTCCCAAGTGTTGAGAGTAATAAAGGTGTCTTTCGTTATGTTAATGGATGAGGAGGAGGTGATTTTTCTCTTTCTATAGTTAAAAGCTTGTATTTCATTTACCCAATACATTACTTTAAATATGTTTTGGACAGTTATTGAGAGCAAAACCTGTAGCTTTGCTATAAACCATATATGGATTGATTTATGGAAAAATGCTCAAAATGCATGGTGCGATTTATTATGATTTAAAATAAAATTCAATGGCTTAGCATGACTACAACTTGTTTAACATTTGCTAAGTTATTTTTCAATTTGTATCATCTCTGTTGCTAGCAAGGACAGTTAAGAATGCTGACAAAATTCTTATCTCTGCAATGATGTTAAGGAATGGCTCTTCCCATAGTTAATCTTAAATTGCTTATGGGAGACCTGAGGGATTCCTGCCCAGAGTAGTGCTACCTTACTTCGGTTACTCCAATCTCATTTCTTCAGGCTTTTGTCCAAGTTTCACCTTGTTAATAAAGCCTCTCTTGATGAACCTCTTTAAAACTAGAGACCCTGCCAGGCCTGATTCCACTGCTTTTCCTTCATGCTACACTTACCTCCTTTTAACATACTCTATATTTACTGACATATCTATTGCTTATAATTATCATTATTTTTTAAACTGAAGTAACATTTCATCACATTATGTAAGTTTCAGGTGTGCATCATTATAAATGAACATCTGTATATACTACTGCAAATTCACCAATAAAAGTCCTATTTTATCTTTCACCATATAATTGACCCCTTTTACCCAATTTGCTCAATCACTTCTTCCCCTCCCCTTCTGATAACAACTAGTTTGATCTTATAATCTAAAATTTGTTTTGCTTTATTTAGTTTATTTATTAGTATCATTTTGCTATATACCACAGATCAGTAAAATTATACAGTATTTGTCTTTCTTTGACTTACTTCACTAAGTATAAAATCTTCTAGGTTCATCCATTTTGTTTTGTTCCAATTGGGCATATATACCACATATTCTTAGTCGACATCTGTTCATGGCCATTTAGTTAGTTCCAACTCTTGTCTTCTGTAAATAATGCTGTGATTAGCATAGGGGATGCATATATCTATTTCAACAAGTGTTTTTGGCTATACATCCAAAAGTGGGATAACTGGATCATATGAAATTTCTATTTTTTTTTTTTTTGAGAAATATCTATACTGCTTCCATAATGGTTATGCCAATTTATACTCCCACCAATAGTGTGTGAGAGTTCCTTTTTCTCTACACCTTCTCTAACACTTTCTGATTCTTATTTTTTTGAATAATATTCATTCTCACAGGTGTAAGGTGATATCTTAATATTGTTTTGATTTGCATTTCTCTAGTAATGAGAGATGTTGAACATTTTTCATGTTTGTTGGCCATCTGTATGTCTTTGGAAAAGTGTTCATTCAGATACTCAGCCCATTTTTAATTGGATTTATTGTTGAGTTTCGTGAGTTCTTTATGTATTTTGACTATTAATCCCTTTTCTGATGTATGATATGCAAATATTTCTCCAATTCAGTAAGGTGTCTTTTTGTTTTGATGAGACTTTTTTTTTTTTGCTGTTCAGAAGCTTTTCAGTTTGAGGTTAATACCATTTGTTTATTTTTGATTTTGCTTCCCTTGACATTAGAATCAAGTTCCGAAAGATCTATTTTAGGCTGATGTCAAGAAGTATATTACTCAAATTTTCTTCTATGTTTTGTGATTTTAGGTCTTATGTCTAAGCCTTTCATCCATTTTTAATTAATGTGTGTGTATGGTGTTAGATAATGGTTTTAATCTCATTATTTTGCATTTTGCTTTCAGTTTTTCCAAAGGCATTTATTTAAGAGATTTCCTTTGCCCTACTATATGTCCATGACTCCTTTGTTGTAAATTAGTTGTCCATCTATGTGTGGGTTTATTCTTGGGTTCTTAATTCTGTTCTATTGACCTGTGTATGTCTGTTTTTATTTCAGCACCCTGATGATTTTATTTCTGTTGCTATATAGTCTGAAGTCAGGAAGCAAGATAGCACCATTTTTACTTTATCTCAGGATTGTTTTGGCTATTTGAGGAGATGTTTTGGAAAACACTTAAGGATGCAGGCTGCTTATCGGTGGAGCCACCTATGTAAATAGAGGGATTAACATTTCAGTACTATCTCCTGACATTCAGAGAGGGGGAAGTAAGGATGGAATTTGAATCAATCATTAATGGCCAGTGGTTTAGTCAATTCTGCCGATGTCATAAAGCCTTCTTAAAAATACAAAAGGAAAGGGTTCAAAGAGCTTCTGGGTTGATGAACATGTAGAAATTTAGGAAAAGGCATGTACTTGGAGAAGGAATGGACACTTTTCACACCTTCCTACATACGTTATCCTATTTGTCTCTTTCATATGTCTATTCCTGAGTTACATCTTTTTTTATAATAATCTAATAAGCAAAGCATTTCTCTGAGATTTGTAGGATGCTCTGGCAAATTAGTCAAACGCAAAGAGGGAGTCTGGAAATTGCTTATTTATAGCCAGTCTCAGTTAACAACAACCTAGACTTAAAATTAGCATCTGAAGTTGGGGATTAGTCAGGACCAAACCCTTAACCTGTGGAACCTGATGCTTTCTCCAGGTAGATGACATCACAATTGAGTTGAACTGTAGAACACAGAGCTAGTGTCCCAGTAATTGTTGGCGTGCTCCCTTTCCACATTGAAAATTGACACCAGAATCCTCAGAAACTATTTTATCTGTGTTGCATTTTATTTAACCCTTACCTATGCACTATTGGTTAAAATGATTATGATGATTAAATTGTTATGACTTGTGATTAATTATTTCATTTTTCTTGACATTTTTAACTTCCATAAGTAATTTTTAATAAAGCAAGCATTAATCAAGAAGTTCAAAGAATGGACTATATAACATAGAGGAGAAGAATGCAACAACGTCTTTGTTAGGAGCATTAAACAATTTGACTTTTCAGGGAATTTAAAAATGATTATGAAATGACTTTGTAAGAATGTGTCTATGTTGATAATATATTTTATTTCACTGTGTCCATGAAAGCATGTGCTTTTACTGACTTTATTTCTGCCCAAAGTATCTTTTGTTTTCTTCAAAGACATTAAGGTGTCATCAGAATCCCTCTAATACATATTTTGAAGCAAAAATTGTTTTAAAAAGTGCACTTTTTAATGTTTTCTCCAGTTTGCTTTATTCAAGATGTGGAATTGAATAATCTATGAGATTGTCTTTTTTGTGGTATTCAGATTTTCATCCAACTTATCTTCCTTTTATTTTATTTTCATATTATATCCTTTAATTTATTTTACTTGAATTAAAAAAGTATTATTAGTGTTAAAGCTTCCAGAAAATCAGTATCCTGTCTGTTCACAGTAAGATACACAACTACTTCACATTAATTAGGAATCATAGATGGAAGCAATGAACTGATGAACAATAGGGAGTTATCAGTATGCTATATTAGTAGAGGAGGATTCCATTGAATCTATTTCATGGCTCATCTTAACTGACTGCCAGTGGTATAATTTCTGGCATGTATTGCTTGAAGTGTGTGTGTGTGTGTGTGTGTGTGTGTGTGTGTAATCAAATACATATTCAGACAGTAAAATGTTTCTCTTATGAATGTTCATGTCCTTATGACGTTTTCAGTCCATTAGTTCTCAGCACAGTAGACAATAATGGCCAATTTCAAGGGTACCAAGGACAAGTGATAAGCATAGAAGAGTGGTTCTAGATTTTTTCATAAACATGCGGCTATAAACTGTATGTGCCCTCCTAAATTTGTCTTGAAACTTAATTCCCAGAGCAATAACATATGAAGTTGGGACCTTTGGGAGATGATTGGGTTTAGTGCTATTAACAAAAATACCTCAGAGAGCTCACTTGTCCCTTCTGCTCTGTGAGAACACAGTGAGAAGAGTTCTATTTATGAGCCAAGTAGAGGGCCCTAACTAGTCACCAAATCTACCAACACTTAGATTTTAGACTTCCTAGCTTCCAGAACCACAAGAAATAAATTTCTGTTGCTTAAGGGACTCAGACTTTGACATTTTTGTTATAGCAGCCTGAACAGACTAAGACACTTACTATTATTATTTAGAAGTAATATAGTGAGATGACTGCTTAAACAGCTTTGATTTTGGTAAAAAGTCATAGTTCCTCTCTAAGATTCACTGTCAAAAAAAGAGAGAGAGTGATAGAGAAGAAAAGTTGATTTTATTTGCTGCTCTGTTATTAAAGACAAAAGAAGAGTGTGAGTTTGTGTTTCTATATGAGGTTCCACTAAATTAAAGATAAGTCTCTTTTCCTTTCTAGCTAATAGTTTCCTTGTAGAAGGGTTCACTCTGTTTTTTGGAGATAGAAGACCTTGCATGAAGACTAGCTTTACTTCCAGCCAGTTGCATGACTGTGAGCAGGTTATTTTTTTTTTTTTTTAAGTAAAGGTGCAGGTAGGAATGAAGTCAAGTAGGTAGTCAGGCAGGAAGAGAGAGGATGAAGAAGCATTTTATTTTTTTCTCTAGTTGTTCACACTGGTTGTTTCCCCTTGGACTGGGGACTCAAACTCAGAGGTATGTGTCTTAGTCCTTCAGAGATGATTGATCTAACCCCTGCTCCACCAGGGTATGCCATCTGAGCAGGTTAATTTCATGACTTCATTCTTGTAGTCTTTCCAGTGAGGAGGTTGTGCCCTCCATTTTCTCAGTCAACAAATATGAATGCATTCTTGACTGTATGGCAGGCAGAGTACTGCACATTAGTTTCTAAACTTTTCACCACACGAATTTCCTCCTTTAAATATTTTCTCCTTTGGGTCCTATTATTTCAAAAGATTTGGTCTATCAAAATGATTGAGTATATTAAGTAATATGGTTATTTTCTATTTAAAAATAGAGATTTTTCTATAAAATACTTGCACTTAAATTTCTTACTGAAGGAATATTGCATTATAGCATTATATAGGTTTAAGGTGTGCAGCATCATAAATCAACACCTGTATTTAATACGTCAAATTTACCACCAACAGTCCAATCCTATCCTTCACCTACCTTAAGTTGACCTCTTAAACAATTTTCCCACCTTCTCCTTATAAAAATATTTCAAAGGAGTCATTTTGAACCAATAATGATAACTTTTGATTAGCTTTAAATCATCATTCCATCCAAAAGAATGAAACTTTACTCTTTGCAGTTATCTTTTAGGTCATATTGCCAATAAATATACAACTTCCATTAGACTTTTTAAAAAAATCAAATAATTCCAAGCTTACAATAAGTTTGCCAAAGATATTGTGCACATCAAATACCTTATCGTATGTCTTCTTTCATGCTTAAGTCATAGCTCCTTAACACTCAATGTCCAGCTCTGGAACAAAGAAGGAGACAGAAATCATTCAATTTTTATTATCAATGGAGTCAATATTTCTATGAATTTTTATGGATATTATCCAGCATGTTTTCTAAAATAGGAAAAACAATCTTGTATTGCCTTTGAAGATTGCTTAGGAATCTAGTAACTCCAAGGTAGGGTGGGTGAGTCGGTTGGTGTCATAAACACTATTATCTCATTATTTAAAGGACAGATAAACAAAATATCACTGAGCGCTGTGCTTTTGGTTTTGAGTTGTTGGCAGATGCTTAGCAAAGCAGGAGGTCATTTCACATCCACTTTGCTTGATGCTTAAGGAAAAAAATATTTTATCCATCTAGGAAATAAATTCTTTTAAAGTCTTCTCAATGGGCTGTGTCTTCATTTGATCATGGGCCAACTCATTTGAGGTATCACTAGTTAACTTAATTGAGAGTTCCTTCTCCTCCTCTCATTCCACACCATCCCTAAGTCCCCTGGAAACTGATAATTTCCTTTCATGTCTGTTGAGTAACCCTCTAGGATCAAGTAATATTCGACTGATAATTTGAAAATATTCATAATGAGAATGTTGTGAGAAGAACCTCAGGGCACCAAAAAGACGGCCTCTACATATTTCTTCACTTAGAATACAATCAAATGTAATGATAATTTTGAAATATCTTCTATGAGCTAGAAGCTGTAGAATAAAATGACTTCTTGTTTCCCTCCTACCCTTAAGGACATCCTGTAAATTGAAGTTATGCACACACAAAACCAACTGTCATGAAATTACTATTGCTAAAATAATGCAAGACAGCAGAACATGATGTTTTCTGCTGAGATAATCACTATTCATCTTCTGACACAGAAATTCAATTCCAGTCACTTTTAGGAGCGGAGCAATTGATATTGGTGGTTAAGCGTGACATTGAAGCCAGGCTTAGGAATAGGGTAGAATTAGGCAAAAAAATTCAAGAACTTTTAGGCAAGGGAGGTTATAAGAGAAAATGACCCAATGACTTATGAAAAAATATCCTTTGCAGAGTTAATTTTTCTGGTTGGGACAACCAGATCTACACCCTGAACACTTTAACCTTCATATTGAAATCCAGCTCTGTTAAAAAAAAATCAATAAAGTCCATCGCACTTTTGTCTGTAATGCACTTTTATTGTGCAGTTCAGGAAAAAGAATTCTGAAGTCTTTATTTTTAGCACAGGGCAATTTCAAAAACTTTAAGATTCTATTATTGTTGGAAATGCCTGTCACATTTCATTTTATTGGAATGAATTACTGTAACAGCATTGCATAAAAATCACAATGAGTTTCATGGAGGATGCTGTTGATAATAATAGAAACTAATATTTAACAATGCAAATTATTCTTTATCAATCAAGTATTTTGTTAAAAATTTTATAGACATACTATATAAATTCACAAAACCCTATGAAGTAAGTGCTTGCAACATAATTTTACACAAGACGAATTGCTGCTAAGAGAGGGTAAATAACATACCCAAGGTCAAACTATTAATCTAGGCAAAGCCAGAAATAGCACTTACTACTCTTAATCATATTTCTATGCATGCATATCGTTAGGTCCCTCGGAAGGCTGGGGACCAACCTGATCCAGGAAGCCTGGGAAGAATGACTCTGAAACACTTCTTCAATCTCTCACTTGAGGCAAACTAAGGAGGTGCTCTTCCTTTGTCTTTCCCTTGAAAACCCCTAACGCCTTGCTCACCACTATGGGATCAAAGCAGTCTGTACTGAGACACTCACTTTTCAGGTGCCTCTTAAGCAACTTGGACAGATTGGGGTTATCACAGGTGGATAATGGGTCACTATGTCCTCTTAAAGTTACCTTAACCCCTCCATTATGTATAATTTGGATAACTTTTGTCACCTCAATAAAAAATGGACAGTAATCTCCTATCCTGAGGTTTACTTTTATCTCCTCTCTAAGTCTGAGACTCTTTACTGCTGCTTTTCCCAAATTTTCCTTCAGAGGCCTCTTCCCCATCCCTCTCACATCCTCTGAACTCAGAGCCAATTGATCCTTCAGACCTGACCTCTTCACCTCCTCCTCCTCCTTAAAAACCCCAGCCTCACACCTCACCCCAGTCCTCGACCCCCCAACTGCCCACCTCTGATCCACTTCTCTCCCCCACAACCTGTTCCCACTCATAAGCGGCAGCTGCCCCAGCCCCCCTAGACTTCCCACCTGATTCCAGCACATCTACCCCCATCGCCCCTTCTCTGGCACCCATCTCGCCTCCTTGTGAGGTGGCAGGGCCCACAGGACTTTACCGTGTTCCTGTTTCCTTTTCTATGGTTGATCTCTCTCAAATAAAATATTGCTTAAGCTTCTTCTCCTCAGACCCAACTACTTTCATCAAGGAATATGAATATGTAACCCATGGTCTCTCCTGGCATGATCTTTTTATGATTCTCTCTACCACCTTGACAACAGATTAATTTGAGTGGGTCTGGACCTCCCCACAGGAGGATGCCAGTGAACTCCATGTGTGAGGTAACACCCAGCTTGAGGGGCCTACAGCCACTCAATGAACTGATCACCCCCGCCACACTGGGACTATCAGCTCCCAGAAAACTCCCTAAGGCATGCGGCTCACAATCATATGGCTACCTGTTTCACTGAGGGCTTACACAGGGCAGCTCAAAATGCTGTCAACTATGAGCAACTTAGAGAACTTATCCAAGGTCCAGACAAGACGCTAGCTCACTCCCTCACCCACCTTAGTCATGCCTTACAGATCTCTACCACTGTAGACCCAACCTTGTCTGCAGGAACCCTTCTCCTAAAAGTTTTTTCATTTCCCGGTCTACTCTGGACATCTGTCACAAATTACAAAAATTGGAAAGTGGTACACAAATCTCTCTAAAAGACCTCCTTAATGCAGTATTTGAGATCTTTAATAGGGATGAGGAAGCTTGACAACAACAGCAAAATAAGAGCTCAGGCTCGAGTGGAAGCCCAATGACAGGGCTACCGGTTCCTGGCCGCCACCTTCCCAGAGGTTCAGCAGGGACCTTGTGGCTGGCACCTAGCAGGACCCCGGGTCACAATCAGGGCTAGGCCTTTCAGATCGTCAATACTGAGTCCATGCTTTAAATGCAAGCAGGAGGGCCATTGGGCTCGTCAGTGCCCCAACTCTGAAGTCCCCTTGGGGTCCTGCCTTTTGTTCAGACAGATAGAACATTGGAAGTTGAACTGCCCTTGGGCCCCTGAAAGGAAGCAGGCATTCACTCCTAGCCCCCCATTGCTGGAAGCAGCCCTAGGGACCCACAGACTCCTGGGAACCTGATGGAAGATGGAAGGTGCCTGATTCAACCCAGTCAATGGATACTGTGACTTCAACCATGATGGAGCCCCAGGTAAATAATATGTTGGCAGGTAAGTCATCCCCTTTTAGGTCACTGTGCTCTAAATCTTGCAGACCTCGAGCAACTGATTGCACCCCTTGCCTCCTGCATGGCACAGATAGCTAGACTTGCTTTACTCCTGCCTACCGAAGATAACTACTGCTGATACAATAATAGGAAGCCCTTTCCTATAAAACCCCAAAGCCCCTTCCCCTCCCTGGTGATTTCCTTTAGTGAGTCAGTCTGCAATGAGTTCTTCAATAAACCCTTGAATGCTCAAAGCATTCACTGCCCAGACAAGGAAGGTCCCTAACCTTCCGAGGTACCTAACACTTATCTGTTTGATATTTAATTATTAGCAAGCTGAAAGATGAGAGTTATATACCCGAGGCAATTTTCAGAATGGTACTGTGAAATCCAGGGAAAATTTTTTTCCTTCCTTCTATAATGCAACTCCAATTATGTAGGTAATGAACCTGGGAGATGGGAAAGTTTCTAGTCAATTAAGGATTATAAAGAAGGTTTTCCCTTAAACCTAACTGTGAACATGACTGAATCAAGTATTTGATCACTGAGAAAATGGTGTCTCTTAATTCAATATATAACAGACAGGAGGTCAGCTGAGGTACCTGAGAGTTCTTGGAGTCACCGTAATAGAAATTAGCTGGTCAATCAATGTCTTAGATAAAGATTTTATTGAGAGAAGGGGAAATAAGGAGGATTCATGTGTGGGGAGAGCAGCAAAAGGGGACTGGGATCCATGTACGGGGAGACAGACATGTGGGGAGACAACCAGGATATAGAGTCCAGAGATGCTCATTTGGGTGGTCTTGGGTTGGATTTTGAAGCAGTTTCTAGACATGGGTGCTTCCCTGCTGCAGTCACATTGTGACTGATTGTTGACTCAAGTGCCTAAGGGCTACAGTTGTCTTTTCTTCCTTCTCTTGTTTCAAGAATACCTGAGGAAAATACTGAGAACACAGGTTAGTCAATATCCTTCAATGTCAATGGCCCATGGATTAGGAACTTGTGACCATAAAGAGGCAGGACAGGGAAGTTTCTAGATTTTCCCTTCATAAAGGGACTCTCAAGCCATAAGTTTGTGATTGATTAGTTAGGTACTGTGTGGTGCCAGGGGTAGGTAAGACTTTCAGGCAGGAGCTACAGGTTTCAATAGGTCAGAGGTCAGAGAACCCAGGCTATCCCTTGAAACTTATTCAGTGTAGATATGTGGCCTGAGTGGTGTAGTTGAAGGCAATTGTTAGTAAAACAGCTTCTCTTTTGCTAGTTAATCAGCTCCTATATTAATACTTCAAGAAATTCAGTATTAATTAACTATTGTTTGACCTGTAACAAGCTTTCCTTACTTTATCCTTTTAGCTACATTAGGGAGCTTTTAGCAGAGATGAGAAATATTATTTCAGTGAGAAAAAAAGGGGACCCTGACGAGTAGGCTTCCTCACAGTGGGAAAGTTAACAGTTTCTAAAAATCAGTGATTTTAATCAGAGTCTAGTTAAGGATAAAGTATAAGGGCAAAGCGAAGAGGGTGGTGTCCTCTGTTTTTGGCTCCCATTCTATCTATCTCAAACACAATATATATTAATTGAGCACCAATAGGTACATCAAGCTGCTCCAGGCATTCTAAATACTAAAATTAACTAAACATCTTATAATGTGACTACATGATTGAGTTCTCCAACACATCAATTAAGAAATCAGAGTTTTGATGGGATCAGATGCAAAAATGTCCCATTCTGCTATTTTTGCAAAGGATCTACCTTTTTCTCAAGATACCACATTTTTCTTTCAAATAGATGCCATCTCCACTATTCTTAATGTAAGGGGAAAAGGCCTGCCCGCTGCTTCCAGGAAGGCAGCTGTAAAACTGCCGAGCTAGCAGAGCCATAAAATATATTGTGGTCTGAGCTCACTGGAATACTGCAGACAACTGGTAAGTCACTAACACATAAAGAACTTCCTTAATTGTTTGCAAGTGGAATCTTGTGTGTGTTGCAAATATGTGTCTTGCAAATCGAATCCTGTGTGTGTATTGCCCATGTAAAGAATTTACAAATGACTAACAGGTTCATGATTGTAATCCCCACTCTAATTTACACCTCTCTTCTCCTGCGCTTCTTCTAACCTATATAAGTGTACCCTCAACTGCCATCTATACTCAACCTTTGTGAAAGGATCCCACTGAGGCCCCGTGTAATAAATCCACCTAAAATACTTCCAAAGAGTGCCCACTTGGTTTGTCGCCAGGAGAGCTCCAACATTAAGAGGTCACAGAAATTAAAACAAGATTATTTTAATATAATAGTAAAGATTTTTGTTCTTTTTTACCTAAGAATACCTGAAAACACAGATCATATGTCATTACTTTCCTTAAAGATTACAATGGCTCTTTATATCCTAGACAAGAGCAAAAAAGGCCTATATCCCTAGCTTGACAGTAAAGACCTTCACATAAGACCTCAACATATATTTTAGTTCTACTTTCTAAATCTTTCTACTCACCAGGGTATAAAGGATGTGAGCTTTGGGATTGAATTTGACATTCATCACTTACTAGGTATAATACTGGGCAAGATTTAAGGTTCACTTTTCTGTATGTTAATAGTCAAATCTCCCCTCTTCTTTTTCTTCTATTATCCTTTCTTGATATGGCCTAACCAAACTGAGATTTCAGTCTGTGTTATAATAAGAAGTGCAGGTTTGCGTGCTTCCTGGTTTCTCTGAAGAACAGTCTTCTTTCTCTCTTCTAGACTTTTCCTTTTGTAGCCTAAGGGCAGTGAGGTTGAAATAGGCAAATTCTGTCAACTTGTAGCAATGACTGTGGAATGTGTCTGTTTCCACCTGTAGGAGCTCTTTTTAGAGTACTAGGAACTTAGCATTGTTCTCAGCAATAAACCTGGGCAATAGAAGTCTTGTTCATGTTCTACTATGCATGTATATATTTTATTAAATATCAACATATATACATATCAATTTATCACATTGTTTTCATTAAAATAAAATTTTGATTTCATCTGGGTACAACCACTTTCAGACTATGAATGATAAATTTGTGCTGTTTTAAGCCACTACATGTGTTACAATTTGTTGAAACAATAGAAAACTAACACACTCAAACATTATTAAAATTAAATCTAAAGGTTAATGTGTCAGTATCTATGTTATATTATAAATTATTCTAAAATCCAACACAAAATGTTAATTCTAAGAATTGGATAAATCTCATAATCTTAATAATTGCTCTGAAATCTCCCTTAGTCAATGACACTGGTACCCTAAACACTAGGGGCACTTTGCATTCAGAGCTTTTGGAACCATATTCCCAAATAAAGGAGGAATTGCCTTCTCAGCTGAGTGAGACTGCATATAGACCAGAGATGTGGGTCTGTTCATGAGACATGAAGTTATAAATCTTTAGAAAATTTGGCACATAATCTGAACTCCTTTATTAGTCGCAGTTTAACTGGCGACACCAAGTTCATACTCTGTAAATAGGAGTGGTTTCACAACTGGTGTCCTCAGAGTTCAAGATATTCTCTTGCCTTAATTAACCTTTATCTCCAGATCAAAGCTGATGAAACTGTGAACAGCCAGGCTGCTTACTTCATACTAGATTGGACTCCACCACTCTACATATTACTTCATTCTGAATTCTTTAAAGATTCTACCATGCAGGATCACAGCACTGATGTTTAAGTGGCATCTAATTGGATTTGGGGAATCTAAAGTGTGTGGTACTCTGTGATTGCAGGATTAAAGTGGTGTGAGTGACATAAATCATCACACTCACACATCAGTCCTGCATTCTAGTTTTAAACAAATCATTATAATTTGACTTTTTAAAAATAGTCATGTAACACTGGTACCCCTGAAGAAAATTTGGCATTTCATCAGAAAATTTAAATAGCAAAAAATTAAAATGTCTTATTTTCTTAATATCAAAATCATTTTACATTTTGAAACGTACAGATATAAATTAACCAGCATTATTAAGTTTTTAATTGAAAAGAAATCCCTCATAAAATCCCCTGCACTCAACTAGAATACATCAGGCCTTTGTTGGAATAGTATGTTTAGTGTTACATCAAATATAACAGAAATCAGAGAAGTCACAGCACACAAATAATGTACAATCTTGAAAAAATGTAAGAGACACATGCACAGAAAAACCAGGGACTGTATGAAATATAATACAAAATGGTAGCAACTACATCTAGGAGTAAAAAGAAGGCCAAAGAAGCAAAAATCTGTTTAAAGATGAATAACTGAGTCAAAGTGAAACATTTTGGAGATTTGTAAAGGTTTAAATGACATAGGGAAAGAGGACGGACATCTTAGATTCTTCTACAAATACATACAGCTGGTAATGTTATTTTGTATTTCAGAACTGCTATTATTTTGGAAAACCAGATATCTTAAAAAAATATGTTGTTCAGAACAGTTTATGACTCATCCAAGTCACATTTTTATTCTTATTATCAAAATGTCAATACTCATAAACAGAATAAATTATGAGTACATGATAATTTGGTTAATAAGTACATAAAGTGCACAGGTGCACAGGTGCATAGGATGGAAAACAAAAACAGATCTGTGAGAATAAGAGGAATAAAGAGGACCAATTTGCTAAATATTATGTGAAATTCCTCATTTTTGCTAGGAATACACTGGCAGAAGCCTAAAATTTGACAGAAAAAAACTGAAACAAGTGAAAAGCCAATTCAGCTTCCCTTTAAAAATGGCTTACGATTACTAAATTTTGGCAAAATAATTGGCCATTAGTCAATTTGCTCATCAGGCATTTTATATTTAATAGATGTCTTACCACTCCAGACAAGCAGATGAATTTGGGTGAGACTCAGAAAAGGGGCAAAGTTCTCAGGGAACAGAAAGGAAACCAGACACTGTAAACTAATTTATTTGGCAAAAGGAATCTGTGATGGGGAGGGAAGTATGAGTGTGTGTGTGTGTGTGTGTGTGTGTGTGTGTGTGTGTGTGTGTGTGTGTATCAACTGATAAAGGAAATATTCAAAGGATGACAATGACCAGAGAATTGCCTTGATATTTCTCAGTTCAAAATCATAATGTTTGTTCCCACAGAAGTCTCCCTAAGGACTTCAAGGGCATGATTGAGAATATCCTGTGTGGAGGATGTTTAAATTACACGGATCTGGAGAAGCATCTGCTGGTGCTGGAGGCTGTGATCAGCTGCACTGCACTCATGGGTACAGGTCCATCAGCTTTCAAGATCATCTCCATGACCTTTATCTCCTTCACCACTCAGACTCGCAAGATTTAGGTCTCCCATGAGGAGATAATTTCTTATCAAGCAAGCACACATTTTTTTTTTTACACTTAAAACCTATTAAATAAAAATATACAAGTAATACATGTTAAGTAATGAATTTGTTTAAAAATCGGAGAAGCATGAGGAATAAAAATTATCAGTTTTTCACTTCCAGAGCTGACTTTTGATTTTCATCCTATAGATGGAAGGCATCTCATCTCTGTGGCTATGCAAACAGGAAGGAGTTTAAGTTCAGGGGGCTCTGCCCAAACTCTCTTGTCTTGTGCTAACCTCTTAGGTAGATTCCATAAATTTCTGGTGAAAATGATTATTCTAAGCCCTGTCTGAGATGAAATGTTAGTCTCAACTCTGACTGAGAACACTTCTGGTCTTTTATTGCAGGATAGACACATGATTGGAGGGACATGAGACCCTTTTCTCCTAAAACTTGTCCTTTTATAATCTGGGACTAGTAGACTTGAATATAGGCTGACTCTACCTATTTGCAGCTAGAACTGTGGAAAGTGTCTGTCAAGTAACATGTGTAATTAATTTATTACATGCTGGTTTTTTTTTAACTTGGAAGAATTTGATGTGACCAAGAGGGAACAGCTATGCTTCAACCTACTCCTCCTGCTAAGTCCAGTTGAAAATCTTCAACATTGTATATAAAATCCACAAAGAAGAACTTTAAAGCAGTCATCATAAAAATGCTTACGCAAACAATAAAAGCACGCTTGAAACAAAAAACATAGTCTCAGTAAAAATATAACAGACATAAAGAGAAATAGAAATCATATAACTGAAAAACATAGTAGCAGAATTATATCTCAGTAGATTTGCTCTATAGAAAAATGAATAAAGGAAAGAATCAGTGAACAAAGAACAATAAAAATTAAGCAATCATGAACATTAGAGAAGAAAAGGACTGAAAAAGAACAAAACTCAGGGGCTTGTGGGATGAAAAAAACTCATCTAATTAATGTCAACGGAGACCTGGAGAAAGAAAGTAGGGTAGAATTATCATAAAAATAGTAGAAGAAAAAGTTCTAAATGTGGGAAAAGACACAAATCTATAGTTTAAAGAAGTCTAGTGATTTCCAAATAGGATAAATGCAAACAAATCCATGCCAAGCACATCACAATGAAACTTGTGAAAATAAAAATAAGGAGAAAGTCTGAAAAAAGTAAGAGAAAAGCAACACTTTATCTGTAGAGGAAAGATAATTAAAAAGACAATGGTTTCTCATCATAAACTGGAAAGCCCAGAAGGAGAACATAGCTTTTGAGGTACAGAAAGAAGAGACCTGTCAATTTTAAATCCTATTTCCAGCCAAAATAGGCTTCAAGAATGAAGAGGGGCCCCTTCTATGGCTCAGGTGGCTAAGGCTCAGGCTTTGAAAGCCTGGACTTGAGTTCAAGACTAAAGTGGGGGGTGGGGCTGTAGGGACCTCAACACAACAAAAATGTAGGGAAAATAAAGACATCCTCAGAGGAAGGAAAACTAAGATAATTTGTTTCCAGCAACCCTACATTAAAAGAATGACTAAAGAACGTTTTGAAACAAAGAAAATGATAAAAGGAGTCTTGGAACATCTGGAAAGAATTAAAAAACAATGAAAAGAGCAAAATGTAGATAATAGACTTTTCTTCTCCTCTTGACTTGTCTATTGAAGCGTAAGTATAACACTCCTGACGTGATTATCATCATATGCAGAAGAAATATTTAAGACAATTATAACATAATCAGGGGAATATAAAGGAAGGTCAGGTTTACATGCTTTATGTAAATGTATAAAATTTCCACAACAATATAATATAATAAATTGCATATATATAATGTAACACTTAGGTAATCACTAAAAATCCATACAGAAATGCACTATAAATCTATACTCAAAATCATTATAGATAAATCTAAATGAAATTATAAAAAAAATTCTCAGGCAAAAAGCCGAGAAAAGAGAACATTTAAAAACAGAAAATAAAAGAAAAAACAGGCAAAAGAATTGGACGTTTTACCAAGGAAGACATATGGATAACAAATTAGCATCTGAAATGTCGCTCTACAATATTCCTCATTAGGGAAACAAACAAGAATGTCCGTGAAACACAGCCTCGCATCTATCAGAACTACTAAAATCTAGGAAAACTGACCATACTAAGTGCTGCAAGTGGGAATGAAAAAACATACTCTGGAAAACTGGCAGTTTATTAAATTAAACATAAACCTACTATATGATCTAGCAATTCCACTTCTAGTATTCACCTAAGAGAAATGAAATCATATTTCCATACAGAGACATATACATGAGTATTTATAACAGCTCTATCTTTAAATAGCCCAAATCTTGAAATAACCCAAACGTCCATCTGCAGGTAATAGATTAAAAAATTGTCATATATTCTTTCAAACACTCCTTAGCAATAAAAAGAAATGAATAATTTATACACACAATATAATGAACCTCAGAATAATTATATTGAATGAGAGAAGTCATACAAAATAAGAAGCCTATGTGGTGTGATTTCATATGTAGAAAATTGTAGAAAGTACAAATTAATTCACACCTATAGAAAATATACCAGTGTTTGCAGGGTGATGGGGAAGGGTGGGTGAGAAGGATAAATTTTGTGGGTAACTTTTGCGGGGTGACTGATATTGAGGGGGATATATTCATTATCTTGATTATGGGGATGGTTTCACAAGTAGATAAATATGTTACAACTCATCAAATTGTACACTTTAAATATGTGTAGTTCCTTGCATGTCAATTATATATCAATAAAGATGTCTTATAAAATAATATTATGATCACTTTTCCATGTCACTAAATACATTTTGACAAGTTTTAAATACCTACTTGATACTCACTATATGGATACATTATAACTTATTTAAACATTTCTTCATAGTTGGATTTTTACCTTGTTCCTAAGTTTCTATAATAAACAATGCAGTGATTACCAGCATATACATGCATGTGGAGTGATACACTCTAAGTCTCCTGTTTGGAAATATGCATCGTTTTAATACCAGTGAAATCTAACTGTAGTTTCCTGTTTAGACTGTTGAAAATTCAGTTTCTTTCATGCAAATTTCTCTCCAGATCACAACTTTGTGCCTAAAAATGAGGGAGCCCCAATGATTAATTTCCACTTATGCTTCTCCGCCTCACCAAGTGTTTGGTCATCTTCTGTGAGACCACTTCCCATCACCAAGCATTGTCATAGAGCTGGGCCAGCGTCCTTGTTGACAGCAACATTCACAGGCCCCTAATCCCTTCTCCATTCACATAAATCTCTCTCTCCTTGTCCTAAAACTGCACCTTCCAGCAGAAAAATGAAATAAGCCATCAACGTAAGTAAGCAAAGCTTGTCAGTGGTTATATTTTTAAAGCAAAAACTAGGCAAAGTTAATTTTAAAATATTTTATTTAACTCAATATATTCAAAATAGTATCTTACAAAAATAATAAATATGAACTATATTAATGAGGCATTTCACACTTTTCGTAATGTCTTCTTAATCAAGGGTGCCGGCTATGCTTCCCACACACTCTATCTGGACTAATTGCATTTCTAGTGCTCAACAGCCAGCGTGGGCAGATGTTTCCATAACAGGCAGACCAGCTGCAAGTGTTACTGTTGTCAGACGTCCTTCTTCAGAACCGGAGCAAAGCCTCTTCTGAAATTTAGGAAGAGCAGTACCTACTCATCGTTTCCACTTCCAAATTTGTCAAGTGAAACAGTATCTCATCTTTTCAGCTTCTATCTCTTTATCAATGAAAGTGATCATTTTTCATGTTGTTGATATTTTGTGTTCAACCTCTATGAAATGCCTGTCAGTCATTTGCTCATTTTCCTCCTGGGGCATTCATAACTTCCTTTTCGATGTGCGAGAACTCTTTATATCTTAAATCTTTTTTTTCTATCAAATATTATAAATATTTTCCAATTTTTGCCTCTTATTTATTGCATCTTTGTGAATTTGAGGCTTTACATTTTCTTTTAGCTTTTCTTTTTTTTTTTAAAGGATAGGTGTGGCAGGAGTGAAGGTAAGCAGGCAGGCAGGTAGGAAGTAAGAGGAAAATTTCCATTTTAGTTGTTCACACTGGTTGCTTCTCCCCAGATCTGGGACTCAAATGCAGCAGTATGTGGGCTGCATTCTTCAGAGGTGATTGACCCAACTGCTACTCCACCAGGGCACAGCAAATTTAAATTTTCATATTTAAATTTAATTTTTTTCTTTACAATTTTTGTACTCAATCAGCATTTTTTTAACCTCCAGATTACAAAAAAAGACACCTTCATCTAAGTGTTTTAAATACTTCTTTCATATTTATTTAATTTTTCATAATCAACTCCAGTTTCTTAGAATTCTTGCTACCCTGGCAATGATCTAATGGGGCGAACACCTCATCTTGCCTCTCAGAGAGGAATCTTTCTTACTAAAATACAACCCTCTTTCTTGGAATCAGTCACCAGAACTTTTGGGCCTCATTCTCTAAGTTTAAATTTTAAGACAATATACCCAAAGCAAGCAGGCATCTTAGTAATGATTAATTGTCCAAGAAGTCTAATAAATAATCTTCCTTTTCTGATCTAGGTTTTTAAGCTCTTACCACTTCAGACATATATCTTGATGATTCAAAAAGTAAACCCATTATAAATTTACAACTGAAAAAATCCTCCATGTCTGACACACCCGGAAAAATAACAAGGTTACTTTCCCTTCCCCCAGAATCTAGAAGAGCGGTGGTTCACAATGGGAGCCAGCAGGATGATTGTGGGCAAGCTCTTAAATCTCTCTTGTACTTCTTTCCACATTTGTCACATACGATGATATAAATAGTACCTACATCATAAGTCTATTCAATAGAGTAAAAAGATAATACATGAGGAAGAGAAAAATGGCTCAGGCATATGGTAGCGGGGCTATAATGTTACCAATAGAACTTACATTCATTCACAGAAGATAAGCAATACTCGGACAAAATCACTCTCGGACTCTAGACCTTGATCAAAACAGCCAAACAAGACCACTCTGCAACCACAAAATGATAAACATCCCCCTACTCAAATGCATGCACTGACTACAACTTCTTTGTTCGTTTCTTAAAGTAATCATTTTCACTGCTATCTGAGCTGAGATGTGCTCAGAAATACTTATTCTTGCCTGGATTCATAATTTCAAAAGGCACCATGGACTGGTGTTACTACTTCATTAGCAACAACACCTTGCTCTAACCCACTTGCCTCTGAGATAACAGTCACCATATTATACCCCCTCCAGATAAAATCCATTTCGAACTGACTTCCACGGTATGAAATCCTCTGTAGGACCACCTAAAATAAGCCTATATTACAAGAAGCCCCACCTGTTCCCTCTCACTCCCATGCCTCCTCTAAAGTTTCCCTTGCTGCAACACACTAACCAAACCTCTTTCCTCATCGAGTATGCACTTTTCTGCTACTGAGAGTCTGTTTTGTTTCTTATAACACTTTTCATTTGGCACACTCCCATTGTCATCCATCCAGACCCTCTATCTCATTAGGCTTTTACAATCCCCAGATAAAGCTATTTGGGAAATTTCCATAATGAGTCAAAGAAACTTCTGGTTCTAAACGGTGCCTGGCTAACTCCCTTCATCCAGCCTTTCCCAAGTACACACTAAAAGCCCACAAAATCACAGGAAGGCCAGCTACAAACTGAGACTGACAAACCAATTCCAGAATCTTGGAATAAGTGACACAATGTAATTGTGCATATGGAGCAGGGCAGAGAATAACCCACATGCCTCAATTTATGGCACACCTAGAGTAGGCTTACAAATTAGTCAACCAGCAAAATCAGAGAGGAAGATGATTTGCACTTCCCTAACAAATGTTCCCTGACTCACAGACCCAGGTGCAGACCAAGTGAAAAATAAAGGCACTCTCTAGATGCAGTGTTTTCCTGTGGGGTTTACCTTGGTCTTATTCCTCCGCCTGCCTCCAATCCAGCATCTTTCAACATGCTGGCAGAGATGTAAAATTCCACTGGAAAGGAAAGGAGAGGGAGGCAAGGAGACAGTGAGGGAGGCAAGAGAGACTGGACAAGCTACAGGCACCTAGTGAAATAGGGAGTGAGAAGGGGGTCTTAGTAGCAGTGCATTTTGGGAGTTGCAGTTTTCAAGTGTTACATCAGCCGTGTGCAAGAAAATCCATTTAGACCCAGCCAGAAAATAAGAGAACTTAAATTTCTATTTAATTTAGTTTGTGTTTAAATTTTTGTAAATTAATCTAGTTAATAATGTCATTCTTAGTTAATTGTCACAATCTGCTACGCAAAAATACAATGTTAATAATTAGATAAACTAGGTTTGGAATGTATGAGAATTCTCTATATTTTCATCTCAATTTTTCTTTAAACCTGAGACTGTTCTAAAGATAAACTCTGATAGGTGTGCCAGGGAGGCCTCAAACTCTTGCCCATTGAACCCTGGCCAGGGGCATAAGATGCATAAAGCCCTACAGCAAGAGTTTGAGGCCCAGAGCAAGAGGAACAACCAAAATAAACAAATCTAATAAATAAACAAAATGTTTCTTCCTCCTCTCCCATGCCACGCTGTAAGCCTTCATTTCTGCCTTTCTTCCTTCAAAAAGAATCTATTATCACACTTTTTAAAAAAGAAATTAAGATTTGTTAATTTTTAATGTGCACTTGAGCCCCAATTTGTGCTGTATGTCAGATGGCTGCTGCTGCTGAGAGAAAATCGGGAGTTCTACAGCATGGAGGGTGGATGGATATGCCTTCACAGGCCATTCTTCTCCTGCTCTTGTCAGTACACTACAGGTTATGCAAGCTTACCTTAGTGGCTTTGTGGATTGGATATCTGGTTTCATGTGTCAGTCTTCCCTTATATAAAGTCAAAACTTTATAAATGGCTTTAAAATCCTCTGGCAAACAATGTGAAGAATATGTACTAGTGATGCTAGCATAACTGAATAATAAAGTGGCAGAACTGACTCTTCTCTTATTCCTGGTTAGGCTTTTATTTTTATTTTTGTTATTTAAAACGGTGACTCTTAAGAAGACTATTTGAAATTCATTAATGCTGAACTTTATCCATTATTACCTATACCATTTTAAATGATGGATTTATCCTATGTGTTTATTATGCCTTTAGTATTAGCTAACTAAATATAAGGCATTATCATTACCACAATATTTAAAAACATTTCATTAGCACTAGATATTAAGACAGACCTCCATAATTTTCTCAGAGATGTTTAAAATCATGCAATATTCAGTCTGGGGCAGCACAAAACTTGATCAAGTTTATCAATATTACTTATAAATATTTAACACTTCTTTAGAGTTTCTATTTTTTGAGGGTCATAAATGAAAGCAAAATGTCATATGCCCTGTTTTTCCTTCTACAGTAAAAATAGAACTATTAATTATAAAATAAGTGAAAACTAAATACATTTATTTGACACAAGATACTGGTGTAAAACAAATGAGAGAATATTGCCAAAGATATGAAGAAACAAGATACAATTTTACATTTTCATAAAGTATGTATTTTTTATTCTGTTTTAATGAAGAAATATTTCTTGTGGATGACTGAAGAAGGATATTCTGAAGACAGTGTATGTTCAGGATTAAATCACTTTTTAATAAATATAAAGTTTTATAGAGAAATTATCCAAGATTTGCCATTGATAGCATGACTTCTGGGACTATGGTAATGAAATAATTCTGGAAGAAGTTTGCAAAAGTGGCTTCTCATTTGTAAATTAACTCACTGTGTCTGTGAAAGGCAAGATCTTGCAGCAAAAATGAAGTTGATTAAAAGTACACCAAGAGCAGCAGCAATTCTTCAATGTTACTTCTTTTGTAACACATACGTAACATTATGAAATAGAATGACTTTGTTGGAGGATGGCAGTGAACGTCTTTAGCACTACACAGCCATGCTGCTCATTTCATGGTGAAGCACATAAAAGAATTATTGCAGGTAAACAGGAGCACTTGCTTTTCTGTTCCAACACACCTGTGTTGATCTTTCCTGTGTTTCTAGCCAGTAGAACTTTTGAAAGGAATGAATAATCTGCCCTAAAGGCAAAAGTAATATTTGGAAAATATGGAGATACGACTAGCTTCTTCCTCAAAGAATTTGGTGATATGAAGACTGCATATAAATGCAAATATTGAACAATATAACTCCTGGGTGATAGAGTTTGTTTCTCTTTTCTGTATTTTTCAGTTTTTTGTTTTTTTTTTTTTAATCATTTGTCATATGATGTCTTACAGTATCACAAAATCTAATGATGTTTTTAAATGTGCTTCGGACATAGCTGGCATTTTGGAAGTAAAGGATCCTTCAAATGTAAAAAGAAAACAACAAAAAAAGGCAAATCAAAGATTTCTCCTGACAGCTGCATAAAATGAAACTGCAGCTTCAACCACCCAAGAGAGAAGGCAGCATTTTGCCTTGAGTTGGTTGTATGTAGACTGGAATATTTAAGTGAAAATTTTGTCGTTGGTTATTCTGACTCCTTAAATACAAAAAAACATTGAAAATAGTTCCTCCATCTTGGCTCAGAGGTTTGACTCTCTATTTGCTCTTAATGAGGTGTTAATTGATGAGTCAGCTGCAAAGAGCTAGAACCATATGGAGAACTTTTCCTCATAATATTTCAATTCCAGTGTCAACCATGGAATTTCCAGCTAGAGCAAACTTGAATTTTGCTGGCCCTAAAATGTTGAACTTTTTGGAATTGTTTAGCTAACACAATGTACTGCCAGCTTCCATCACTGGAAGCACAATGGGAGAGGATAGTCCGCTTCTGTGACCATGCATTTGCACACTTAGAGTTATGATGCAGGCAGGCTTGTCTTAATGTGTCAAGAATTCTGACAAGATCTTCTCAGTTTGAGAGGAGCTGTTTCCTATGAGTCTTATCCCCTAATTTAAGGCAGCTCTTTCAAAAACTAAGAAAATATTACATTTCCTGAGACATCATATTTCTTTCTCACTTTTCCACTTGAAAGAGTTGTTGAGCAATTTCTTCAGAAGAATGTTGGTGCCATGGATTTGAATCCTACCTCCATCACTTACTCACCACTCTAAGACTCAATATCCTGCGTACCATAATAAATCTGCTTCTACAAGTGATGTGAACAGAGATGAGAAGACAGTTCAGAACGAAATCTCTGGTCCATAATTAATACAGGTTAGCTATTACCATTGCTGGTTTTATTAGCTCTTGTTGTCATTATCATCACCCATTGACTTTGCCCTTACAGACGATGGCCTTTCTCTCCTGAGAAGATACATGTAATCTGAATTTGAGATCTACCCTTGGGTACTGAAACTGTTCACTGATGATTCTAGTGATGGCTAATCATATATATCATAAAATATCTTGGCCCTGGGGTGCCAGATATTTGGTTAAGCAGTGCTTATGGGTCTGCTTGTGAGGATGCTTCTGGAAGAGATTAGCATTAGAAATAGTAGACCAAGTAAAGCTAATCATCTTTCCAGTGACGCTAGGCATCATCAATCCATGGACGTCCAGAATAAAACAAAGAGGCAGAGGAGCCTGTTTGAACTGGAACTTTGGCCTTCTGCCTTCAGACTGACACTTATGCCACTGGTTCTCAGGTCTTTGGACTTGGGCTAGAATTATATACCACCAGCTCTCTTGGATCACCAGTTTGCTGACAACTCAAACTCTGTCATTATGTGAACCGATTCCTTATAACAATTTGAAACAAATATAAATTCTTTACTTATCTACTCTATAGTTATATGTGTATACATCTTATTGGATCTATCTATCTGGAGAACACTGATGAATATACTCTTTTTAAACCTCATGTCATTAATGTACTATGAAGATCTTTATCCCTCAGCTCTGAGACAATTTGGGGGTCACATCTTTCAATTCCAGTAGGCAGCATTCTTGGGAAACTGGGTTGCTAAGATGGATGTTTTGGAAAGTATGTGCCAGTGGTGAAACAAGGTATGGCTTCCAAGTCAGAAGACTTGGGCTTAAATCTCATCTCTGTCCCTTTCTGCTTACTGGCTTTAAGCAAATCAGCAGCATGGAGCCTCACTTTCATCATATGCAAATAAGGAGGGTATCCCCAGATGAGAGGTTGTTAGGGAAATCAAATAAACTAATGGCGATTATGCTTCTAGTTGTTGATTTGCTAGCTATTTGGGAGCAGAGCTTGTGCTACAGACTTCAATCATTTTCTGAATGTGTGTGTTTGTGCCCTCCCCACAACTACCCCAAAGGGGAAAGGGGCCCTGGGAAGCTGGGGGGGTTGGGTAACAGAACAATGGCCAAGTCAGTGGAAAGGGAGCAAATCTCATGAGAACCTCAATAGAGAAAGAGGGCTCCAGACTCTTTCCCAGAGCCTAGGTCCATGGACATGGTGCAAGGGTATGTCCCGGCTATCTCCTCACCCTTCCCTCCAACTGGACAACTTCCCTTGTTGGTCCCAAGACTTCAGTTCTCATTCTCAAACTTATATCTTACCCAGGTAGTCTCTGTCCAGTCAGGGATGACTTACTTGTGTATAAATTATTTTGTGCTCTGTTAGATTAACTCTTTAGAACTTTAAAAATAATACAGCATTCTCCAAGTTATTTTTAAAAGTTGTCAGAAGTTTATTTCTATCTTTTTAAACAATGTTTACTTTAATTAGCACAAAATGTATGCTAACTGTAGAGTACTTAGAAAACAGTTAGCTAAAGAATAAATTGAAACCAGCCATAGCTCTAAGATGGTGCATTCAAACATACAAAAATATAATGTTGGTCATATAGAAACTTGTTCTCATTCAATGCAGACCTTTCTCTCTAATCTGCTTTCCCCTGATGGTGCTCACTGAGGTGTCCCTCCCTACCCCACCCCCGCCTTGTCCTCCTATCTCTCTCACAACATTATTATTGATTTTGTTTTGTATTTTATAGGGTATGAGTTTTATTTTATTGGATAAAGGGTGAATATACAAGGTTGACGTTGGGTGTTTGAAATCTTGAAAGGAAACAAATTTGTTACAAAGAATAGAAACCCATTTAAAAAAAAAGCCCAAATGAAATAAAACCCTGCAGGGCAGCATCCAGGATTCAATTGCTGGAAGGACAGGGCACTCATTCAGGACCTCAAGGCTCTACCTGTCTACACAATAGCATTCTGCTTGCTTATAGACTTGTTTAAATTCTCCTATCATGACTGTCCCCACCTGGGGATGGTCTGGAGTCTCTCCAGCCCAGCTCCCTCCTCTTCTCTGTCTCTATGTCTCCCATTTATTCTATCCAGTGGGCTTAGGTATTTGTGACTTGAATGGGGAGGAGACTGTTACAACCGTTAGGGATGTGAACAGGATGGCTTGTCTAAGAAGCAGGTGCGAGCCAGCACATACCCTAAAAGATATCCACTATCAATGTGGGGAGAGACTAGAGAAAGAAAATAAAGCATTTTCAAGAGAAAACATTTCTTCAAGACCCACGACAAACATCACCACTTTGGGGCAGCACCCCAAACAGGTATCTAATACCCGTTCTCATCTTGAAATCCTGTATCACTCCAGCATTTGTCATGTTGAATTTTAATTTTCTATTCACATGTCATACTTTCCTTCATAGGTGTTGAACTCCCACAAGGTAGAAAATATTCTCTTTTTCTTTGTGTTGCTACATGATAGTTTCTGGATAAATGATGGTGGAAGTAATGTTAGAAGTGTGCATGTGAAGGATGAGCTAAGAGAAGTACAAACTGCAAGGAATTTCTAAACAGATGGGGAACTTTTGCAAACAAATAGGAACTGTCATCTTTGGTCAAATAATGGTTAGTGTTGTTTGAAGAACTAAGTAAGTTGTTTCTGATTTTAAAAAGGTTCTTTTGTTGCCTAATTTTGCTATGATGCTTTCTAAGGCATTGAATATGATGCAAATTAAGGGAATGTGAAGATTTTGAGTCCTATGTACTTCTTTCCAAAAGGCATGACCCTGAACATGAAGGGCGTTGTGGTGGCTCCAAGACTGCCTGGGAATGTTGGTTGGGTTAAGATCTGATTAAAGTGGACTATCTTTTTCACTTGTGGTTAAATGCCATAGTTACTTGGCAAGCTATAGGGAAAATAAAACTCAAATGTCCCCAGTGAGTGAGAAAGCTTGAGAACTTAGTGGAATTTCCATTTCTCAAGGTTATATACATACTGATTTTTACATTTCGCTGTTATTTCCCTAAATGATGACAGTGGTTTGGCAAAGAGTGATGGGTATAAGAATGATAGAGAAATGGGTCATATAAAATGTTAGTGGAAGTAGAGGAAAGAACATAGTAATTTTTATGAACAGTGTAGTATTATGGAGAAAGCCTCCAAAATCAAGACATTTGCTACTCATTTGGACTCTCCCAGTGATTATCCTCTGGTATTTTTTGTCAGTCACCTAAGTCAACAATACTAAACTTTAACACCGAAGGTAAAATGAGAGAGGGAATTGCCTAAGAGATATGTATTATTCTTTCCTGCCTAGTTTTAGACTCTAAGTTTGTATAACTGACTGTAGAGAAAATTGTTAATAGTTGCTATTTAATTTTGAAACTCATCCACTTGTTTCAGGCCATATTCACCTTTCTAATTCTCAACTTTTTCTCCATCCTTCTCTGCAATCTTCCTGTCACTTTAGGTTCTAATCTGCTAGACTAAGTTTCCCATTATGCAAGTTTACCAAGATTAGCCCTCTTTTACTACTTCTCATTCTCCAAAATTAACTTTTGCTTCCCATTTTGCCTCATTAAATCCTCTGATACTCAGTTTACCTTAGCTCACTGCCTGCTGACATCAAGTATAAGTGAATGAATTCGTATAAGTCATGTGGCGACTGATCAATACTCAAAAAAGTAGAGTGTTTGAAGTGAGACTATGTGGGAGCTTCAATGAATCACTAATCGGTAGAAAAATCAGTGAAGATGGAGTGAAAATGCCAGGTAGTACACTGTGTTTGAAAATTTCCCCAAGATAAAGGTTTTTTCTGTGTTTCCTTAAAACCAGGCACAGAAAAGGATAAACAAACAAAAACTACACCATAAGGGCAAATCACCATTTTGTCTCTATATATGTTTGGCTCAGACTTGAAGACTCAAAACCAACTTCAAATTAAAACTATATTTTTACTTTGGCTTCAACTGAATAATTCAGCTCTGGAATGATTTGAGTCTCACTGTCTAGGGGCCACTGTTTCCTTTTTTGATAACTAATGTTCAACAAACTAGCCCCGGCATTGGAAGACTCATTCCCCTGGAAATTCAGCCACCTTTCTCAGACTATGCTGCCTTGGTCTGCTTTTTAAATAAGCCTGAATTTGCTAATTAGCCAGTTTCTTTCGGTTTTAAATACACTATTCATTACTGTTTTTTCCCACCCTTCTACATCCTACTAGCTTATTGAAGGGATATGTTTTGACTCCATCCTGCCCTCACAAAATTTTGCACATTAGCACATTATCTCAACAAGCTTCAGAGGTGTCACAGATGAATCTTCTGTGTGAAGAGGTAATTGCCTCTCAATAAGTAGATATGTAAGGTGTGTTTTTTTCCCCATTTCCTCACACACAGTTTGACTAAAAAAGCTCTTTGAGAATGGATCAAGTCAGTGTTGGGGAGTCAAAAAGAGCCTAATGCTTCAATCTTGCCAGACATCTAAAATGTTTACTGAGCCCCCAGAGGCCAGACAGTTTTACTCTCTAAGTCTTCAGAATCCTGATGTTCTAGACAGGTCTTCCTCTTTTTTTTTTTTTTTTTAAATAATCGTACCAACAAATTAGACTACTACTATTCAGTTCTGTCTCTCCTGTCAAGGTGCATAGCAAATGCTTTACAGCTGAAGTTTTAATTGAGTTGATCTACTGCCTTTAAGTGGCATGACAGTCACAGCACTTTTTTTAGTTATTTATTTGCTAGAGTTATTATTGAATGCACTCACACACTCAGGCATATTTTAAGGAGACATTTCAGTTGCAAACACAGTAGGCTGCTACTTTGTGCTGTCAGAGTCCCGGTGGGAGACATTGATGGGCCCAAATGACATTTTCTCATTATTGATTTGATGTGAACACCTGGCCCAAGTCGACAAGATGTAGAAATAGGTTATAATTGGCTTCTGAAGTGCAACATCAGTCCGGTAAATATTACATGTGTTTAGGTTTATTAACTCTTTCGTTCTCTGCTAATTCACTGTCATTTTATTTGTATGGAGTTTTCATCTAAGTCATATAGAATTTAACACTTTGAATAACAAAATAGGTTCTTTGTTCAGTTCTCTATTATTTCAGTGTTGCTAAGTAACAATATCCTTCTCATAGATTATCTTTTTATAGGGAGTATCGTGGTAGACACACGTGACTTTCAGAAATCTGAGGTTATCTCATTTGGGCTTCAGAAAAAAAGTCAGTCAATTTTTGGTCTCCTAACAACAGGTCAGCAAAGACACATCTGATATGTGCTAAGCTAGGCCCTGAGACAAGCACTTTACAAGCATTATTTCACTTAATGTCATAGACTTGTGAGGAAAGTGAAAACACTTCCCTCCACATTAAAGACTAGGACATGAAAACACAGAGAGGTTAATCGCTTGCCAAAGAAATTAGCAGTGGGGGGTTAGGGCTGCACAGAGGGCTCAGGTGAACAATAGGGACTCCTAATCAGTAAACTGCTTGGTCTGCATGCAGGAGAGAGCACCTAGTGAGCAGGGACAGACAGTCATAAGAAAAGACACCAGCTGTGATGAAAGGATATAGGGCATCTTTAAAAAAGCAACAGGGTAAATGGTTACAGTACATCAATAGAGTATTACTCAGAGCTTAAAAAGTAAATGAACTATACAGCCATGGTGGATCTGGAATAACCTAAAATGCATCTTACTGGGTGACAAAGACAAGTTCCTGTTTTGTGATTACACACTGCATGATTTCAATTATGCGGCATTCTGGAAAAGGCAAAAACTAGTAGAAAGTAAAAAGATGAGTTATTGCTGGGTTTGGGAGACTCAATGTGGAGAATACAGAGAATTTTTCGGGCAGCGAAACTACAGTATGATACTAGAATGGTGGGTACTGGTCAAGAGACATTTGTCAAAATGCGTAGAACATACGTTAAGAGTGAATCCTAATGTAAGCTATAACTTTTGGTAGATAATGATGTGCCATCTAGTTTCATTAATTTTAACATGTACTACACTGGTGTGGACATAATAAGGGAGTCTGTGCATGTGTAGGAGTTGGGGGCATATGAAATTCTGTACTTTGATTAATTTTGTTGTGAACTTAAAACTTATCTAAAGATTAGAGGTCAGTTTGAGTGCCTGGCATTTAGCAAATATCACATAAAAGTTTATTAAAGAAAATTAATTTCTGGATGTAACAAACAAAAAGCAAGAGTGAGAGGAAAAATGATGCAAGGATGAGATGAGCAAAAAGATAAAAAGAGTTGTATCCTCAGTAACAACTAAAAGGAAGTTGAGCCAAAGAGCAGTAGTATGAGCTGAATAATTCATGAATAATGGGCTAACCACCTTTAGTCCCAACTTTCCCTGTCTTCTGAGTCCTTGACACTTTGATTATGGGTAACTCGTCTCTTACTGCTGCCACCATAGCTTCAAACTCACTCAACATTTCCCACTTCATATACCAGCTCTCCCAGAGGAGTGTTTGCCATGGTCTCCATCATTCCTTCTCCACAGGAACATGATCAGACTGATGGGGACACTAATTCCATCCATGACACACACACACACAAGCACACGCAAACACACACCCCACAGGGTCTGGAATCTAGTTTCTCCAGTGGCTCTGTAGAACTAGGCACCATAATCTGAAAGTACAAAGAAGTTTAGTGACTATATTGTTTCCCAGGACTGTCATCACAAATTTCCACAAACTTGATTATATAAAACAACAAAAATATATTATTTTATAGTTATGGAGGTTGGAAGTCCAAAAATGGTCTTAGCGAGGCCATGCTCCCTCTGAAGTTTGAGGAAAGAATCCCCCCTTTCCTCTTCCTATGTTCCGGTCAATCTTTAATGTTTTTTTAAATATATATATATATATATATATATATATATATATATCACATCAATCTCTGCTCACAGTGTTCTCAATGTGTGTGGATGTTTCTGTTTTCCCGTCATATAAGGACATCAGTCATGCTAGATTAGGGTCTACTCTACTAGAGTATGATTCATTGAAACTGATCACATCTAAAAAAAATCCTATTCCCAAATACTGTCATATTCATGTGTGCCAGAGAACAGGACTTCGACATATTTTTGGGGGTGTGGAGGGGACACAATTTAACCCACAGCAGTCCCAGTTTCATAGGATAGACCTTGACCAAAGTCTCTCCTTATAACCTCTTACTGATTCTATAGTATTCTGAGGAATACTGAGGCGATACATACAAACCAATTTCAATTATTTTTCTTGGAATACATCTTCAAATTATTCTACTTCTTTATTGGTGAGAATGTATCAATCTATTCTATGTTCTTTAGCAGTTATTTTGCAAGTCAACTGTTGCTTTTATTTAAAAGGAAATTATTTAATTTTGCTAATTACTCTTGGAAATTATGACTTTAAACGATCTGTGTTAATGGAAAAATTGCTGTGTTTGTATTTTACTGGTTTAAAAGTTTTTGAGCTATGGTCATAATTTTCCTTGCAATGGAAGATTTTCTTTGTTGTCATTATTTCCTCTTCTTGAGGATGACTCTGGAATAGAACGCTTTTTAAGGCACAGAGTATGCTTTTGTTCTATTCATGATATTAATAAACTGTCTAGTCTCTTTATAGAATAGTTTCATCAGCAAGCGTTTCCACTAAAAATTGCATAGTAGCAATTGTAAGAAAATGCCTTAAATCCGTAAGTACAATTCCCACTGGGGTACCATGCCAATCATTTCACAAGAAATGATGCAAAAAGAATTAAGTGTGCTTATTGAGATTTGCATGGTTGTGCACATGTCCAGACTTAAAGTACAAATTGATTTGTGCTCTTATATAAATTGAGAAATTTAATTATTGATCTTTATTTCAAGATTTAAAGGATTGCAGTGCACTCTGGAGTAGCAGTTAGGTCAATCACCTCTGAAGGAACATAGGTCATATACTCCTGGATTCGAGTCCCAGGTCTGAGGGAAAACAATCAATGTGAACAACTAAATAAAAAATAAAATAAATTAAAGCAGAAAACACCCAAGTAAACAAAAAATATTTAAAATGGTTTCAAGTTTTAAGAATTCCAAAGTGTTATCATGTAACAAAAAAGTTGGTATCTATTGGTACTTAAAAATAGCATGGAAAACCAGATGAGAATGACGGAAACTGTTATATCAGCTATTAACCGTAGGATCTGTGATATGAGTTGACAGTGTTTTCTTCTTTCCATTCCCACCATGCCCCACTTGTAGTGTTTGTTGATCAATAGAAGAGATTTGTTATGTAACAAAGACAAATTTACCCTATCTAGAACTCGAATAAGGACTCGATTTACTAGTAAGTACATTATACAATGTACATTTATAAAACACTATCTTAATAAGAATTCTTTCAGGCTGCTATTTGACTTACTGTATAAAATCACTTTAAAATAGCCATAAAACTATAAGAGAAAAAAATCTTCAAAATTTTGTAGCAAGTTCAACTCCAAGAAGAAGACAAAGACAAAATAAGGCTTTGGTAGTTCTGGATTATTCAATTGAGTTTGTTAACAATAGCAAAGCACTATAATTACATGACCTACAAGTAAAAGAAATGAAAGCAACTAACTTCTAAGATTGAAATTCAAATAATCTAAAATCTTAAAATGCTATTCTATGAATTATAATCCTACTAAGCTTCCAGTGAGCCAAAAGACTGCCTTTGTTTTGACTGGTATATTAAGTTGCATATTTCTGGAACTGCTAGTTAGCTTCATATAATGTAGCCATTTGCAAATCACGCCAATTTGTTGGCAGCACTTCAGGATGATGGAATATAACAATCTTATCCTGGTCTTGAATTCCAGAATCCCTTCTTCTCCTGAGGACAAAATTGACTACAAGTAATCAACAGCCATAAAGATAGTACAAATTGGCCATTTAATTTCAAAGGAAAACGTCTTAAAAATATTTCTATGGAAATGAATTACTCTGATCCTTAAATTGAGAGTCGATATTAGAAAAAATTTAGCATGATCTTTTTAGAAGACAAGGCTGTTTTTCTAGTCATCATTGGCAGACAGCAGGGATAAAATCAGTAATGTCCAATCCTTGTGGTTTATTAAAGATTGTCATCTTATCTCGAGTCAGTTAAGCAAAAGAGGCACATGTTCCTTGGACTATCCTAGGGCAAATTAACAAGTAACAACATAAAAAGATCACTGTGATTATTTGCTGGCACAAAACGCAGTACATAAAGAGTAAGGTAGTTTAATGTCACCATTTTGACACATTCACAGTTAAACCAACAGGTATCCACAAAAGTTCCATCTCCACATCTTTGTGGTTCTTGAGGTTTTGTTCTTCTAGCTACTTTCTATTTTCACCCCTCTGTGGTCAGAGAAGATGCTTTTTATAATTTCAATCTTGCTAAATATTGAGACTGGTTTTTATTTCAGAATGTGGTCTATCCTTGAGAATGTTCCATGTGTACTTGAGAAGAATATTCTTTTGTGTTGGAGTAGAATATCCTGCGTATGTCTGTTAGGTCCATGTGCTCTATTATTTCATTTGGAGTCCTTATTTCTTTGTTGATTTGCTGTCTGGATGATCTATCTGTTGATGTTAGTGAAATATTGAAGTCCCCTGCTATTATTGTGTTATTGTCAATGTCTACTTTTAACACTGTCAGTATTGGTTTTATGTACTTACATGGTCCCTTATTGGGTGCATATATGGTAATGATAGTTGCTTCTTCTTGGTGAATTATTACCTTGACCATAATGTAATGCTCTTCCTTGCCTCATGATATCTTTTTCATGTGGAAGTTTACTCTGTCTAAAACTAGTAATCCAATTCCGGCTTTCCTTTCATCACTGTTACTTTGATATATTTTTTCATAGCCTTTGACTTTCAAACTGTGTTTGTCTTTGGTTCTAGTATGAGTTTCTTGAAAGCATAATATTGATGGTTCCTGTTTTGTGATCCATCCAGACAATCTGTGTCTTTTGATTGGAACATTCAATACATTCATATTTAGGGTGATAACTAATATATAGGACTTTATTGCTCTCATTTGAGTCTTTCCTTTCTATTGGTTTTCTGTGTCTGTTGCTTTATTCCCCATTTTTTTTTATTTATTTCATCTTTTGATGTAGTAATTTATCCTACACAATAAAATAAACTCAAATGTATAGGTTCCCCATTCCTCAGATATATGTCAACACACCTTGCCCTCCACCAGATCACCAAGTGTTCTTCCCCATTGTCCACTGGGCTCCACCATCAGCTGTGCTCCACCCCGCTGACCCAGTCCCATTCCCTATTGGTAACTTCAGTTCTTTTGCAAGTGCCCATGTGTTAGTTTTGTTTAATTTGTTCCTTTGTTTTGTCTATTCAAGTTTCACCTATGAGTGAAGTCATCTGGTATCTATCTTTCTTCTTTTGACTTACTTCACTTAGCATAATCCCTTCTAGTTCCATCCACGTTGATTCCAATGACAGGATTTCATTTCTTCTAATGGCCGTGTAGTATTCCATTTTATATACATACCACAACTTCTTTATCCATTCATCTGACATTGACTACTTAGGTAGTTTTCATTTCTTAACTATGGGAGTGCATAAATCTCTGTGAATGAATAGTTTTGTATATTTTTGGTAACTGTCCAGAAATGGAATGGCAGGATCATATTGGATTTCCATCTTCAACTTTTTTGAGGAATCTCCACAATGTTCTTATAGGGGTTGCAATAATTAGCACTCCCACCAGCAGTGTAAAAGTGCTCCCTTTTCTCCACATCCTTGCCAACATTTGTTGTTTTCAGACTTTTGTTGGATAATAGCCAGTCTCTCAGGTGTAAGATGTTATCCTATTGTTGTTTTAATTTGCATTTCCCTAATAGCCAGCAGGTAGGAACATCTTTTCATGTGCCTATTGGCCATCTGTATATGCGCTTTGAAAAAATGTCTCTCCAATTCCTCCTTCATTTATGACTAAATTGTCTATTTTTCTGTTTTGAATTTGTGAGCTCTTTGTATATTTTAGATATTAAGCCCCTGTCAGAAATATGAAATACATATATCTTCTACCAGTTAATAGGTTGCCTTTGGATTTCATGATGTTTTCTTTAACTGTGAAGAAGCTCTTTAGTTTGATGTAGTCCCACTTATTTTTTTTGTTTGTTTGTTTCCCTTGATGCTGGAGTTGAATCCCCAAAGGCCTCCCTGAGGCTGATAACATGGAATATCTTCTATGTTGTCTTTCAAGAATTGTATGGTTTCTGGTCTTGTGTTCAAGTCTCTAGTCCATTTTGTATTAATTTTTGAATGGTATTAAGAGAGTGATCTAGCTTCATTCTTTTGCTGTCTAGCTATCCGAACACAATTTATTGAAGAAAGTTTCCTTTCCTTGTGGTTTGTTTTTGACTCCTTTATCATAAATTGACTGTAAGGGAGTGGGTCAGTTTCTGGTGATTCAGTTCTATTCCACTGTCAGTGCCTCTGTTATTATTCCAGTACCATACTGTTTTGATCACTATCACTTTGTAATATAGCTGAATGTCTGGCAGTGTGATCCCTCTGGATTTGTTCTTTTTTCTCATAATTGCTTCGACTATTCAAGGTCTTTTGTTTTTCCATACAAATTTTAAGATTTTTTGTTCTATTTCCTGGAAATAAGTTCATGGGATTTAAATGGGGATTGCCTTAAATCTGTATATTACTTTAGATAAGATGATGATTTTAATGATGTGATTCTTTCCAATCATGAGCAGGGGATATCTTTCCATTTCTTTGTATCCTCCTCTATTTCTTTTAAGAAGGAATTGTAGTTTTCATTCTACAGGTCATTCACCTCCTCTCTTAAGTATGTTCCAAGATATTTTATTATTTTTACTTCTGTTTTAAATGGTATGGTTTCCTTGATTTCATTTCCTCTAGCATGTTGTTTGTGTATAAGAATACAGCAGACTTTTTTGTATTGATTTTGTAGCTGTCACTATTCCTTGTTCATCGATTATTTCTAGTAGAATTTTTTGACAGAGTTTTAGGGTTTTCCAGATATGTAATCATGTCATCTGCAAATAACGAGTTTTACTTCCTCCTTTCCAATTTGTATTCCTTTTTCTTACCCAGTTGCTCTGGCTAATACCTCTAGTATGATGTTAAATATCAGTGGTGAGAGTGAATAGCCTTGCCTTGCTCCTGACCTTAGAGGAAATACTTTAAAATTTTTGCCATTGACAATGATATCAGCTGTGACTTTGTTTTATATGGCCTTTACTGTGTTGAGGTATAAACCTTCTATCCCCATTTGATGCAAGACTTTCATCATAAATGAGTGTTGAATCTCGTCAAAAGCTTTCTCTGCATCTATTGATATGATCATGTGGGCTTTCTCCTTGCTTTTGTCGATATGGTGTATGACATTAATAGATTTACGTATGTTGAACCATCCTTACATGCCTGGGATAAATCCCACTTGAAATTGATGGATGATCTTTTTGATGCGTTGTTGGAATCAGTTTGAGAATATTTTGTTGATAATTTTTGCATCTATGTTCATTAGAGTTATGGGTCTGTAATTTTCTTTCTTGTGATGTCTCTATCAACTTTTGGTATCAATGTGTGATTTTAGCCTCATAAAATGTATTTGGGGATGTTCCCTGTTCTTCAATATTTTAGAAGAGCTTGAGAACATTTGGTAAAATTCACTAGAGAAGCCCTCTGTTCCTGGGCTTTGTTTTTAGGGAGACTTTCGATTACCTCTTTAATTTCTTTGTTTGTGATTGTTCTGGTCAGGTTTTCCAATTCTTTGCAGTTCATCTTGGTACATTGCATGTTTCTATAAAATGGTCCATGTCTCAAGGTTGTCTGCTTTGTTGGCATAGAGTTGTTCTTAGTAGTCTCTTAGGATATTTTGTATTTCTGTGGTATCTGTTATAACTTCTCTTTGAATTCTGTTTCTAGTTATGAGAGTTTTCTCTCTTTTTTTCTTTACGAGTCTAGCCAATTGCCTGTCAATTTCATTTTTTGAAAGAACCAACCTTCAGTTCCACTGATCTTCTGGATAGTCTTTTTGTTTTCTATTTCATTTATTTCTGCTCAAATTTTGATCATTTCCTTTAATCAACTGATTTGTGGCTTTAGCTGTTCTTTCCTAGTTCTTTTAAATTTAGGGTTAGATTGTTTATTTTTGATTTTTCTTGTTTCTTATGGTAAGCCTGAATTTCAATGAGCTTCCCTCTTAGTACTGCTTTTGCTGCATCCCAAAGATTTTGTTATTTGATGTTTTCATTCTCATTTGTCCCTAAGTATTTTAAGTTCCTCTTTGATTTCTTCTTTTACTCAAGTCATTTAGAAGCATATTGTTTAGTCTCCAATGATTTGGGATCTTTCAGCTTTCTTTTTGTGGTTGATTTCTAGTTGTAAGCCACAGTGGTCAGAAAAAATTCTTGGTATGATTTCAATGTTAATTTGTTGAGACAGGTTTTGTGTCCTAACATACGATTTATCTTGAGAATGTTCCATGTGTACTTGAGAAGAAAGTGAAATCTGTAGTCATTGGATGAGGTGTTTGGTATATGTCTATTAGACCTAACTGCTCCAAACGGTCATATAAAGCAGTTGTTTCCCTGTTGGTTTTCTGCCTGTTTGATCTGTCCATTGTTGTAAGCGGAGTGTTGAAGTTTTCTGCTATGTTTCTGTTGCTCTTAATGCCTCTCATCAGTTCTAATAATACTTGCTTAATATATCTTATTACTCCTTCTTTTGGTGTATATATATTGATAATCATTATGTCTTCTTGCTGGATTGCTCCTCAATCATATAATGTCTATTTCTGTCTTTTGTTATGCTTTTTAGTTGGAAGTCTGTTTTATCAGATATATGTTTGGCCATTTCTGCTTTTTTGTCATTGCCATTTGACTGTATAATTGTCTTCCAACCATTAAATTTTAACATTAACTTTTAATCTTTGTTTATCATTTGAAAGAAGGTGAGTTTTCTGAATGTACCAGAAGGTTAGGTTATGCTTTTTAATCCATTCAGCCACTCTGTATTGTTTGACTGGTGAATTCAGTACATTAATTTTTAGGCTGATTATTGATATGTAGCTACTTTGTCCCATTTAATAACTTTTCTTCTGAGTGTTGTTCCAGATAGTATCTTTGTTCTTCTCTTTCTCTTATTAGGTGGGTTGGTGTGGTTGTGTTTTGATTGGCTTCCCTTTTGTTTTCTTCTTTGCCTTTACCTTAGAGATGTATTTTGAGGTTACCTGGAATTTATCATCAAGAATTCCATGTTATTTCCTTTGTTATTTGAATACAGATTCTTCTACTCATTTTGTCCATCTACTTTTTTGTTCTTTCTTCCTCCCGCCTTTTTATATTTGCTGTCTTACTGTTTTTAGATGGGATTTCTTTACACTTTATATTAATCTTTTAGTGTTGTTTGTAGAACTGGTTTTGGGTGATACATTTCTTTAACTTTTGCTTATTTGAAAGATTTTGTCATTTCTTCGGTTTTGAATGACAACCTCATAGGGTATTGCATCGGAGGTCGAAAATCTTTTTCTTTCAGCCTTTTGAATATATCATGCATTCCCTCCTGACCTGTACAGATTCAGTTTAGAAATCTACCGAAAATCTTACGGTGAATCCTTTATATGTGACTCATTTTTCTCTGGTTGCTTTTACGATTCTTTACCTTGTATTTTTGACATTTCATCTGTCTAGGTGTAGGTCTATTTGGGTTTCTTTTATTAGGGACTCTGAGCTTCCTGGGTCAGGAGGCTCGTTTTATTCTTTAGTTTAGGGAAATTTTCAACTATTATTTCTTCAAATACAGTTTCTGCTCCCCTTTTGTCTCTTTATTCCTTCTGGGAGCCCAAATTGCAAACGATGTTTCTTTTGATGTTATCCCATAAGTTTCAAATGTTGTCTTCATTTCTTTGTGTTATTTTATCTTTCTGTTGGTTTGCTTGAGTGCATTCCTCTTCCCTCTCTTCTAGCTCCCTGATTCTATTGGAGGCTTCGCTCATCCTATTCTTGAGTCCCTATATTGGATATTTTACAGTTGCTCTTGTGTTCTTTATTTCTTTGGCATCTGCAGCTTCATTTGTTCTGTTTTTTTTTTTGTTGTTGTTGTTGTTGTTGTTCTCTTTTTCTTCCTCTATTGTTTTCTGATTTCCATAAGTATGTTTATCACTGTGGCCCTAATTTAATCCTCAGGTAGTTTTCATACATCTGTTGTATTCAGATTTTTCCCTGCATTTTGATTGAATCCATCATTTCACATATATTTCTGTCTTTGTTCTTTTGGCATTTGTTTATGTTTCTGTGAATTAGTTTTCCCTTCAGTAATGACCTTGTGTAGTGTATTGACTTGAATCAGGTAAGACTGAATCTTGGTTTGAAAATTTTGATTTCTTGAGTTTTGTGGCATTACCACTGGTTGGATTTGTTGAAGTTCTTCTTTTGGCCCTATGTTGCTGACTAAAAGTTCTGTTTATGGTGTTGGAATTTGTGTGGAAGACGTACATCCTTCTCCCAGCCTCCCAGCTCCCAACCACAATGACCACCTTGCTGTTGGCTCACAATCAGCACTTACACTGCAGTTTAGGCTCCACCCACAAGATGGCCCTAGTGGGTAACATTGACAGTTTCTCCCTCTGGCAGACTCTTCTTCCTTTAAGTCCTATGGCAGGATTTCTGATGGGTGGGTTCTGCAGTTCCAAGGCAACATGGAAGGATGGGGTGGAGTTGGGGGACTCCCCTTGCTGCCTTCCTGTTAAGAGGTGTCCAGTGTAATTTTCTCACTGGGCATCCCAGTCAAACCACTGGGGCACTGGTCCTCCTTCCATCCAGCATGTAGACCCTTCCCCCAGCTTTGTGTCCCGGTCCCATTGGGTGAATTCTCTGCTTTTCTGATTCATTTGAGGGCTGGTTCTTCCTGCTGTTATACCCCCTCTCCTATGGTCTGAATCCTGAATCTGATTCTGTAGTGTAGCTCTGAACCCTGATGTGTTTGTCTATGCTTTGTTGTCTCAATTGCTGCTGTTTTTCTACAGTCTCTGTGTCTGCTTTTCCTCAGTGTGTGTTTCATGAAAATAGGAGAATTCCCAGTTGCTCTGTGGGAAGGAAGTGAGTCACACTCCTACCAAGTTGCCATCTTGACTGGAAGTTGTTTCCCATTTATTTTATTTGCCTTTTCTATCATTTTTGTTATCAACTCTTTTAATTTCATCTACTTGCCAGCTTTGTATCTCTTTGGAGTTAGGTTTTGTAAATGTCATCTGGATTATCATTATCTTTATATCTTTTTGATAGTCTTTAATAAATGTTGCCATATCTTATTTATATGTCAATTTTTATTCCATATTTTCCTCATTAGTAATTTTTGTTCTCTCCTATTGGTCTTACCTTTTTTTCTGCCTTTGCTTTCCTGTTTATTAGCATTCTTAGGATTTGGTGGTTGTTTTCTTCTATCCTATTGTAGCACCCCCGTCAGGATTTCTTGAATAGTCAGTTTGGTGGTAGAAAAGTCCATTAACATTTTTTTATCATTGAAGAACTTTATTTCTCCATCAACTTGGAATAATAGTTTCGCAAGGTAGAGTATACTTGACTGATAGTTTTTATTTTTCATTATTTTGAATACGTAGTGTTCTTGGCCTATAGTGTTTCTGCTGAGAAATCTGATGATAGCCTGATGGGTATACCTTTTTAGGTTTTGTTTCTCTTTTTTCTAGTAGTCTTGAGTACTTTTTATTTGTTGTTGTTTTTGCTAGCTTTACTATGATGTGTCTAGGAGTAAGTCCTTATATATTTTGAAATTTTGCTGTTTTTTTCTGCTTTTTAGACCTTTATTATTGTTTTTGTATCAGATGTGGTAAGTTCTCTGCTGTTACTTTTTTGGGTGGGCTGTCTGTACCTTTCCCTCTCTTTCTCCTTCTGGGATACTTGTGATCCTTATGTTTGTTCTCATGGTGTCTGATATTTCTCACAGAATTTCTTTATTTTTCCTTAGTCTTGTTTCTTCTCTTCACTAAGAGTTGCATCTATGATCTTGTCTTCAATTTCTGAAATTTGTTCCTCTGCATGATTGAATCTGTTAGTGAAATTTTCCATGTTTATCTTTAATTCCCTGACTGTGCTTTTTTTACCTTTATTATTTCTGCTAGGACTTTCTTTATGGCCTCCATCTCCTTGGCGACATTTTCCTTTTGATCTGTTATTTGTGTTTTGTTTTTTGTTTTTGACATCTTCTAATTGCCTTTGGGTTATTTTATGTGATTCCTGCATCTCATTCAGATTTTTTTAAACTTTTTTGGGGACTCTTTCTCCGTTAGGCTATCCCACTCAATGTCAATGGAGCTATTTACTGGGGATGTCTTGGCATTTACCTATCTATAGGCCATTTGTACTTTTGGGGGGGAAGTCTGTGCTCTTGGCATGGTTATCTACTCATCTTAGATTTAACACTTTGGCATTCTTTCTTTTTTTAATGTTATATTTCTTCCTGAGTGGTGATTTGGGGTACTAGTGTGGTCAGTACCATCTACTTGGATTCCATGGGTAGTGGGCCTTTACCCCTCTCTGAAATCCTCACTTTGGTAGCTTACAAATGCTATGCTGTGATGTTCACTTACTTCTGTGGAGATGAGGAGCAAGTCTTTCTTGTGCACAGATAATAGGAAACTCTAATTCATGGACTCAGTTTATAAGCAGACTCCCTGAGTTCTGTGGAGCCCACAATTCACCAGGGAGCAAGAAGCTGACAGTTAGATCTTTGTCTTGTGTACACATGCAGTTTCTGTAGCACCTTTGGATAACTGGTCCTGTTCTTGCTCCCCTCAAATCCCACTTCCCAGCTCTTTGGCCAGAGAGTGAAAATATCTTTTAACCTCTGTGTTCTCCTTTAAAAAATGGGCTGGACATCTTGTTCTTCTCAGTCCTGTTCTCTGGAGCACTGTTTAAGGCCTGTTCTCTCCCTGTAAACTCTCTTGATCCCCTGAGGTTAGTACCAATTTATCACAGGTCTCAAGTACAGAGAGACAGGAGCTGGTAGGTAGTCCTTTGTCTTGCAATCTACCTGCAGTTTCTGTAGCTCTTTTGTGTTGTTGGTGCTGTTCTGTTCCCCAGACATCTAGGTCAGGGAGCAAGATTGCCTTTTGGTCTGTGTACACTCCTTTAAATAATGGAATAAGAGGGTTGTTCTTGCTCGCCCCTGTTCTCTGGAGTCCAGGCCTGGACTTTCCCTACACTCTACTAGGCACAGTTTTTGAAATGTCCTCTGGTGATAGTAATAAGAACTTTTAAGATCTACTATTGTAACAATTTGCAAGTACAGTATATTATTAATAGTCTTAGTAATACGTTATCTAAGTAATCGATTATCATGTACATTTTCTAGTAAAATGGTGGATTAAAAGTCTAAATATTTTCTCAATGTGAAATACCTAGAAATTATACAGGATATAACAAAAATTATTGTTATTGCAAATCAGTAAGAAGAATGAGAATTCCCAGCACTTAAAATGAACAACTTAAAAATGAAACTAGTGACCTTAGTAACAACATAGAAACTGTAGGCATATTTGGTAACTTAGTAAGCAAGAAAATAGAGTTTTGATAGATAGAAAGGGACACAAAACAAGTACTTGGGGTTTTTATAAGGCAGTCTTAAAAAGGGGGGAAAAAAGCCCTTTAGACCAACATAAAGAAATGGCAAGGAGAGTTTACTATATCTGTCTGAAGTCTAGATGGGGAAAGAGCCTCTCCCATAAGACATTTATCTATAAGCTTATCTTCTCACAGATTTAAGAGCAAATCAATATGAAATTCCCACCTAGTTAAGGAAGCTCCAAGCAAAATTCACCCTTTTTATATTCCTGGGACTTGTAAGTAGCAGAAACAAAATTCAACATAGAGAGACATCTTATTTTCTCACTCAAAAAAGTTTTGCAACTATGTGATTGTATTCATTAAATATATATTTATTTTTATATTCCATGCACTGTTTTAGGACCTGTAGAAATAGCAGCAAATGAAACAAATTCTTGGAGCTTATATTCTAACTGATGAGATAGATAAACAACGAATGAATATGTAAATATATTGTATTTCAAAAGACAGTAGGTCTTATTAGGGAAAATATAGCAGGATAAGGGAGAGAGAGAATTCTGGCAATCTAAAAGATGATATCTGTGAAGAACACTTCCTGGGATGAGTCAGCAAATCATGTAGATATCTTCGTAAAGACTTTGCAAAACCCTAAAGTAGAAAGAAAAGGAAGATAGCAATAGCAGGTAAGATAGAGATAGCCTGGTGATGGTTTGTGAGGCTTGGTAGTCTTATGCAAGAAATTTGACTTTTACTTTGAGTGTGGTATGAAGTCATTGAAGTTTTGGACAATATATTGATGTTCAAAGATCATTTTAGTGAACATATATGTAGGCTAAGTATTTAGAAGTGAATGGCTTAGTAAAAAGTATATGAATTCATCATCTTGAAAGATATTGCAAAGTTGTTCTTCATATTAGTTGTATAATTTGCACTTCAACTGAACATTTATAAGCAATTTATCAACAACAAAAATAGAAAACAAAATAAATTCTAAAAACACTAATAGGAAATATTTTGAATTCTATATCCAGCTAAGATGTTACTACAGAGTCTAGGTAAAATAAAAGACAATTTAGACTAACAAACCCTGAGAACGTACCATTAATAAATCATCTCTGAAAAAAATGTCCAAAATGTTCTTTATAAAGAATATTGAATCTAGGAGTTGAGAATGCTAAACAGATGAATAATAAACATGTAAATAAAGCTAAAGAAGCATTGACTGTAGGATAATAATAGCAGTGATAATAATGAATAAGCCAGGTATTAATAAAGTATTTTGTGACAATGCTCTGTAGACTGATGGAGAGAAGGCTTGGCGATACTGAAGTATTCTAAAATTGTTGTGTTCTTTAAAGATGTTCTTTAAATTTAGATCTTGGAAAGTTAAATAGACATGGAAATTTTTAAACAACCAGTCAAAAGAACTAGACATAGAATATCTAACTTCTAAGTTGGGTGTGAAAAATATTTGTTAATCAGCTAGAAGGAAAAAAGATAAAAGGCATGGCTTACAAAAATCATGATTAATAGAAAGCCAAAAAGAGATGATAGAAAAAATCCAAATACAGAGAAAAATAACATTAAATACATCAACCTTTGGAAGTACTGCTTTTGAAAATACTTCAGTACTTAGCTTTCATCTGCATTTAGGGGGCTACTACAGGGTCATGAGCTCACTGATGTCTAATGAAACCACCTCAGAGAGCATGCACAGCACCACAAGCTAACAAGCTAACTGTGCATCGGCAAGGCTCTTTCCAATCCTTTATTTTCTTTGATTTTTATAGCACTCACAAATAAGGTATTACATTGGAATGCTGTGTCTTGCATGGTTTAAGTGAAATGATTTAAATCCAGATTAGTTGACTCACTGCTCCCTCCAAAATCTACAGCTGCATTTCTTTCTTCTTTAACTCTCCTATCTCTAAGATTTTCTAAAGTCATCAAAAGTGGGCTAATTTTTTTTATTCTGACTCAGGTCTTTTGTTTTAATTTATAGTTCTATTATTTCTTTTTGTTTACATTGCTATATGCATTTTAAGATATTGAAATCGCATCTCAGTCTGTGTGAATTTCACACCACACCCTCCAAAAACCAGAGTTCTAGTGCCTTCCACCACCATGTTAACTCCTTTCCCCCTTACACTCAAATCTAACTCTGAATTTCCAGAGATTCTGTCTTGATTTTGAGTCAGAATCTTAAAATTCTAATGTTCACTCTAATTGAGAACCATGCTAAGAAGTCCAGCAGTCAAGCATCCCTTACCATCAAGGAGTTCCTCCTGCGCACGTCTGAGTGGGTGTAGCTACTGTTCTTTCCATTTGGGGTGAGGAGGCCATGCAAATGAACGTTACAGAATATTGAATATGCTATTTATTTACCATTATTGCTACAAGGTTAGCAACCCACACATCTATTTACATTTATTTATATATGTGCATGCTTCTTTCCTATCAGAAGTATCTGTACTCCTTTTGCATGTCTTATAAACCATTTTTTTTTTCTTTTCAGGACTTTTAAACTATAAAAATGTATACAATGTGACATCAGAAAAAAAAAAAAAGACAATTAAATGCCCTTTCCCACAATTCTCCACATAGAGATTATCATTGTAGGAGTTTTAGTCTACAGCCATTCTGCAGTTTCTATGTGTTATCTGTACATATTACGGTGTGGTGTTATATGTATCCAAGCTTTTGTTTATAATAATATATCTTAAGCATGTTCTGGGTTTATCATTTCTTCTATCATTTCAGCTCTGTTTATTTTAATAGTATATAAACAATGCATGTTTGTTGCTGAAAAATGAGATATATAGGCAACCATAAACAAAGCAGTATACCTTTCCATACATTTTATGACCTAGAAATAGCCAACATTTCAAGCTCATCCTTAGGTATCTTTTTATATGTGCATGCATTTTTTATTAATTGCTTTTAATGTTTTATATTAAGATACCACAGCACTGCATTTTCTAGGAAGCTATTTAGTACCATTTCTCCATTAATAAAAAGAAATAACCAGTTTAATACCTTAAATGTTCTATTAACTCTGTGAGGTATTTGCTTTGTTTGTTTGTTTTAGAGTTCATCTTGGTGGTTTCCCCTGGCCCGGGGCGGTGAGCTCTGGGCTGTATGTAGACTGTGGACAACCACTACTCCACGAGGGTGCGCATTTTTTTTTTCTTTTTTAAACTACAAAGTATTTTATTTCACTGGAAAGGTCTGTATGAAGAACAAAATCTGTTTCTCGTGAAGAAAACTTTTATCATAGCTTCAGTAAGGACTCAGGGTGAAAGGAGGGTAGGAGTGTCCTGCTTTGGGCTAGCTGTCACTTCCCTACTCTTACTCTGGAGACCTGTGTGATGGAGATCACAGGTGTCCCAGAGAATTCTCTGCTTGGTCTTTGATAAGGCTCGAGAGCAACGGCCTGCTTTCTTGGCCTTTAGACCCTGAAATCACCAAAGCTGTCATAGAAGTCATTAAAATGTGTATTCTTTATACACTTCCTCCTCACCAAATCCCCTTTAGGTTTCCCTGAGCTGTTCCACAGATGAAACTGAAGTGCGGCAAAGGGCTGCAATTTCATTCAGTTCCCTCCCACTGTAAATAACAAGGCAGAATTCACACACAAGTCTCTTTGTACCAAAAAACCATGTTTGTTTTCAGAGAACACAAGGTGAAAATCAGAGGCCTTAGGAACACACATATCTCTTTCTTCCTGAGGGCTCCCCATTCCTCCCTAAAAGGCAGCAGAACAGAGGTGCCCCATTCTCCCTCCCTAGGATCTGGCGCTTTCTTCTAGTTCCTTTTACAGCTTGTAAATATGCTTTTTTGGCACCAGCATATAATTGGCATCTACTTTGAAAATATCTCTGCAACCAAAGGCAGAAAAGACATCTGCTATGAAAAGTAAGCCACAGGTAGAATTTTACTGCAGCAATCAACAGCATAAGTGCAAATAAAGACTGAGAGAGTTTTCTTTCTTTTGACTCTGAAGCAAAAGCTGTTTTTCCTGCATCAGTGAGTATAAGAAAACATCCTCAAATATGGCTGCACTCAGCAGGCGAACTGCTAGCCCAGGGGGCTTGGGGAAAGGCCAGGCAGCAGCCCACCGAGTGTGCTCTGGGCTGGTCCCCTTGCCAAGCCTGCCAGCAAGAGCTTGCCATAAGCACTTCCCTTCCTTCAGCTCTTAAGGATCCTTTCAGAGATTGAAGACCCTCTCTCTTCTTAAAGGGCCCTGTAGTTAAACTGCTCCCACAGACCTTCCTTCTGCTGTTTTGGTTTTCCTAGAAATGTATAATTCCTTTACACTCAGGGGAGGACTTAAAAACAAAGCTATGTTTATTGTGATCTGATACTGTTTAACGTCAGAATTCTCCTTAGAAATAATTCTGTGTGTAGTGCAGAGGAGAGGGAAGGAAGGAGCTAGCCATGTCTTCCTCATTGTGACTTTTACAGGCATCATCTCACCTAATCTCCACAGTGTCCCAGTGGGTAGGAGGGTTGGTCCCAATTTACAGTCAAAGAAGCAGATGCAGATAAGCTAATTCTTTCAAGAGCTGCAGGGGAGATAGCAGTATTTTCGCTCAGATCTCTTGTTTCCCAAGACTCTCACCACTTATTTCTGCTGGAAAGCATTCATAGGACAGTCACTTATTTTTAAGACACGCATTTTTATTATCCATTTACATTTTTAATGTGGCAGGCAGCAGAAAAAAGAATGGGAAGAAAAACCAGGATTTGCAGCTGTTTGAGCAGCACATCAACACATTTAACGGCTCCGAGGTGTGTTTTTGACGGTGGCCACAGAGAGGTGCCAGAGAGCAGCAAGGATGCTTTCCAAAGAGTTCTACTCTCCGGTATTAAAAACCAAAACAAACCATTATTGAGCTGCTGTTTGTTTCAAGTTAGTATCTGAGATTTCCATGAACCAACAGGTCTTAGGTTGTTGGATAATCAGTGTACCGCCAGGAGGTAAAGGATTAGGGGTGGAGAAATTTAAGGAGATCCCTTATCACAAAAGAGCCTAGCACAGTATCTAGGATGTAGTAGGAGTTCTGTAAATATGAGCTTTCCTTTTTTTCTTCCTTCCCTTTCCAAAACCTTCCCTCCCCATCTCTCCCTCTTGTACTCTCACCACCTCTGCTGTGTTTGCATTGCATTAAGAAATGCCTAACTGGACGTGTGATGGGAAATTTAATGTCTTTATACAGATGTGGATTTACAATGATACACATCGTAAACTTAAAATAATGGCATGATGCAATGTTCCTTCAATAAATTTAATTTAATTTTTTTCTTAGGAATTGAATTGCGGCAATTTCAGAGCAAGCAATATGCCACCAACCAACACAAGAACTAACCTGTGCCATGTGTTGGGGTCACGAGGGAAAGCGAGCAGTCCAACAGGAAGCGGTCATCTCTGAGACCCTCTGTGAGCTGCAGGCTTCTCTTCTCTGCAAGAGTCATACCTCACGGGACATGGCAGGATTCAAAGAGAAAAAGTGGGAGAACATCACCAAAAGCTCTTGGCATTTTGTAAATGTTGATAGTCTCATTATTTAAAACACAATTTTAAGGTTGAAACCTTTCTACAGGCTTTTGTTTAAGGAGTCTCAGGGGTCAGAAGCCAAAGTTGAACTGCTCAGTAGTGCTGACCTCTGTTGGCCCTGGGGAGGGAATATGATCATGAGCCTCCTCTGCAGGCTCTTGAGGCCACAGACCAACCACTGCCTCCCAGGGAACTCTGCTCATGAGAACAATTCCTGGTCACCCTGAGTGGATGCAAAGGATCTAACTCAGTATGAATATGGTGAATACATATTGTGCATCTGTATAAAGGGAAGGGAAGGGCAAGAAGTTCTAGGACTTCCTTGCCTCTCCCAGGTGGAAATCCTAAATAATTTAACATACATGTAGTCAAGCTCCTCAAAGAAAACCACACGCTTCTAAACCCGTGTTTTGTATGTGGGCGGGGGGGCAGGGGTGTAATCAAAAAATACACATAAAAATAAGGAAAATGGTCATTTCATCATTATGCACTAGTAACAGGAAATCCTGGAAAAGCTATTGATTATTTGGGGAGGGGATAATAAGTTTGTTTTATGCCCAATGCCTCTCAAAACTTGCTAACGTTGCTAAGTGGATTTGTTCAGCCTTCTTTGTCTCAGGGTCGTTGGCGGACCCAGACATGGAGAGAACTAAACTTAGCAATGAATACTCGAGAGTCAGCTCTGTACCATTGCTGTCTTAGTCCACTGGGGCTACTTACTATAACAAATTACCAGACCGTGTGGCTTATAAACAACAAAATTCCACTTTTCATAGTTTTGAAGTCTTGGGAACCCAAGATAAAGGCGCTGGAAGATTCGGTATAGGGTGAGAGCCCTCTTTCTTGTTAATAGACAGTCATCTTCTGATGAGATCCTCATAGTAGAAGGGGCGAGCAAAATTTTGGAGGTCTCTTCTATAATCACACTTAGTAGTCCTATTCATAAGGGTTCCATCTTTATGACCCAGTGAAGTCTCAATGGGTCCACCTCCTAATGCCATCACATTAGGTGTTGGGATATCAACAAATGTATTTGAGGGGGTGGAGGGATGCTAACATCTAATCTTTGACAGTTACCTAGCAAGAGTTTGGAGGCCAATAGATTCCTTATAGAGGAATCAGACAGATAAGCCACACATATTCCTGCCTTGGGCTTTTCTGCCAGTCCCTCTGACTGCAATGTTCTTTCCCCCGGTTTCTGGGGTTGATGCCAACTGTGCTTTCAGATCTCAGATTAATGCCATCTCCTTAGTCTGCATTCTGTCTGCCCAATACAGGCTTCACTCATACTCTTAATTTCTTTTCTTTAGAACATATATCCTTTCTTGGCATTTTCTTATTGCTCATCTCCTCTTCAGTAGAATTTAAGCTCAATGAGAGCAGTAACTTTGTGTCTTTCCATCTCTCTCATTAGCCCCTGGAATGGTGTCCTGTAATCATTGATAATAAGTGAATATTTGCAGAATGTTGAAGGAAAACATGCTTTTTCTTGTGCCATAAACCCAAAGCATTCTAGACTTAATTTTTAAAGAGATAATACAGCAACTGAAAAAAAAAAAAAAAAAGAGAAAGAAAGAAAAATAAAAGAGACAAAGAAAAAGCACCTGAAGAAAAGAGTACGCTTAACAATTGTGGTTTGTGCTCTAAATTTTTGCAAAGGAGGTATAATTAAAGTGTTTCACTCTCCCTCTGGACCTCTGACAACAAAATTAGCAGGAAGGAGAATAGTATATAATGGAAAGCAAAGATAAGCCTTAAAGTATGGTTTGTCTCATGCAAATTGCACAATCTAGTTCTGACTCATACTGAAAATAAATCTTTTTTTTCAAGACTGAATTGATAGATGTCAATTTAAAAACTTCTAAAACACAAAGCCTTAGCTTAGAGCACAAGACTTTGTTTATGTAATAACTATTTATTGAATACTTATAAAATTCTATGTACTAGTCTAGGCTGTGGGGTGGTGACAATGATAAAATCTTTGTCACTGTCCCTCCTCCCTATCTAAAGCGTAATAAAGATCACCAAAAGTTCAACTCTATTTAAAATACAATTTTTAATTCAGGCTTCAATTCTTTATGTAAAAGCACAGTGTGATAAATGATATAAATATAATTCTTATAAAAACACAAAGGTGATACTAGTGGTTTCATAAAAAAAAATTGGCTCTGGCATGATGAGGCTGAAGAAAATTGTATGGTCTTCACAGCTATACCTCAATAGTAAGAAAGATTGATAGGTGAATGATATTCAGAAATCAAATATCACAACAGCAAATGTGACATGTTTGTCAATCAATAAGCATTTTTAGAAGGTCTCCTCCCTTTAGGAACTCTCCTAGGTACTATGACTCCAGAAGCTCAGACTGACTATCATGTCAGTCTATGACACCATTCAAAAGAAGCCTCAGTGTGTTCTGTCCTCACAGGCTTCAAATATTAATATCATACAAGACCTTAGGCATCTATAGGAACAATCAGATTGCTTTCTTTTGCCTCACTAGTCTGCCAACAGTCTGACCAAACCCTCCAAGGAGGTTGAAATGGGAAGAAAGTGTCAGTCAGATAACTCAAAGGCCATCCCTAGTCTCTAGGAATGTACTCCAAATCCTTTGGAAAAATCTATGCCCTCACTCACTGCTGTTGCAGTAGAGATCATCTCTTTTTAAAAGTTTCTCTGTTTTGCATGCAAATCTTGGATGAGGTCCAAGTCCTACTGAGATTGGGGGTATGATTTGATTTATGACAACAGAGAAAAGAACTAGGCTTTCAGTTAGTTTTTGAGTCAGAAACATTTTCTAACTTCGAAATAAATTGTGACAGAAAGTACAGACCATGCCAAGTACCCTGTGTCATGTTGAGTTAGAGCATCACATTTAAAGAGAATGTTAATAAGATTTGCTCATGAAGAAATCTGCTACTTCCTTGCACAGGAAGCCATGATGTTGAATTCTCCAAAATGTAGTCCCTCTCCCCCTTTCTGGTTTCTTTGCTCAAATCTTGTTTATTCCTATATTTCTCCTTCCTGTCAGTATGGTTGGGGTTTAAGCAATTTCAGGGAAAATGACACTGTTGGAATTGGATGTTGGGGCTGCTATCCTTGCATAACTCTCTGATTTGTGCTTAAGACCCTGAGGGGATGACTATTGTATCTCTTTCTACAGGTGACTTGGAGGAAGATCCATGGTCACCAAAACCCACAGTGGGCATGAGGAAACCAAACTAGTACTGGAAAGATCCTAGGTGGCACAAGTCCTCACACCAACTCCCAGAAAAAAGGGCATTACCTCTCTTGATAGTCCTTGGAGGACTTTTCACTGAAATTTATCCAATAACCAAGAGAGAGGGCTTCAAGTTCCTCAGTTAACAGACCCAGAGCTAAAAATCAATGTTTCAGAAATACTTGCAGATAGAAAACATTAAGACTGCCTTACTCCAACAAGCAGAAAATATCAATGGATTCAGTGAGGCTTTAAATATAATGCCTCACCTTATCAAGAAGAGATTAGAGATGTTTGGACCATGTCACCAAAGCTTTTAAATCAATAACTCCAGCAAATCTTGTCAAAGGCAGATATATGAGTTGGTATTTTGATGTAAAGGGATATTTGGGAATGCACTTATGTCTAATGGGTCTCAGGTCATTAATTATTATTTTAGAGTAAATTGCTATATGTAATTAAATAGATGAAAGCAACAGCAGGTGCAGTAAGGAACCCCTTTCTCTTCCATGTGCACCTGCACATTACTGCCACCATCCCCGCCATCATCAGCATTACCATGGATCCAGCTCTGGGACATTTGTTTAAAGGCAAGATCTCCTTTAGTCATTACAAAAAAAAACCTGCGAAGGAGATAATAGCATCCTTTCATTTTCCAGATGAAAAATATTAAGATTTTGGAAGATTCTATAACTATCTCAAGGTCATACAACTAGCAAATCAGAGTCAGCCTTAAGAGGCTCTGTGATTCCAAAGACCGTATTCTATGACATTACACTGCCTCCCTCCCCTTAATGCAAAATAGCTAAGAAGTAGAACTTCCACTTTCACTCCCAACTAGTGTTTCCCAGACCTTGTGTTGACCTCTGCTTGGGATAGTGCATTCCTAGCTTTCTCCATTCCACTAATGGACTCATCTTATGTATGTTTCATATGGTCTTTCTTCAAACATAAACCCAAGCACAAAACAAATGCCACTAAGGATATATACAAGACCAAGATAGAATCTTTAATTTTGCTCTACAAAAATTCCTCTGGAAGAATGATAAATTACACTGTTAGGGTGCTGCTCAATTTCCTCCCTTTCAGTTATTGCTTATGTGATCCATGCTTTTTTCCGGTCCTCTCTGTAAAGCCTGATGAGATTTACTTGAAACCTAGAAATTTTGTGACTTTCTTTCTACTTACTCCTTAGAAACATCTGGCAGTGATTTATTCCTACCTGTGAACCATGTAGACCACACTTCGTCACAGCCCCAGGAGCCAGGGTCAGTCTTGACTCAATTTCAGACATATTTTTTCCTAATTTTTTGATGAACTCAGTTTCCTGCTGCCTTCTGACCTTTTTTTCTTCCATCATTATCTGCACTGAAGTTTACCAGATGCTTCTAGTGAGCCTTGTTTATGTAGGTTAAACTGTTAATGTTGTTGACCCCTCTGCTCTTCCCACTAGACTGTGATTTTGTTTTGGAGACTTGGTCTCATTTAGCTTTGTTGTTCTGGAGCATGGCACCAGCCTAACATGGTGGACTGGGTCCTCCATAAAATTAGGAAAGGTGGCAGAAAGAAAGGAAGGCAAGAAAGGAGAAAAGAGAGAACTGAAGGGATAAAGAGAAAGGAGGAAGGAGGGAGGGAGTGAAGAAGGAAGGAAGGAGGAATGGAGAGAGGGAAGGAAAGGGATAGGAATTTATCATTATTACTGAAATTATTATTGTTATCATTATTAATGTTTGTTTTCATATGACTTACCTCTTGGTGAAAGTATCTGAAGCAGAGAGAGAACAGAGCAGAGGGGGATGGTCTCTTCCTTCTGACTTCTTAGATTTTTTGAGAAAGGTTATTCAATGAGAAGTTAAAAAGTAGATTGTTGCTCTTCAGAATCCCAGCTATGTTGTTTACTATTTAGATGATCCTGGGAAAGCTTTCATTTTTATTTTATTTTTTAAAGGAAAGATGCAGGGGTGATTGAAGGTGAGCAGGCAGACAGGCAGGAAAAGAAAGGAGGAAGAAGCATCTTATTTCTTATTCAGTTGCTCATCTTGACATTCCCCCTAGCTCCAGAACACAAACCCGAGTCCCTGAGATGTGTGCCAACTGTGCTCCACTGGAGATGGCGGACTTAACTACTACTCCACCATGGTACATGATGGGCAAAGTTCTTAACCACCCTGTTGCACCATGTCCTCATTTCTAAAGTGGAGAAAATGGAAGTATTGTTTTCACAAGTGTTTGATGGGATGTAATGTAGGTAAAGCACTAGAAGTGTCAATACAGAGAAAAAGCCACTATTGCTCTTATGAGAGTTTAGTGGTTAAAACTTCTGGATTTATCCCTAGGAAAAACGTGCATTTATTTTCAATTTTTGTCAGACACCTAATTTGTCTGAGGCATCATGCTGGATATTATACATGAAGTCTAATCAAGACAGGAATGGCATAAAGTTTGTATAATTAGTTATTATTAATCATTGTTGGTGGAAAAGAAAGAACAGAGTGATAGTGATAAGGTGGGTGGGGCAGGGGAAGTGGACCATTGGGCATCATTTTTAGACTTCCCCAAAAGAGTGTTTCAAACATACAGCAGAGAGGTTCTCGAAGTCACCTTCCTTTACACTCAAAGATCAGCAATGTGCAGCGCCATTTGGATCACCCAAAAAACGAGAGTTCTGCAATTTTTGCCTCTTGATTGTGGCTGTTTTCTTAAGAGTTTCAATTCTTTCCTTCAAGATCTGCGAACTGTAGACAGGTCTCCTAGACTCTCCATTTTTTGTTTGGAGCTTGTAATACCTAATAATTACCATGAAGAAAACTATCATTTTTTTTCCCTCTTAGGATATTTATAGAATTGATCTCTGTAGTTTTTCATTTTTAACATATTTAGCATATTTTCTGTTTATGACTTAAAATTGCTTTCTTCCTGTATATTTCTTGAATAGGACTCATTTTTCAATATTTTTAGCTTCTGGAAGTATTTGCTATCTGAATTTTCATATGAACAAGATGTCAAGTTCTTGATTCCATTAAATCATTTAAGGACTGGGAATGGCTGCCTCTGTGAGTAGTAATAAAGACCTGGTTTTCTTTAAATTAAAAAAAAATGACAACAACAAAAACCAGAAGTTATTTATATACACTTCTACATGAGAATTCTGTTTTCTTTTACATTTGAAATTTACCAGATATTCTCTCCAAGAATAAGCTCTATTTAAGAGAACTAAACTGATGAACTTGTCAGATAATATTCCATAATATGTAGAAGTTAGTTCTGCTTATAATGCAATGTTCCTTCAATGAAATTCATTTTAAAAAGAAAGTTCTGCCTGCATCAATTTTATTGACAAGTTTATATGTGCATTATTTAAATATATTCATAATGATTCTATGTTATTTATAATAGGTAATATAGGTTACATATTATTTCAGGAAGAAAACCCATCATTATATTTACTTATATAAAAATATAAAATATAACATATAAAGTGTTTTTGTTATATATTTATTATGCATGATATTTTCTGTATATAATATATAAAATTTACAAAATATATGTTATTCACTATATAGAAAATGCGTGTGTATATTATGAACATACACACACATATGTATGATGTTTTCATCCTAAAAACCACTAGTGAACACTCCAAATTAATTAGGAATTTTTTACTTGCTTTTCAATTCCTAGAGAGTTGATATGAAAATTACTGAGTCACAGACTAATCTAGGTAAACGGTATGATTTGTGGAAGAGATACATTTTATTAACTGTGTATCCACAGACCATTGGAACCGAATTGAGAGCTCATCATTAAACCCACACATATATGAACAACTAATTAAGACTAAGAACACACAGTGGTTCAAGGAAAGTGTCTTTAATAAATGGTACTGTGAAAACTTGTTGACCACATGCAAGAAAACAAATTAGACCACCTTCAAACACTACACACAAAAATTAATTCAACATAGATTAAAGAGCAGAGGAACTGAATAGACATTTCTCCAGAGACTTACAGATGGTCACAGACACATGAAAAGATGTTTGCCATCTCCTTACTAATGAAATGCAAATCAAAACAAGATATCACCTCACCCCTGTGAGCATGGCTGTTTTCCAAATGATAACAAAAAAGTATTGAAGAGATATGCTGAGAGAAAAGAAACCTTGTGCACTGTCGATAGAAATATAAAATGGTATAGTCATTATGAAAGGCAGTTTGGAGATTCCTCAAAATACGATAACTAGAAATTCCATACAATCCAGTTATCCCCTTTCTGGGTCTTTACTTTAAGAATGCTAAACATTAATTCAGGGAAATATGCTCACCCCCAAGTTTATTTCAGCATTGTGGACAATAGTCAAGAGCTGGAAACGACCTAAGTGCCCACTGACAGATGAGTAGATAAATAATATCTGGTATATGATACCCAACAAAATTTAAAAAATAGCATCAGGCCATTTGCAACAACATGGATGGATCTAGAAGATATTTGACTCAGTGTAATATGCCAGAGAAAGATAGAATATGATTTCACTCATGAAATATATAAACAAAACTAAAGAATGAATTAAATAAAACACAAACTTTTAGACTACAAGAACAAATTAGTGTTTACCAGAAGGGTAGGGGGAAGGGCTCAATTATCTAGTGAAGAATAGAAATGAACCTTTACTGATGAACATAATGTAATACACAGATCTGATTTATAAATATGTACACCTGAAATTTATGTAATGCCTTAATTCAAAGTTACATCAATATAAAATGCAAAAAAAACATAAAAAAATAAATACATAAAATAAAAATTGTGTTCCAGAGCCAAACAAATTGATACAAGCACAACTAATATTCAATGTCCTCTCCAAACATCATGACATCACCCCTCTCCTCTTTTCCCCAGGAATTGCCACTGTCTCAAACTTGTGCTCCTGATGATGATTCTGCTTCTTGATCTGCTCCCATCCTCTGTCATCTGCTGCTACTGATTGATTCTCTGCTCCATTGTAGATCTTCAGTGAAGTCAACTTTTAAGAATGTTCAGAAATGGCCTCAGGACAATGGCTCAGATGCAGAACACTGAAGGTGGGTTTCAATCAGGTCCTTCCCCATGTATGCACTCCTGTCCCAGAAGATGAATGTCAGAATCCACCCTCTTGCATTGCCCTGTCACAAGGCACTTTAATTTTCATGTCACTTAGAATTCACTTAGGATTGTAGTTCGAATCTTGAAGAGCAAAGAATTAATGACCTTTGACTATCCCTTCCTGCTCCCATCCACCCCAGCTAATAAATGATTTTGAATGAAGTGGGGTGGAGGGTGGGTCAAATATGATCCATTTTATTCCTCATGGGTTACCTGAGTACCATTTTTAGTGAAAAAAAGTCTCTCCTCTAGGTCTTTTCAACAAGTGGACAAGCTACAATGTAAGGAAGTAGCCTTGCAATTTGAATCTGATTTATGTCTCCAGAAGATTCTGCAACAATCATTGATCTTTGCTCTCCTTTTCCTCTCCTCCTCCTTCTCCTTTTCTTCCCCTCTTCTATCTCCTCTATCTATGCTCCTCTATCTCCCTTCTTCTTATTACCTCCTCCTACTCCTCCCTCCTTCCCCTCCTCTTCTCATTTTTTTTCTCTCCATAGATTGCTAGGTAAAATATAGGATTCTCAATTATATTTTAATTTCAGATAGCTACTAATTTTTGGTATAGCATACTATAAGCTATACTATACATTATACTATATAAGCACTAGTATAATATATACTATACTGATTTTTAGTGTAAGTATACAAAAAACTACTATTTATCAGAAATTAAATATAACTAAGCATCCTCTTTTTATTTGCTAAATCAGGCAAAATTACCTCTCAATTTTTTTATTATCTTAAAGAATAGGAAAAAGTGCAATTTGTGGAAACCTTCCAGCCTTTGACCTTACTATTAAAACCTCAAACCCATCATATTCTTACAACTTTCCTAGAAAAGAAAACTTTGTTTTTAAAGGTGCAGGCAGGAATGATGTAGAGTAGGCAGGCAGGCAAGCAGGAAAAGTGAGGAGGAAACAACACTTATTTCTTTTTGTTTAGTTATTCATCTTTGTTGTCCCGTACACAAACCAGAGTCCTTGGCACCTTTGTGGCGGGTTCCAACCAGAGGCCCGGACCTAACTGCTAAATCACCAGGGGGCGCCAGAAAACACAAGTTTTAAACAAGATGGGGCAACAGAAGCAGAGGCCGTGATTGCTAGCGCTGGGCGCATGCTCTTTGCTGTGTGCTCCTGTCCAAGGGAGAAACGTGGGGCTGGAGGAGAAGACCGCTTTCACTCTTGTGAGGAGAACTTTGTGCCACTCTTGTGAGGAGAACTTTGTGCCACTCAGGTCGGAGAAATGGTCAGTAAGAGAAACTCAAGCAGGGGCACTCTTTCCTGGCAGTTGTGTTTGTTCCCAGGCATACTGTGGCTTGGCATTCATGAGAATTCAAAAGAATTCGTTACTGCGCAAGGGCCACCTTGAGAATGGCATTCCATGTTTTGCCCGTCTTTTCCCGTTGCAGCAATAACTGTCTCATCACAACAGGAGAAAAACTGAAAAAAAACGCTCCACCCTCCAGGTTTTCGTGTTACCTAGATTTTAAAAAGCCCTGCATTTCAAGGATGTGGCCTAACTTTGATCAGATAGAGAACAACACGTAAAGCTTTTTACGGAGCAGAGAAGATCCTTTACTAGATCCGGGAGCCCGGGTCGGCGCCGCTCCTACCCGGCTGTGGCAGCACACGCATTGGCCTCTCTGGCTCCAGCCCGGAGTGGGCGTCAGCGCTTTTCGGGCCTGTCCTGCTCAAAATCCTACAATTCCATCGTGATCCAGAAACATTAGCAGCAGGTCTCCTAAGTGAAAATCGCCCTTCCCAGTGTACTGGCTTTCCCCTCTCTGTCTGCATTTCTCCCCTTTGCTCTGTAGAGACGACAGCAGGGAACAGTTTTGTGGAAAGACCTGAAATAGCAACAGCCAAAAAGCCGACTCAGAGTCCGCTTGACTCCAGCGGGCTCAGACTCTGCCAAATACTTGTCATCAAGTCACCAGTAGGACATGGGAATGAACCAAGGCTCAGGCGACTGCGGTTCAGACTTGTGACTTGTGTCATTAACCTCCCCAGAGAACCAGGGCCAATGAGGAGGAGCCCTGGGCAAACTGAAATACCAGGTACTGCAAAAATGCCGGCTCAGACGGATGCCAACTCACCGCCTGCCTTCTGGCTGGGCTGGGAGCTGGGAGGCGCCTGGCAGCTGCCTCTGGTTCTGCTCCCCAGAATCCTTTCGTTCCTATGGCAACTCAGAGGGCTCTAAAAGAACTCAGAGACTGGTCAGTTTTATCAATTGTGTGTCCCGGAATAGGTTCTGAACACCACCTCAAATCTACAGGGAGTAGAATTCTAGACCTTGAAAAAAGGCTCCTGCTTCCCACAGGCTCCAGACTTTCTGAAACCACAATAATATGTTCCACGTTCTGGCCTGAGAGATCACTTGCTAAACCTGGAATAAATTAAATGCTTCATAGAGGATTTGCTCAAGAAGAAAGTGGTTTCTGGTTATTGGTACCTAGGAACAGGATTCCATGGTAATTGTTCCTAGTTTTATGATTGTTGAAGATAAACCCCTGGAAATAGAGTTCTAAATGGTGGTGGTTTGTCCATGTCTCGGAGTTCAGTTTGATAAAAAGTTCTCATGGAGTAATTGTTCTTTGAAATACAGATTTATATGTTACCCTAAATTTGTTGTATGGCCTATCTTGATAATCGACCTTATACAGAGTACTTCCTCCAAGTATTGAAAGACAGAACGTGAACTGCTCTGAACTGTGGGTTGTAATTTCCATTAAGAGAATTTTAAAGAATCATGTCTTCGAAGATAAGCCATATGCAATATAAATCACAAGTTTGCTGCATTTGGAATGAAACGCTACTGTACTTCAGTGAAAGGAGAAAAAGAAAGCAGCTTGTTTCTCATGAAATTTAGTTTACAGTAGACTTTCATTTATATGATCAGTTATTTTAAGCCTACTAACATACACTAAGTACCAGCGCTCTACCAGACTTTACACCAGGCATTAGAAATATAAACATAAACAGATAATTAAATGAGTTCATTGCATGAAAGATATGTGGTGTGCCCTGCGAATAATAACAGAAGCACTTAACCCAGATTTGGTGAGAGCAAGATTTCCTAAGGAAGTAATTCCACTGAGACCTTAATCCCTTTAAATAATCTTAATATCTTTATTTCACAGAGAAAATTGAAGCTGAGAAGTTCACAAGAGTATTTTCATAAATTCTGATTTTATTGAGGAACTGTCATAACATTATGTAAATGTTGCGTCATCATAAATCAATACCTGTATATCATGCATTAAGCTCACCACAGAGTCCAGTTCTTCAAAAAAAGAAGCACCTGTGCTGTGATCTGTATTGAGAACAAGTCCATGTTCTTTGTAATGTATTGGTAACAAATCTTTTACACTTTTGTTTTTTGCCAAAAGATGACCAAAAGATGCAATGCATTCAGTCATTTCTAATGATGATCAGACATTTCTTTTTCCTAAGCTTCTCTTCCATAAGCTTTCTCATCTTGACAGTGCACTCAGACTGAAAAATCTCACTCATCAAGAAAATATTATAGTCTGAACATCTAGGAATATTACCTTTACCCATCAGTATATGCAATTCTCTATTTTTTCCCTCTGAAATAGCAGGCTGGGGTCTGAAAAATGGAAGTAATGAATACTAAGCTTCAATCTGTGAAGAACTAGACTACTGACTGAATGTAAATGATACAGTCTGCGCTAACGACTGAGGTCATGCATTGTGCCATATATTATTAGTCTTTTAAGAGACGATTCTTCATGCAGGACCAAATAAGGGGACTTTAGTGAGTTGCATAATCTGAATTTTCTTGGCCATGAGTATAAATAAGTGTGAAAGGTAAGAGAAAGTACAGAAATTCCTCCCATAAATTAGTGAACCAGGAGATGGATGAGAAGGGTTTCAAATGAAAATCCAGAAAGTATATGAGTTCCTTGGACTAGAATGAATCTTGACCTATGGTACTGTGAAAAGAATAAAATTTGAAGGAATCAGAAACCTATACCATAGGCAGGCTATTGGTTTGCAGAGAGTGGTTTATAAACATACTACTCTAGTTCTCACAAGGGAATTAGGGAATAAATTACACACAATAGGTAGGATTTATATGTGAATGGTGATTTCCCTACCAACTGTAGGGATTTCTAATTGGACACAGAGCAACTGGGTCAAAACTAAAGAAAGAAGGCAACTCTAGAAACTGTAAATATTATAATTTTTGCTAATGTAGAAGAAAAGGAGAATTGGTATCCAGTAGTTGTAACTGGCAAACCCTTGGATGACAAATGAGATTATTAACCTTGGGCAATCACTGATCTTTTTAACTATATAAATAGTTGGCTTTCTAGAACATAATTTAGTTGAATTTATATATGTGGTCTTTCAATGGCTTCCTTCACTGAAAAACATGCATTTAAGTTTCCTCCATGTCTTTTCATAGCTTGACTTTATTTTGTACTGAGTAATATTCCATTGATAGATATACTGCTGTTTGTTTTTCTATATGCCTATTGAAGGATACCTTGATTCTTGAGTTCTGGTAATTCATAAGCAATTATGAATAAAATTGTGCACAAGTTTTCTTGGGGACAGAAGTTTTCAACTCATTTCAACCAAGGAGTATGATTGCTGGATTGTGAGGAAAGATATGTTTACTTTGGTAAGAAAATAAAATTGTATTCTGAACTGACTGTACCATTTTGCATTTTCACCACAGTGAATGAGATATCTTATTGTTTCACTCCACTGCAGTATTTAGTGCTGTCAGTGTTTTGGATCTTAACCATTCATCGCTTAGATATACATGTGCATTTTGTTTCACAATTCCCTAATGAAATTTTGAGGTTGAACATCTTTTAAAATGTTTATTTGCCATATCGCTGTATGTTTTTGGATTTATCAGTACACATCTTTTGTTCATTTTCAATTGGTTGCTTTATTATTGTTGTATTTTAAGAGCATTTAAAAAATTTATTTTAGATAAAAATCCTTTATCAAATCAAATCAAATCAAATTTTGCAAATATTTTCTCCCAGCATGTAGCTTGTTTTTTCATTATAAGTATCTTTTGCAGAGCAGGAATTTTTTATTTCAATGAAGTTTACATTTTCAAATTAGGTTGTGCTGGTGACATTTTATAAATTGGCCAAAATGGCCCCATTTTGGATTAAAATGACCCCAATAGTCTTCTTCATGTCAGGCTAGAATCATTTGTCCAAAGTTTACCAGCACCAAACTCAAATTTTTATACCTCCCATGGCTTCAAATACAATTCAAATAAACATCCTTACTCACTTAGAGCCTGCATTGCATACCCCATGAAATAGCATCCAACTTCTGGTAGCCATAAATAAGACAGAACCTTTAGCTGTAAAAGACTAGAAACTATGGCTGACCTTTGGAGCTCTTGGAATCGGAGATTTTCACCTTACTGCTGGGCAACATCACCCAGATTCTTACCCCTTTCTGTAATATTCCCCTTTATCTTAGGAGATATCCTGCTCTGCTCCCTTTCTGGGTTCTGGTCTTGTGCCACTGCCTCTAGAAGTCCCTCGTTCAGAAGGACATCCCCTATCATGCAAACCTGTCCAATAAAGCTTTGCGTTACTGCTTTCTGTCCTGTTTCTCATTTGACCAACTCCAAATCTTCAAATGTACTATAGCATTTATTAAAAAATTCATTGCCAAACCCAAAGTCACTTAGATTGTCTACTGCATTATCTTCCAGAACTTACATTTAGGTCTGTGATCCATTTTGAGTTAATTTTTGTGAATGTTGTAGGGTCCGTGTCTAAATTTCTTTTTGTATGTGACTGTCCAGTTGTTCTAAAACTATTTTTCTGAAAAGTCTACCCTTCTTGTTCTCCATTGAATTGTCTTCACTCAATTGACTATATTTGTGTGGGTTGATTTTAGGGTTTTCTCTTCTCTTTCCCCAAACTACACTGTTACATTGTTGTAACTTTATAGTAAGTCCTGAAGTGGGACTGTGACTTTACACAGTAGAACCATGTTGGCTCTTCTGGGTCTTTAGTCTCTTCCATATAAACTTGATGATCGCTTTGTCAGTAATTACAAAAGACCTTGCTAAGATTACAGTTTTCTTTAATCAGGAACATTGCTCATTACATTCTTAGCCATGCAGTCAGTCTAAGAATCAATAAACAATTTTCTAGTTAATTCTCATAGGTTTTGCTGTTATCCTCTTCTTAATATTAACAGATCCTTTTGTAATTTATTTGCGTTGACTAATCCTTCCAGAACAATATTAAATGCAAATTTCATTTGTAGATATCCTTACCTTGTTTTCTGTTTGATAATAGTGTGTATATTATTTCACCTTAAGTTTAACATTGATGTTAGACATTCCACCACCCCCACCCCCATCTCTGCCACCCGGGTCTGTTAGTAAGTTTCTTTCAGAACTTTTCTGAAAATATTTTCCTTGCTCTCATCTAAGAAACAGTCTTTATCAAGTACTGTTTTTGCATCTCTCCAAGTGACTGATTTATTTGTTTTCATGTTAACGGAATCATAAATAACCATTTATTTTTCAATCTTCAATTCTCTTTAAAGTCTTAACTTGAGTTTTTCTTGAATTTATTCAGAGAATTCTCTATTTTTGTAGACCTAGGATTTAACTTGTTAATGTTTCATTTAATATTTTTGAACTTATATTCATACGTGAGATTGAGTGTAGCTTTTTTGTTTTGTTTAAATAATCTGTCTTTCTCTATACTCTCAAGCATTTTATATAGCTTAGGAATGTGTTTGTGACCATTTGAAAAAATGTTTTCAATGAAACTGTCTGAACTCTATGCTCCTATAGGGAGTCATTCTTTGATAAGAACCTTCCAATTTATTCTCTGATTTATGTATATTCAGGATTTTAAAAAAATGATTTTGTATTGAACATTTGTATTTTCTAAGATGATTACTCATTTTAATGCTATTTTCAACATTTAAACATGAAGTTTTAGATAGAATTATCTCATAGTTTAGAAAATCTCCTGGTTTGGTTTTATAGCTTCTTATTCTACCATTACTGTTATCTTTTTGATCAGATTTGCCAAGAATCAGGTTTTATACTTGTTTTATTTCAAGTCAATTTTGCTACTTTTTCCTTTTATATTATCATAACTCTTTCTTCCTGATTAATTGGGTTCTTATTTTACTTATTTTAATATCTGAAGTTGAATTCCCTCATGCTTAATAAGGAAAGCACCATATACTATCGATTTTTTCTGATGTCACATACTCATAGCATTTATTTTTATATAATGTTCTCACTGTGATTTCTTTTTCAAAATGCATGAAAATTGTCTTCTTTGTAAAAAAAGGGAAAAAAGTAAAAACAAATCACTACTCATCATTGTATCAGATATATGTTTTGACAGCAAAATTGGTTAAAATGCATGAATGTCAAAACCCATAATGATGTGGGTTAAGAGGACAAACTGGGAAAAATGCCTATAGCATATACAAGGAAATTTAATATTCTTAGAATAAAACCAGCTTCTCTAAATCTTTAAGGAAAAGTGGGGGAATAGGTAGAGTGCTTGATCAGACATTTCAGGAAAAGAAAAAAAATCTGTTTGCTTAAAATACATTTAAAACAATCAATTTCCTTCAGTAAACAAAGCAGCGCAAATTAAAACTACAGTGGGGAAAAAAATCTACTTTGCTTATAAATTAGCAAAGATTGTTTTCCCATTAGTTATAATCTCTGAAGTTGGCAAACTTTGGGGGAAATTGGCTCTTTCTTATCATCTTTTAGCAAAAACTAAAAATCAAATTTAAAAGTCTGAAAAGTATGTATATCTTAAGAAAATGCCTACAAATTTGTTAAAGATTTAGCTGCAAAAATGTTTACTACAGTTAAAAGTCATAAACAACCTGAATGCTAAGCAAATGGGAAATGGCTGATTTAACTAAGATAAAGTAAATTAAAGCATTAGACAACATTAGAGATGACACCAGAAAACAACTATGGAAAAGGAAGGGTTGTCATTATAAATTGATATATAAGCAAACAGTTAAGAGACATTTATTAATCGTATGATCTTGTTTGGAAATTAAAGATATGTAAATGTTCATGAGCATATATATTGAGGATTTTCTCTTCTGCTCTCCCTTCTCCTATTTCTCCTTTTTTTTTTTTCTCTTGCTTATTGTAAAATTTAGGAAAAGGAAAAATAGAAAAATTAGGATAGTTTGCCTATGATGTCTAAAAAAATAGTTTCATAAATATCGTGGGTTTTTTATTGTTGGTCTCATTATCAATATGTTTTCCCTGATAACTTCCCTTGATTTGTAGTCTGCTCTGTCTCAAATTAATCTCTCTACTCCTGCTTTACCATATTTTTTGTTAGTGTTGGTGTGGTGTATATTTCTCTACTTACTGACTTTTTAGTTCAAATGTGTCTTTATATTTAAACTGGTTTTTTGTAGACAATATAGGGCTGGGTAATTTTTTTTAAATCTACTTTGACAATTTTTGTTTTCAATTGATAATTTAGACCATTGATATTTAAAGAGATTATTAATATAGTTGAATTAATATCTACTATATGTCTTACTGTGTTCTATTTGTTGTACTTATTTTGTTTTGCTTTTTTTTTTTCTACTCTTTTCTGGCTTTTGTGGTTTTTAAATTACCATTTTGTATGATTCTCTTCTGATGCTTTTTTCCCCACCATTTTAAGTGATTGTCTTAGTGTTTGTAAAATTTACAAAAAACATTTACAACTAGTCCAAGTCCACTTTCAAATAACACTGTACCATTTCACAGGTGGTGAAGTACCTATTTCAACACAGTAATCCTAACAGTTTTCTTCTATTCCTGTGTCATTGTTTGCATTCATTTAACTTACAGATAAGCATATGTCAGTATACATGTAAGATATACAAATAACCATATATAATTGGATACATTGCTGCTGTTACTGTTTTGAACAAATTGGTTTCTATTAGGTCAATTAAGAATAAGGGAAATAAGTTTTTATTTTACCTTCATTTATTCTGTCTTCAAGGTCATTCTTCCTCTTTGTTAATCTGGGTTTTTGACCTAAACTTTTCCCTTTTTTCTAAAGAGTTTCCTTGAATTTTTCTTGCAAGGCAGGTATACTGGCAACAAATCCTCTCAATTTTTTTTTGACAAAGTATTTCTTCTTCACTTGTGAAGGATGATTTCACAGGACAAAATTTCTTTTTTCCCCTCTTTCAACCCTTAAATATCTTATCTCACTTCCTTCTACTTGAATGGTTTCTAAAGAGAATTTGAGTGTAATGCTTATATATTTTTTTCTTTAGGTAAGATGGGCTTGTCCTGTCTTCTTACAGGAGTTTGTCTTTATTTTGATTTTCTGTAACTTGAAAATTATGTGCGTAGGTGGGATTTGTGTGTTTTGTTGAGTCTTTTATTATTTACTGTTTCTGATGTTGCAGCTCTCCCTGGGACAAACCAAGAGGGCACTCATTAGGAAGTATTTTAGGCAGATTTATTACGCACAGGCTCAGTGGGGATCCTTCTCCAAAGGCTGAGTGTAGATGGCAATTAGGGTACACTTATATAGGTTACAAGAAGCTCAGGAGAAGAGAGGTGTAAATCAGAGCAGAGATTGCAAGCAGAACCCAAGTTAGTCATTTGTAAATTCTTCATATGGGCAATAAACACAGGGTTCAATTTGCAAGACACATGTTTGCAACACACACAAGATTCCATGTCCAGGCAATTAAGGAAGTTCTTTATCTGTTAGTGGTTCATCAGTTGTCTCTGGCATCCCAGTGTGCTCAGACCACAGGATGTTTTATTGCTCTGCTAGCTTGGAGGTTTCATGGCTACCTTCATGCCTGCTGGCAGGCCTTTTTCTTCACACTGATATTTATCCTCCTTGGTGAACTTCCTGGATCTGTGGTTTGGTATCTGACATTAGTTTGAAAAAGTTCTTAGTCATTATTGTTTCAAATATTTCTTCTGCTCCTTTTTTTCTTCTTCTTCTAGCATTCCCATTATAGGTAGGCCACACCATTTGTAGTTGTTCTACAGTTCTTAGATGTTATGTTCTCCTTTCTTACCATCTTTTGCCCTTTAGCTGTCAGTTTGGGGACTTTCATTGAGATACCTTCAAACTCAGGCAAATAAGCCCATCAAAAGCATCCTTTATTTATGGTACAGTATTTTTATTCTGATCGCTAGCATTTCTTTTTAGTCCTTTTTTGACATTTCCATCTTTCTGCTAACATGATCAGATCTTCTGGAATGCTGTCATTTGAACCAATATCACCCTGAACATACCAGTGACAATCGTTTTAAAGTCCTGGGCTGATAATTCTAGCCTCCCTGCCATGTCTGGTTCTGATGCTGTCTCTCTTTTTTCAAATCGTGTTTTTTCCTCTGTGGGATGCCTTATAATTTTCTCTTGATAGCCAGACAGATGTACAGGGTAAAAGGAACTGCTTTAATTAGGCCTGTAGTAATGTAGTGGTGAGGTGTGGGGGAGGAAGATTCTGGAGTCCTAGGATTAAGTTGTATACAAAAAACATTTTTGAGCGTCCCCCCCCTGTGAGAGAAAATCGCACAAGTGGAAGTCAAATAAAAATTGTTATAACTGTGAAAACTAGTATTTGTAAAAATGTATTAATTTAAATAAGCAGGGAGCCCTCACTCCATCTGCTAGATAAGAGAGGAGAGAAGACTTTCTGAATGCTCCCTCAGGCTCTTGTAACATTAAGATTTTGAATCACCCTTTTGCTTACTGCTCAGAGTCAAGGGCTTAAGCATAATAAACCTCTTGTAACAGATAAGTAGAAACCAGATCCACCTACTCATGGGTTCTTGTTATAAAAAAGGCAATCTGCCTGGTTGTACCCAGATTTGAATTTTCATATTTCATAAATAAATTATTAGTTTTCATAATTTTGGAAGTCATTTTACTCCATTTATCAAAGTCTTAGTTTTAGTGACCCTAAACTTATTTGCCACAGTTAAAAGTTACAAACAACCTGAATGCTGAGCAAATGGGAAGAGGCTAATTTAACTGTGACAAAACAAATTAATGAATTAGACATCTACTACAAATGACATCAGAAAATAGCTATGGAAAAGGAAGGATTTTTTTGTGATGTATTGATATTTGACAAGTATTTCTCAGTCTTTTTCTCCCTGTTTGGTTGGAGAGGTCTCTAGCATGGACAATGGTGAAGTTTTCTCCTTCCCTAGGTCTGCTAAACTCTGAGGACATACCAGCAGCCTGGGTTCTGCTTAACTGGTTTCTTCTGCTGCTGCATTTCATTTGTTCTTTTCCTCTTCCCCTGCTAGAGGTTCCAGTGGAATCTCCCCCAGTATTTATTGCAGGAACCTGGTTGAGCTTCTGGAGGTAAATCTTACAGAATTGGGTGACCTCCCAATGAATCTGGCCTTCTGAGTTGTCAACAGTGAGCTTCCAGCAATTTGCCAGTTAAAGTTCAGGCTTTTTAACCCTGCCTTGGTGCTGTAGCAGTTTCTGCTTGTGAATCTGCTCTGGTGACTGGAGACCTCCCAGAGATTCACCTCTATCTCTCCAGTTGTGGGGGCTGTAGTTTGTCCTGTGTCATCACTTCTTATGGATCCAGACTTGTTGACTTTTTATTCTGTTTAGCTTTTCACTCATTCCGATGATGTAGAGACTTCCAAACTCCTTATATGTAAAACCAGAAATCAGAATTTACTAAGTAGTTTTTCTTTTTGTTTGTTTGTTTACAAAAAATGTATAGTTTTTAAAACATTTGCCCTGGTTATTACATTATACACTCTGTACTGTTATGGGTTAAGTGCCTGATAGTTGGCTCTTTTAGTTGTAATATAAATGCCTATCACATGTTTGATGGACAAGCCATTCTATCAGACAGTTCTCTTAAACACGTCGCCAGCCATCAGACCAAACACAGAGACAGTCTGGCCCACCCATGAAGTCTCCTTTATTTTAGAGGTCTCTGGTTGACTTAGATAACTGACTTTTTGACTGGTCTTTTTACCTTGCCACACTTTCATTCCCACTTTTAAATTTACCAATAAAGAGTCAATCTACAAAACTCTAGGCATCATACCCTGGAACCCAGTCAAGGCAGAATCTGGGTCTTGGTCACCCATTTGACCCATGACTTCATGAGTGGCCCCAGGTGGGCTGTGTACTTGCCAGGACTTGTGAGTAATAAATATTATATTTTTTTCTAAGTTCATTAATGTCTGTTGCTGAGGTTGGGTCTTGCAATCACACAAAGAACCATCAGGACTGGTCCCACAACAGCATGGGCTCAGAGAGGGGGAAATGAAGGACTTCTCCAAGTACCCAGGTGAGTGCCCCTTGGCATTGCTACCTATAGCATCACTAACTGTAGGCTGAAAACTGCACAAGACCAGTTACCCAATTTCACTGTTTTGAGTGTACTATGGAAATCTCTCTTCCATGTCCCTCCCCCATTTTATAATATCATTGTCTTAAGTATCATATCACTTTTTGTTTGGACTATCAGATGTAATTTGTAAAATTTATGGGGAAAGGAGCACTCTCTCATATATCCTCCTATTTCTTCTCTTTGTTTCTTCTTCCTTCTGGATGCTCCAAATTCTTTCTTTTATTATTTCCTGTAATCTGTTAGAAGAATTTCCTTTAGTGATTCTTTAAGGATAGGCATGCTAGGAAATGTTTTTCACTCAGACATTCATCTGTGAATGTGTTTATTTCTTCTTCATTCTTTTTGTTTTCAATTTTTAAATTTTTATTGAATTCTGTTTGATATATAACATTGTTTAAGTTAATTGTGTACAGATATGTTGGTACATTTCCTTATACATGGCAGCATGACTGCTCTTGTTGTGTTCACTAGCACCTGTTTCGTGTCACACAGTTTTCATTTCTTTTTGGAGATGGGAATAATTAAGATCTAGTCCCTTAAGTTTGATGGTTGCAACATGATATCATTTATCATCACTCTACTATGCATTAAATCTCCAGGTCTTTTTTATCTACTAGTTGCAATTCATACCCTAAAACAACATCTGTCTTATTACCCTACACCCAGCCTCCGGTAACCACCATTTTAGCTTTGCTTTTATGAGCTTGATTTTTTTTAAAGATTTTACATGTAAGTGAGATTATATAGCATTTGTCTTTCTGTCTGATTAACTTGAAATATGAAAAAATACTATCTCATTTAAAACAGTACATACTGTCAGCCTACACAGTATGGTTTTGCTTTGCATTCCTGAGTGATTAGTGATAATAAATACCTTTTCATGTACCTGTTGATGATTTGTATACCTTCTTTGGAAAAATATCTATCCTCTCCTTTGCCCGTTTTAGAAATTTGATATTCTACTACTGAGTCATATGAGTTCTTTGCATATTTTGAACATTGACCCCCCCTTATAAGTTATCTTATTTGCAAATATTATTCTGTTTATCATTTATTTTCCTGTGTAAAAGATTTTAGTTTGATATAGCTCCATATTATGAACATAAGAAATATTGCTATAGACCATGTGTCTGTCATTGAAACACAATATTTTTTAATAATAACTTGCAGAATTTCTACAAGGCTTTAGACTAAAGAACTTCATTATTAAAATTTTATCTCTTTACTGAAAATATGCATACCAATGATGTGATGCTCCATCAGGCTCCCTCACTCCTCTCAACTAGAATTTAAAGCTGAAATTAATTGTGAATGACTTTGGTTCATGACTGTTTAATTTATTCCAGGCTAGAGGTTTCAGAAACAAAGCATCTCGATTTGTCTCTGTCTTCTTCCCTCACATGAGGAGCCCATTTATCATCCTTCTTTATTGATTTTTTTATTTGGAGTTGTGATGCAGCATGTACTAGACTTCCAAATAAATTACTGATTATTTCCTTGTTTGCATGGTTCTGAATTTCTAGAAACAATATGTATATGTGCTGTGTATCATTTCATAATATATAAATCATTTATTACCTAAAAAGCATCTCATCACTTAAAATATACATGCACCAACACTTATATACATTATTTGTTTTTATTGGTGTAGACATGAGAATTCTATTGACAGGCTATTTTTGATATTTCTTAAATGATCATTTTATTTACTTCAATTATTATAATGATATATAATTACATTTATATACAGTATACTTGAATCTTTTATATTTGTGACAATTACCTTTTTTCTAGTGCATATTTACCTTTGAGGCCTTGTTTCTTTCCTTCTACAACATTGTTTTATAAAGTATCTTTATTTTTCAGATGTGAAAACTGAAGAGAGGTGTAGAACTTATTTTTTCTAAGGTCAAACAGTTAACATCTAGCAGCCCTGATACTAGAATATAGATCTTCTAACTCCAGGCTCTGGGCAATAAACATCAATCCCTCTGTGACTAAAGTCCAAACACAGGAGAAAGGAAACATGGAGCAGAATACAAAAGAAGTTATTTTGTGCTGCATATAGAGATGTCATTTGTATCCAGGAGGTGCTGCTAATTACCAACCTGGTATTAATGAACTGATCAGTGTCTAGTCTATGACTAAAGATTAGTCAGTCCATGCTGATTAATTCTGGTATGAATTCAGATAATCACTGGCTCCTATTCATGCTTTAGCCATACATATATGAGTCTTCCACCCTTGTATATATATAGAGAATCTGCAGTTAATTTTTTTAATTGTAAACATAATAGAATTATAATTTATAAATTGCCATAAATGCATATAATGATTATTCTACAGCAAATAATGGAGGACTCATTATATGCCAATTATTCTGACTTCCATTCAGAAATCTGTGAAGAACAGGAGTCTAAATTTAGACTCAATTCTTCATTTGCTCACAGATTTAACTGAAGAATGCACCTCTTCTTTATGTGAACCATATAACTTTATTGGTTTACTTAATATGCTGCATTACTCATAATAAAATTGTCTACTCACAAGATTTTAAAATAATTATCTGTTGTTTCATTTTTCCTGATGTATTAATATTATTTTTGCATAGTACTTTAGAAAATATATGCCTTAGAAAGAAACCTAATTCTTGTCACAGCTGCAATCTTACTGAAGCAGAAAATTTGGCATTTATATAAAATGAAACCATCTCTAATGCTTTGTCCATCCTTCTAGAATCCTTTTCTTCACCGTGTTAGGAGCCTCTAAATAGGAACTGCTTTCAGGAATAAGTGGATAGGAATGAAGGGTTGCTGATATGTGAATAAAATGATGATATAAAAGAAAATTGACTTTCTCCTCCCTCCATCTGAAGTCTGTGGAGGTTGGCTTGCCTGTCACTGATAGCTGCATGAGTCAGTCTGTGACTTGAAAATTACAATCCTGACCCCCTTCCCAAACCAGGATTTCCCTGCTACACGTTTCCATGGTGCCAAACTTTCTGATCATCACACATTATTGTTATTGCTTAATGTGTCTTCTGTATTCCCTGACGGATGTGCGGGGTCGACAATAGCATCTGCCTTGCTTCTCATTGCTGCATCAACATCTACCACAGTCCTGGTACCCAGGACCTTAATAAATATTTATTCAACAAAAGAATAACCACAGTTTAAAATCTGGGCTCAATCTGAGCTTTTTCTATAATTCCTTCTTAACAGTTCTAGTGAGGTATCATGGATAGACAGAAACCTGCACATATTTAGTATGTACAATTTGATAAACTTGCATGTACCCAAGAAACAGTCATCCTAATTAAGGTAATAAACATATCTGTCATTTTTAAAAGCGTGTCTCCCCTCTTTTATTTATCTTTTTGTGGTAAATGAACCACAGATAATTCAGTAAAATTTGAATATGTGACACTTGATTGGTACATCTTCTGTAACAATTTGTAATTGTCATGTCTCCTATCTACTTTCCTTTCTTATTGCCAGTGTACACAAGAAAGAAAAAAGATTAATGGAGAAAATAAATATAGAATAAAATAAATAAATAAATGTAGTGAAAACATTGACTGGTATATATTTCTCTCATTTTCCAAAAATAATAGTCATGAGACCTGATTTTATAATTTTTCAGGTGTCTTGTTCTTCTTGTCTTATGTCATAATTTTAGAGAAAGAAAGGCATGGAAATTGAGTATAGAGGGCCGTATCATGATGTTTATCATAAAAACAATTCTGACCATGTGTAGAAACTGTGCCCCAAAAAGCTTATTTAGTTGTAATCTGCTCAACATAACATATTATGAAAGGGATTCTTTATCTCATGGAAAGGATGGGTGTGGAGGGGAACTGAAGTCTAAGAGGCCTAAAACTGAGATGGAAGATCCTCCCCTTGGTAATACTTATGTATAAGAAGGGACTAGAAGTGCATGAAAATGTTGAAACTGAAGGTGTAGAAGGGGAAAGTTTTTGGCAGTGGTGTCACATTCCACAATCCCAGTAGGAAATCTAGATAGTGACCAATTCGAATGAGTTGACGCAATGGGGTCCCAAAAAGGTGTTGGGGGCTTCCTCTGCTGAGCCATTCAAGCCATGGTCCAGGGATCGCTGGGGCTTATTTTAGGGTACGAGTGAGGCAGATAACATACATTAATTCCATGCTGTGATCTCTAAGTAGTATTCAGCCTTCTTTTTCCATAGTTCTGCTCAAAACATTCCACAATTCCAAAACCATGTGTATCTTCTTGTTCTCTCATTACAAAACTACCAGTCATCTCTGCCATGAACTGGACTGTGAGGTCAGCATGGCTGTGTTTACTATTAATTGGGTTAAGCCTGGAGCAAGATAAGGAAAGTAGAAAGAAATGGGAAACAGTAGGGCACACCAACCCATCTAAGTGAAGTAAGAATATTGAGATAAAAAACTATTATGTTTTCTATGGATAATGAAAGCTTGGAAATGAGTCTAAATTCCCCAGTTCACCAGACACTGCTGGGAATTATTTTTTACACCAAATGAACATCTTTACCCACAAATTCTTCCCTCTTGTCATCCTTGGACACACCCCAAGATATAAACTACATTAGTAAACTGGGATCTTTCTACTCTCGTAGTCTCCTCTGATGAATCCTCCCTTATCTCCTTTTACTATTATAATTCCCTAGTCCATATTCTATGAAAAATACAACCTCTACAATTTTAATCTCAATATCTCTTCTCGGACATGTAACGAACAACTCAAACTTAATATACCCCAAAACAGAATTCTTGCTCCAACCCCTCTCCCAATTCTATTTCTGCTTCCTTATTCCTTTTATTAAATAGTAGCACCATTCTTCTAGTTTCTCAATCCAAAAAAACCTTGGAGTTATCTATTCTTTCTTTCTTCTCTTCTAACCCACGTCTAAGTCATCAAGTCCTATTGACTTTACCTTGACAATATACGTCCAATCTGACTACTTCTTACAACCTCAACCATACCACCATAAAACCAGGTGTGTTGCCCTTAACTCAGATCCTACTTCTACTTTTCTTGATTTATGCCTTATTTTATTCTCAGCTATGAAATGGTTCATTTAGAACAGCATTCATATCACCTTGTCTTCTACTGTAAACCATCCAATAACTTTTCACTTCAAAATTAATATCAAAATCATGATTTTGATCTTTAAGATGATAAATAATCTGGTACCCAGCTGTCTTTTTGATTTTGGCCCTCCAAGTACAATTCCTACACACATATTAGCTGATATTTTGATTCATCTTAATAAGTAAGAAAGACAACAGTAAAACAGCAAATGTATTTATATTGGAACTTCGCCTGTGTATCAATGACATGAATAAGTTCTTTGAAGAATTTTCAAATACGAAGAGAATATTTTCTCAATTTTTTATGCAACTTAAATGCATCATAAAACACTTTAAAATTTAGCCTGCATTTTGACATTTTTCTCCATCTCTTATCTAGACAATCAACAAAAAGTAATTCAACCCCTGGCTTATAGTATTTTTTAATTTCTATGTTATAATTCTCCCACCATGGAAAAGCTAACAATCCAATGTCTATGATGCCGAGTTTGGGAAGAGACATGAAGCAGCACACCATTATATAGTATTCCTACCTTAAAGATAGGTAGGCATAAATAACTCCAAGTGCATAGGTAATAGAACAACATTACAAAATAGTTAGGAAGTGGAGTTTGAGCATTTATTACCTTTGTCTTTAATGTGATGTATTTAATTGTGCCATTATGCAATTGAATAATTACTGTGTCCAATAAGTGGCTTACAAATTTCTTGAACATTCACAGTTAGCTCTTATGATCTGGTGCAGATTGGTCCCAGATCAGCACTCAGCACTGTTCACTTTGCTTTGGCTACCCTAGTCTCCATGATATTCTTTGAATATAATAGGCACTTTCTCAACTCAGGACTTTTCACATTCTATTCTCTACATTTAGAATGTTCTGCCTCCAGATACCAGCATTCCTTACTCCCATACCTCATTCTTTCTTCTCTAATGACCCTGATTTTCCCTTACACTTCATTATTCTCTGCCCCTTTCCCATGATTTTATCATTTTATAATACTGACAACTATGTGAAATTCTGTTTATTTGTTGACATATTTATTTTCTATATGGCACATTAAAATATAAGCCTCATAAGATCAGTGTTCTTCACTGTAGCTCTAGTGCCAAAAGGATTACCAGTCATACAGAGTTTCATAAACTGTCAAATATCTTGGGACAAACTATTTCTCTGCTGAATCACTTATCCAAAATCTGCCTTTGAGACTCTCTCAAATGGGATGTTCTTCTTATTCACAAAGGGTAATTTTCAGACCAGCTATGTGAACACAAGGAACTCAGGGGTCAGAAGATGAATAAACATCCTCCTCTCTCTCCCAGTGTCTTTTTTGAACTCCTGTTTCCTTGAATCTCATGTCATTTCTCTTCTTCCTCCAGACCCCTCTACTTATGGTTTCCATGGAGCCCCTGGTCACTCTTCATACACAAAGACTTTGCCTCAATATCCAAATAGTTATCACTCTTAAAAGGCAACATCCTCTGTCTTTCCATTGGTAGATGTTATTGAATGAATGAGTTTTAACCAGTTCTCCTCTCAGTAGAGAGCCAGCATGAATCAGATCTGGAGGCCCTATGATAATTATATTAATTTAGAAGTTTCCTTTTAGGCCTTGAAAAGGTAGGGAACAGGCATATTTACTTGTTGGAGGCATTTCCCTGACACATAAGTTAAATAAAGTTCTTATCCTCAAACAATGTTCAACCTAATAAAAACTGTACCCCCCCTCCCAAATTCAATAATTCAATTTTGATTTTCTTGGCCCCCTGACTTTGCCTTTTGATGGTACCAAAGAAGAATTCAGTCCCAAGTCAATTGCTGAGCAGTCTTTGCTTTGATTCTGAAGTCTGTTACACATGACAAGCAACATCCTCTCTCAGGTCTACTGGTTTCATTCCTCTGACTTGACATTCTTTTGGTTGTTGTTTTTTCCCCTTAAACTCAAATAGTCTCACTTGGCATGTAGAAGACTGACTCAATTGTTTAAGAATCCCCAAGGCAATCAAGATTTAAGTTAATTAAAAAAAGCCAAACAGCTTCTCTCTGAAAAACATAGCACCCAAAAGTGCCAATAAAGCAGACATTTATGTTTATATTACTAATGAGCTTTGAAAATTGTTTAATATTCTAATGCACTGAATTAGCCAGTCACTAAAACTTACCACAAAAGCATCAAGAATAGTATATGGAAAATAGCAGGTTTTTAGTAATTTTTTTGTTATATTAATGAACACTAGCTTACAAAGCATCCTTCTCAGTGGGAAAAGTATTGTAGACATAGAAAATGTGGTTTGATCTCTTTGGCTTTTGAAAATAAAAATATGGGCAACAGGAAATGCAAAAACCTAAAAAAAGATATGAGAAATCTTAATGCTATGTTAACATGCTAAGTGAAGAATAGGGAAAATTAATTTGCATAGTTAGCAAGAGAAGATACTCTAGCACACTAAGACACACGTGAGTAAACTGAGGGGAAACAGAGGCTAAGTCTCAGTTATCTCAGCTGTAAAATGGAAATGGATAAGCAATCACATCATAGTTAATTGTGAGAAGTGAAATTATGCATTTAACGTATTTAGCATAATACCTGAAACATAGTAAGTGCTTGGAAATTCTATTATTGGGAGTAACTACTGCAGGAATCAATGTGAGTGATGATAAACACCATTACAACGTTTTGAGGTGCTGTTCAATTTTGTTTTCTGTTAACGGGATCATTCTTACTCCTATTCCCACGCTGGAGGGGGATGCCTAATGAGTCGGGAGATCACTGGGGTATGGACCACAGCTTTGGCTTAGGCAATAATAGATGAAGTATCAAGAATTACTTTAAGAAAGGACTATAAGATTGATTTATTGGAAACAATTGGATTAGATAATGACTTGAAAATGGACAAAGCTTGAGGACAGTGATTTATCTGTTTTTCATTAACCTCTACTGAGTTGGATATGACACAATTGTGTGAAGTAGTCACAGCATTTTCATTTATTTCTCTTAATCAGTTATTTTTGAATTTTCAGCTAGAAAAGAAAAATAGTACTTAGCATTATATGGAAAGAAGGGAGCAGTCTAATATAGGTTAAAAGAAATCACTTGCCAACAGTATTTCTGTATGTACTCACAGATTCTCCTTTTTTAGAGTATGTAGACTCATATTCTAAGCGAAAAAGCATAAAAATTTTTCTAGTATAATGAAATCTTCTATATAAATAGTTGTTTAAAAAATCTTTCATGAGCTCTGCTGTGTGCAACAGCACTCTATACTCAGAATAAGTTCTTATGTTCAGAACACTAAATAGAAAGATCAGTGCCATAGTCAATTCTTTATACCGAGAATTTATTATACCTGGAGTTTATAAAACATCACAAAATATCAATTAACTGACTAAAATGGAGTAATACAATTTCCCAGTAAGGCTGTGAGGCTGTATATTTTTAAAATAAAATTAGAAATTCACATTCTACATAAAACGTGGGTAACATCTACATTTAAGTCTCATCTAAACTCCTGTTGAAAAACAGTGATGCTAAACAAAAATGAAAAAACAAGCCCACTTATATCTCTAAAAGCTAGTATTGGTAGATAAGTTAATGACAGAATGTGATGATAATACCGCCAGCTATAAGACAGACATAAACGAAGTCAAAATAAAATATATCTATGCCTCATGGCATAATACCATTAGATTTGCCACTGAAATAGGCAACATGGTTTTCTTCAGTACTACATCTCATCAAATGTGCCTCTGACTTTCCTAGTCACCCCAGCATCCAGGAGCATCCTGAGATTTTCAAGTCTCTTCAACTATTCAGAAGAAGCTCACATTCAAATTAGTCGTTTCACCCAGACCCATATGTAGAAACCTAATCCACCCAAGTGATGGTATTAGGAGGTGGGGGCAGATGTCTTTGGGAGGTGATTAGTTCATGAGGGTGGAAACTTCATGAGTGAATTAGTGACCTCAAAAAGAAGACCCAGAAGAGAGCCCTCACTTTTCTTGCCTTGTGGGGGCACAGGGAGAAGCTAGTCACCTCTGAACTAGGAAGTGGGTTCTGACCAGTCACCAAATAATCTGGTTCCTTGATCTCGAACTTTCTAGCTTCCAAACTGTAAGAAATAAATTTCTATTGTCTATGAATCACCCAGCCTATAACAACTCCACGGGTCTAAGACACAATTATTTAAATGAATTTCTTATCAACAGACATTTTCTAATTGGAATGTCCTTTTTCTGGCTCTCTTAGAGACATATTTTTTACATGTTTGCATATATACGTTGGCACAAATTTATCATTATTATGTCAGATAAGTTTTTTATTACATTTTAATACTTTCACAGCTTTTTTTTTTCAGGCACACATACAGCATCACAAATACACCCACACATAAACACAGTATAGGATTTTTGTCATGATTTGTTTTCTATAAAAATGACATCATATTACATATACTTTTTTGAATGTGTATTTCTTTCTCATCAATAACTGGAAATATTTCCAAATTAGTTGGTATAGTTGTAAGGTCATTCTTTTTCAGTTTTCACCACTGCTATGCAATAAATATTCTTTTGTATATTTGCTTCTATGAGATATCTCAGAAGCAGGGTTGCTGAGTTATAGGATATGTCTGATTTTAATTGTAGTATGAAGTGACCAGATTGCTTTTCAAAAATGTTTTAACACTACATTTTCAGTGGCTTCGGGAAAGAGCACCCAGTTGCCCAGATTTATACTAGTGATCAATATTATAGTCTTTTTTGACATTATCATGGCAAGCCCAATGAATATAAAGTCTTATCCATCTTTTAATTTCATTTCTCTGGTCGTTATGGAATTATAACATCTTCTCACATGTTTTTGTTGTTGTTGTTGTTGCCATTTTTTGTCTATTGGACACACCTCTACAAGTTATTATTTATATCTTGCTTTCCAAGTGTTTGTCCATTATTTTTGATATAGGACTAGCTGAGTGTTCCATTTGGATTCCTCTTGGCCACAGCTGACAGTGTCCCTGCATACTGTTAGAATTCTCTTTTTAAAACATGAACTGATTCCTCTTACCAGTCTATCCCCTGAGAAGATTAGTATACCCTTCTCAAATCACATAAACTTCAGGCAGGAGGAACCAGAGATTCACTCATGTCCCTCATCTGGAGCAAAATGAGTGAATAGCATACACATTTCCAACTCCTAAAATACATAAATGAGTAGGTTCCTTATCAATAAATGCAGCTTTGCAGCTGTGGGATAAGGGCTCTCTAGCTGTGTCAAATATCAGCTTTGAAAACACAAACTAACCTGTAAATAAAGCTTTTTCTGGGTACAACAGGGTTTCAAAAATGACAGGTGTGACTCCGGGCAGTTTCAGAGGATGCTCTGACAGGGCATGCATCTCTCTCCACTAGTCAGTGTCTGCACACACCACTCTAATCTATTCCAGCCAGCTGCAGGCAGTTGATTATTACCTAGACAATGTGGAACACAATCAACTACTGAGAAGGTGTTGGTCATTATGCTGTCATGCTGAAATGTCACTGAGACCAAACCTTTTCCCTGGGACCCTTTGATAATTAAAATAATGTGGATTGCTTGATTTCCTTGTCAGTATGATGAAAAATAATTGCGAGAACTCAGTCTTGTTTTCGTGACTAACATTATCTGATTTTCTTAGGAGGGGTTGCAAGAGCACTAATAATTCTCTGTCCCAAGTTTACACCCCAAAATTATTCATCTGCCTACCTATGCTTATCCAGCTTAGTCAAAGTACAGACTACTCTAACTAGCTCTAACCTTTTTGCTTCAAAATAAAAAAGGGCTTCTCTGTTTCCCTTTCCTAGCTAATCTGCTTGATATAAAAATAATTAGACAACCAAAGGCATTAAAGTAGAAAAGACAATTCTTATACATTTGACAAGTCTCCAAATCAAGTCAAAGAGATTAAATGACTTACCCAACTACAGCTAGTCACAGTGTGATCAAGACTCTCACATGCGTATCCTGACTATAACCAGAATATTCATGGATGATTTTCTGGGAAAGTGTGAATTCCTGAAAGTTCAGGGGTCTTGTATTATCAAAATTTTGCACCATCGTTTTTTGAGGAAAGAGTTCATAATTTTCATCAGATTCCCAAATGAGAATAAGTTAAAAGTTAGTATTTTAAAGAAAACCCAAGTCTTCACTTTATTTGTCAGGATGGGACTCTCATATAGGTCAAGTCAGAAACCTCACAGATGTATAATAGTACCAGAGCATAGAAACTTTGGTGGAAGAGCAAAGGAGATTGTAAATCTCTTTCAACTTTTGGCTGTTTCTTGGTTTGCTATTTTCTCTCATAATGCAGATGTGAACATCTGAAGTTCTGAGTGCCTTCCATTTGGAAATTTCCTTCATTCTTTGATGGATTTCCTTCATTCCCTCTGAAGAGGGTGAGGAGATGAAAGTCTGGAGAGAAAGAGAGTCTTAGCAGACTCCATTCAGAGCCTCTCCTGCAGTTCTCTACTATTGTTGACTTTGCTGAAGGAAGAACACTGGCCAACTAGATCAGATGGGACCGAGAAACAGAAGTCAGATCTGGTTGGACTATTGTTTAGACTTCCTTGATTCACAAGTGCAGCAGGAGCTGAAAGTTTCATGCTATTTAATTCAATTCATGAATCAAGACACTAGATTTGAGGTTCAGGTAGAAGGCTAATTAGTAATAAGGTATGACATTTACCTGAAGGGGTTCTTCTGTGCATCCCTCCAAGACCCTGCTCAGGAATAAGTGACTCCATGGGATTCATCACTTGGAGTCTGGCCATATTTGACATTAATAACATAATTTCCTTTTGATTCTCCATAATATCTAACCTCAGGCAGTCATCCGGCACACATCATTAGTAGATTGGGGTAAAGCAAACTCATTTTAATAGCAAAGCCAGGAAAACAAGCTCTACAAAGTAAGTCTGACATGCATTGACCAGCAGTTTTATAGCCATACACGTTTATGTTCACATGCAAACAATTTTATATGCAAATTGTTTCTAAGGTAAATAAAAATGATTTTAAATCACCACCCTTAGAAGTAATTTGCACCACTTGTGTTCTTCCATAATGGAAATACCCATGATATCCTTATCTTTCATTATATCTGGTTTAATGTTCAAATGTTTAGCATATCTAAGAACAGTATGGTTACTCCTTTCAGTAGCCAGCGAAGAATAGTGATTGTTATTAACTGTGTGGTTTTCCTTCTCGACTACACTAGGCACATACTTCAATCCTGTCCTAGTCTCAGAGATCTCATGCACAACATTGATTCGGTTCCAGCCTTCTTTGGTTTTAAACTACTTCATTAGTACCCTGTGTCTTAAAATATGATTCAATATATACATAATTTTCTAAATGATAAAAAAAGAAAAAGGATAGCTAAGGATTTAGAAAGCATTTTTTGTAGAATAATATTATTTAGACAGTGTTCCAAACTAGGCATTTTTCTTCTTTAAACTCAATAGCAAAGGTTTCAGGCATGTAATGGAAGTCTGAATATTATCAATTGTTTCATTAGTCACTTCAAAATTCTAATCAGCCTGGATGTCAGTTGCTTTTTCAATAAACAAGAAAGTAATGTCTCTTCCTATTTAAAATTATGGCTACAAATTTTAAAATCATTTCACGGTGTGTGGAGAGCCAAGTTATGCTGCTGATGTATCACTATAAAGACACAGGGTGCCTTAAACTAATTCTCAAAGCACATTCAATCAGCTTCTGGATATTTTTTGTTTTGTTTTGCTTTTGGCTCCTCTTTCAAGCTTACAAGGCTCTTGTCTGCACAGCTTGGATCTTACAGCTACAGGCCTTATAGCGCCTATGGCTTTTGGAATCAATGGAAAGTCAACCAGTTTACTTTGCATTTAAGGAAATAACACACCAAGTAACCTTCTGTGGATCAAAATGTGAGTCCCCAAAGACTTTCCTCTTTTTCCAAAAATAAAAATATTTAGTTAACTTTCAGTCAGAGTGATGCATAATTCTCAAATGCATTAACTGTTCTAATCCTTTACCTTAGTATGCCTGCATCTTCCTTTTATTTTTTCTTTCCTTCTTTTTTTTTTTTTAAGGAAAGGTGCAGGCAGGAAAAAGGTAAGTAGTCAGGCAGGCAGAAAGACAGAAGAGGAAGAATCACCTTATTCATTTTATTTGGTTATTTATCTTGGTTGTTCTCCCAGGTCCCGCATTTCAAACTTGGGACCTTGGTATATATATATATATATGTGTGTTTGTGTGTGTGTGTATATATATATGTGTGTATATATACATATATATATATATATAGAGAGAGAGAGAGAGAGAGACTGCATCCAGTAAGCTAAACTGCTGGGCCACCAGGGCACACAGTCGTCCTTTTTGTTTGGTTCAGATTTTGTATTTTTTCTTTTATTAAGAGTTGTATCTTGGTTTAAAGATGTTTCAAGTTCTTTCATTTTGGGGGGAAAGGAGTTGAAATGATAAAATTCGATATGTAAAATTTGATTTATTTGATAATTGTTCAAGATGATATTCTTTTTGTAAATTTCAAAAACACAAAATAATGATAAGTAATGCTTATTAAATTATATATGAAGTAAAAATATAAAAATGCACAGGGGAGTGTCACCCTAATGTGAGGATAGCAGAAGCATGAGAAAGAAAGAACAGTATGAACTGGTGGGTTTGATTTCAATTTAAAATTTGTAATATTCCAATACTGTAGAAAAAGTGAAATTAAAATAATTATTGTCAATGGCTCCCTCCAAAAACCCTATCTGGAAGTGTCCTAGAAAGAAAGTGAAATTGAGGGACATGTCTAATTAAGATTGTCAGAAACCTCTGGGGACATCTGAACGTGTTGGTGTGGATAGAAATAACAGGCCAGATTGAAGGAGGACCAAGAGTCACATTCAAGGGAGAGACAGTGAGAGATTCTATCTGTGTGCTTTTCCTCTCTCAAAATTAACCCAAGAAAATCAACCCAGTCATAACTTACAGGGAGAAAAATTGATCTAGTGCCTAGTGCTACAGCCAGGGATGGGTGATGTGCAAGGGGAGCCAGAGCCCAGCAAGTGTGGGAGAACAGATTGAAGCAGGTCCTGGTGACCACACAAGGTAGGTAACAGCACTTTGGAAACATGAGCTCACAGACAAATACAAATAATGTTCATAATTTAGCTGGGGATTCAACACAAGGTGAGGCACAATTAATTAATTAAACAAAAGAAATTTTCTTCAGGAATAAATTGATAATTTAAGGAATGAAAAAAGAATAGGGAAGAGGTGATTGCAAGTTAGACTGCAATAACAAACTCAGTAGATGGGTTTAATATCAGAATGGGTATAGTCAAAGAAAGAGCAATGAAACTGGAAAATCACCTAAAGAAATTCTTCCAGAAGACAGGGAGAATGTGCATAAAAAAATCAAAATATTAAAGAAACATTAAGAGACAAAGAGGACAGAAGGAACCTCAGAAGCGTGTACAAGAAATGTGGGAGGAAATATTTGAAGAAATAATGATTGAGAATTTCCTATAATTAAAGAAAGAAGACCACAGAATGAGTTTAGAAAATGTCAATAGAACAGATAAAATAACCAGATTCTTCTATATATTACAGTAAAATCTAAGACCATTAGAGTCATAAAGATGATTCACAACAAAAAGAAACAAAGATCAAATTGATATACTCTTCACCAATAACATGAGATGGCCTGAAGTTAATATTTTCAATGTGTTGACGGAAAAAGTAAACTTGCATCTAAAATATTTGCATCCAACTGAGTTTTTGTTTAAGAGCAATAGAGATATTCTCAAGTGTACAATTGCCTCAAAAGGATTAACACAAAGGCTCTTTGAAATCACTCCTTCAGGAAAGTATCAGGAAGAGGGAGCACATTCAGAAGATATAGAGAGACATATGCAGGAAGTAAAGTTGAGTCAATAAACAAAAGCTATTTGTGGTTTTTTAAGTGACCATTGACATACCAGAGAAAGACCAACAGAATAATTTGGATTGGAACAGAAAGTAACTAGAATGAAAGGAAATCATAGATATTGGATTTGTATACACGGCTTTTGTATTTTCTGCTGTCGTGCTAGATGCGTGGTTACCAAAACTTACAGCAAGAGAAATGGTGGTTGTTTTTTAATTTTAAAACTTGTAACATCTGATAATTTGTAAATTGTACTTCCAGAAAATAATTTTCACTAACATTAAAACAATCAAATCAACTGATTGTAGAGAGGTGTTCAGAGATTTGATTCCAATGGTAAGGGAAGCAATAGCAAAAATAAATAAATGAGACTATGTCAAACTTAGAAACTCTGAACAGCAAAAGAAATTATCATCAAACAAAAATACATCTTACTGAATGGTAGAAAATATTTGCACATCATACATCTGATAAGGGATTAATCCAAAATATATAAAGAGCTTATAAAACTCAATAATAAAAATATTAACAAGAGGATCTGAATAGACATATCACAAAGATGATGCACAGATGTCCAAAAGATATACAGAAGGCCAACAGATATACAAAAAAACAAAATTCATCGTCTTTAATTAATAGGGAAATACAAATGAAAACAACAATAAGACATCATATTATACCTGTGAGAATGACTATTGTCCTAAATACAAGATACGACAAGTGTTGGAGAAGAAGTAGAGAGAGGGGAACTGTGCACTATTGTTAAGAATGTAAATTTGTGCAGTAATTATGGAAAGAAGTATGGAGATTACTCAAATTCCACATGATCCAGTTATTCCAGTTCTGGGTACTTGCCGCTAAATCACAAAAGCACTGATTCAGAGATATATTTCCACTTCTATGTGCATTTCAGCACTACGTACAGTAGTCAAGATCTGGACACAACCTAAATGCTATTGACAGATGAGTGGAGAAAGATGTGTTATACATACACAATGGAATGCTGCTCAACTATTAAAAAGAAAGGTTGAAATACTTCCATTTGCAACAATGTGGGTGGACCTAGAGGGTATTTTGATTAGTTATGTAAATCAGACAGAGGAAGACGAGCATATTATTATTTCAATAATGTCATATAGAGAAACTAAACATATGATTGAACTAAATACAGCAAAAATAAACATTTGAACTACAAGACCAGATAAGTAGAGGGAAGGAGGAATAGGAATGGGTAAATTGGGTAAAATAAGTCATTGTATGGTGAAGTGAAGAATTGGAATGTTAGTGGGGAACATAATGCATTATACACAGATATTGATTTAATAATGCACACTTGAAATTTATGTAATATTATAGTGCAGTCTTAATTTAAAATGATCTTTGAAAAGGTAAAGAATCCTTATGTCAAGAACGAATGTAGTTGGACTTGATATCTGCTACTTAACTAATCTTCTCTCTTCCCTAAATTCTGAGCATGAAAAATGTCTGGAGTAATCTCACAGTATTTACTCTGAAACCATTAGTATAAACAAAAAGGCTTCTATTGCAGAATTATCCATTTCCTATTTCAAAGCCCTCCTTTGGAATACTGTGATACTCTCATGATTCCTGCTAATTAAATTTAATCTGGTTTCAAATACAGGATTTTTATATCTTAGAAGAAGACTTCAAATAGGCTTGGTGATCATAACATGTTTTAATCATTCATTTCTAATTTTTACAGGATATAAATGCCACTGGATATTTTCCTTCAAGTCAAAAATTAACATTTATGCTATGTGTTTATACTGAGCTTTCTGAGGCTAAAGTGTAGTTTTAGTTCACAGCACAAAATAGAATGTTTATATTGCCGAACCAGATTTCTTTTTCACTTCCAAATTATTTTGAAATTAAAGCCCCAATTTATATCATTAGTTTTAATTTTGGAATACATTTTATTACTTTGTATACTCAGCAAAGAATACCTGGAAAATATGAGATTAGAAAGAAACAAGGGCTAATATTAACCTCTGGAAGTTGTTTATTACCTTCAACTATTTTTCATTAATTCTATCATAGGAAACAATATTAAAGTCATATACAGAACGTGAATTAAAAGTCAGGACCCCTTGGTCTACTTACTACCCTGACACCTGGCTTTGGGTTGTCACCTGACTTCTCAAAACCTTGGAAATTTTATCTGCCAGAGGGTGAAGATTAAAATGGTACCTGTCTTATCCAGTTCTGTGTGGATGAAATAGGAAAAGGTAGTAAATCATTTACCTCCATGTCTAATGCTTAGAAAGTGTTCAATAAAGGTTTATTGTCACTAGTATAATGATTACTTATAATGGTTACTTAACACATGATTCCTTTAAGAATCCCTAGGGGTTGTGCCTAACAATTCACATTTTTCGTAATTTTTCTCACCGAACCAAGCACAGGGACCATGGCCAAGTCCATATTCAAATAAACTGTTCATATGAAAAGCATTGTTATATTTTCAGTGAAATTAATTTTGACAATGTGCGTATCCATGTAACAAAATGTAGAAAACTTCTATCCTTATCGCCATAGAAAATTTCCTCACCTTTCTTCCTGTCAACTCTCTACATACGCCTCCTTACCACTTAATCATTGTCTGCTTCCTATCTACATAGATTAATTTTGTCTGCATTTGTATTTCATATACTTGATTCATATAGTATGTTTTTTCATGTCTGGATTTTTTTCTAGAATAATGTCTTTTACAGTCATCCTCATTATTATATGTATCATTTGTGATACTTGCAATTTTTCAAAAATTTAGTGACCAGATAGAAGACAGTCAAAAGGGCAAATACTATAGGTTTGAAAGACCTGAGCTGAAATCCTGACTCTTTAGTTATGTGACCTTGCACAAATATCTAACGTCAGTGCTGGTTACTTGGATAAATCTCTCTAAACCCCACCTTAAAATGACTATAAAAGTACTTATCTCATAAAGATGTCAAAATGGAGATAAAATCACTGAGAATATGGTGCTAGACACATAATAGTTGTTCATACACAAAAAAAAAGGTTTGTAAAATCTGAGTACAGCAAGTCAGTCAGATACTGACAAATTATATCTCCTTAAAGACCAACCACAGAGGAGACAGAAAGGAATAAAAACTTATTTTTCCATCAAACATGATCATAGAAACCTGATTTTCTCCCTTGGAGTATGATTTCAAGTTTTAAAAGGGATTTATATAAGTATATAATGTCATATTTTAAGCAAATGATCAAACAATAAAACACACAATACCAGCACAAGATTTGGACTAGAAATTCTTTTGTAAGTCTTATCTGCTTATTTCAGAGTATGCATCTAACCATTCCCTTTGTCTTTCCTCAGGGAGGATGGAATTAATTTTAGAGATTTGAAGATAGACATTCCTGTTTCATTAGATGATCATGATATTTTCAGCAAGATGCTATGACTCAAGCAATAATTTTTTTTGCAAGAATAAAGCATAGCCAGCATATCTGGTGGCATTAAAATGAAGCCAGAGAGTTTTTTAAAAATGCATCATTTTTCTGTCTGCTTCAACCAGCTCAGATTCTTCCTGCGCATATTAATTATTCCAAGACATGAAGAATTCAATAACATAACAATTATTTCAATATCTGTGCCATGTTTTAAGAACTAGGGGACTGTGATGCACAGTAAAGAAGTAATTTAGGAATGAAGGCAGTCTTTCAACATAGTGAACATTTAGCAGACACCTTGGTATATACTGACATTTTGTTATCATCTGGTTTGATGTGACAGTTGGAATTAGCATTTAGCTGAGATATTTCCCTATCGATAATGTCTGGCCTTGTCAGCCTTTGGTGAAAAAAATTACTAAAGCAATCATTTTTCTTCTTACATGACAAGATTCAAAAAATAAAAATAAGCTACTTAATACTTCCGAATAAAGTTGACCTTATACAAACCTAATTATAAAATATATTTATGAATCATAATGAAGCTATTAGGAGGCTATAGCATAAAACATGAAAGTGATTTTTCTCAAAACCTACAAAATTAAGAAAAATGAATGTTCAAGAAAAAAAGAATAGTTTGCAACTTTTTCATGTTTTTGGTTTTCACATGTTTATTCACCCATCTTATTCACATAATATTATAAAATAGATAGAGTGAGTATTGTGATCTCCACTTGATAAAAAATTTGGACTGCAGCATTTTAGGGTGGATTAATACTAGAAAATATGATGCTTTCCCCCAGATATGATAACTGCCCCATATTTTTATGGCCCTCTGTCTATAAATTACTTAGAAATTACATGTTAAGGCAAAGATTCAAGCCAGCTGAGTGAAAAAAGAAGGAAATTCATTGATTCCCATGATTAAGAAGATACTTCTTTCCTTACCTTGGACTGCACCCCTGTGTGACCCTCACAATACCCGCTCTCACTCCACAGATAGACTTCCCCCGTGCCTGAGAAAGTAAATACCAGCAGTCTCAATGTTCCCTCCTCCCAGCATCCAGATCACCATTGCCAGGGAAAGTTTTCTTCATTTGTGACAGCTTGAAAACCTTGGGGTCCAGTTTGCAACACATGGCAATTATTGAACCACCGCCCAAGACCAAAGATATAGGGAGTTCTGACTGCCATGTGTCAGCTCCCTGTCCCCATGTTGGCACAGAGCACATGATTAACAATATACGGTACTTAGGGTATTGTCCAAAGAAAGGCATGTTGGCAAATAATATATTGTTTATACACACTGGCATAGAAATAAACCCAGGTATCTGGGTCAGATTAGAACATCTCGAAATAGATACTTGTATGTATAAGAATTTATTATAGGCTATTTTGAGAAATGCAAATGGGAAAAAGATAAACTAACAGTAAATGTGAAAACTGAGTTGATGATGATGTAAATACATTATCAACTCATTATTTGTTGAATTTAATGAAATGAATAAGCATAAAATGGATCTGAGTTAGAGTCTCATTTCTGCCATTTATAGCGCAGCGATCTTAAAATAGTCAAATCAAGCTTCCATCTGACCTATTCTTTATCATCAGATGATTAAACGAGCTTCTAAAACCACAACAGAGGACACAAACACATAATAAAAGTATACAAATCTATGTAAAATAAATGTGAAAGATGCATTCGAACACATTAGCACTAATACACCATTTTGGTGGAGAGGCAGGCCTACTCACATTTTACATTTCAAATTTAAATTGGTACAAACTATTTGGCAAGGGATTTGACAATACTTTAGCCATATTCTCTAAACTGAGTATGTGCTCTCATGCTGACATTTCACATTTATAAATGCAGCTGTATACATCGCAGAAGTGAAATTATTATGATTTAATCACAAAGATTCTTTTCTGGAATTACTAAAACAGACAATTAGAACTGAACAAAATACATAGCAATATGGAGCCACTAAATAAAACATGGCATATCAATAAATGAAAACACCATACAGTTATTAAAAGTACCTATAAAGGTATATTCAATGGCATATAAGGTTCACTGTGTGTTTTTAAATTAAAACAGAAACTACAGTAACACAAAGAATCTCATTTCAACAAATAATACGTATTTAGAAGAATTTTTTTAAGAAGAGTTGGTAGGTTTATCAGTATAGTGTGGACTGTACCAGAAAAAGATTAAATTTTACAGTCTCACTAACTTTGATCATTTCCAAGCCTGATCTTTTTGAAACTCAATTTCTTCTTACTGAAAATGGAAATATTCCTACATACCATACTACAAAGCTGTACCTCTTAGATGAGACAGTACATAGCCAATGCCTAGAAGAATGGAGAGAAACATTCAATATATGAGATGGGAAAATACATATTAACCCTGAAATATTTCTGTATGATTGGAAAAATATTGTATTCATTTTGTTTCTTTGCTCTCTATAAATGCTTTATAATTCACATGTGCTAGTTTTTAAACACATGATAAAAGGTGATATTATAAAATCCAAAGAAATATGAAGAACACTAATCAAAAAATGGTGAGAAAGAATCAGTATAAAAACTGCAGTTATCTTTGTAAGGTAAATTTGGGACAGCATTTTTCTTCATTTTTGAAACTTTTCATAGTGATCATGTGCAATCTCCTTTTTCTTTCATCTTGTAACCCATTTCTCTTGCAAGGTAAATCTGGAAATGCAGATATTAAGTAATAGAAATTACCTTTTCTACCAGCGAGGGCACTCTGCCCTACTTCCTTCTCCAATTGCTTCAAGTATAAGAAAGTCAAGGATAACTGTTGATATTTTGAAATCCAAAAATTGAGATGTGTTCTTTGGTATGTTGTCTGCAACATGATATAGCTGTGGGCTTCGATGTCTGAACTTAAGACTTGACAGAAAATCAGAAATAAGTTGTCTCAGGGGGCAAGTCTCCTGTCCTTCCTGCATGGCAGATAGATGCGTCATATGAGAGGTCAAGCATGTTGCTGTATCCTAATAGAAGAGTCTTCTTTTGTCCATTTTTTCATTACCCTGTAACATAAGAAGGATCGAGGCTTTTCATGCACAGCACTGTTTCCGTAGCAGGGAAGGAAAAGAGCTTCCCATGGCTGAAAGTGTTGTATTAAAATACGTGTGTCAACCTGCTGTTATTTCATCAGATATATTTTCTTAATAATCTTTTTTCACTTATCTATAGAGGGTTCACTTTTAATTTGATTATCTTGGAGAAATTATAAAGGTTATTCATCCAAAAATACAAAGAAATATCTATGTGTTTATAGTATCAAGATTGCAACATAAGAATAAAGAGTTTATTGTACTCTAAGTCTCTTAATTCTCTTGTTACTAAAGAAAGTGAATGTGCCTAAGGCTGATGAAAGCTCTATTTTATTAGCTTAAAAATGTATTTTGGCTTCTTATTAGCTTAAAAACGATAAGTTTTCATCCACTTTTAATTTTATTTTGAATTTCTCCATAATCTTTTGGCTGCTATGGCAGGAAGACTGCCTAGAGAAAACCAAAAGAAATCCTTCCCCCCACAAAAAAAAATGCACAAGCAACCTGTAAGGAGCTCATGAGCATCTTATTTCTTTTTGTTTGACTTGCCTCATAATCTGCAAAAGGGCCAAATGATTTCATTTGTCCAATGGTATGTAGAAAAATGACCTGCTTTTGTATATAAGATATACCAGTACCTACAAATGGGTTCAAGTTTGGGTTAAATGAATTTTCTTCCAGCCAGATCTTTTGAGATTGCTTCATAGTAGATGACTTTTGGCCCCAACACTCAACCAGCTCTCACTTCTACATCGCGTGTTTAGGACCTAGCACACAATTATGATGAAGGTTGACTCTTAAAGTAATATTTAGAAGGCGGGATATCATCTCAGGGTAAGAAGTAGAGATTTCAGAGAGCCATTATCAACTCAGTATTTATTGAATGGGATGATATGAAGCATAAGTAAGATGAATAAGCACTTGAGATCTGCTGTACAGTTTTGTAAGTGTGGTCAGCAACATTGCACACTTCAAATTTGTCAAGAGTGTAAAGCTCATGGTAAATGTTATTTCTAAGGGTAAAAATGAACTAAACGAAGAAATGAAAGAATGGCTGAAGAGATGAGAGTTAGAGTCTGAGGCCGGCCACTTACAATTTTGGAATGTTAGGTTAATATTTCTCTCTCACAGCTTTCTTAGTCATTCCATTGCTGAAGAGTCAAATGATATAAAAGTATATACAGCACTTAGCAAACTACATACAAGTGCTCAATAATCACCTTTCTCTGTGATAATGGGCACTACTCACAAGCTTTATAGCACTGCAAGAAGAAGTACATACTACAGGGCAATCTCAGCCAAGACACAAACATTTCTTCTCTGGCTGGTGCCTTTTAAAAAATGCTTGTAGTAAATGCTCTCACACTCTAGGAGGCGTGGCACTGAGACAATTACAAAAGCTAACTGACACCAGTAAGAGAAAAACTTTTCCCACAGAACAAAAGACGAGCCTTACTAAAGTTGGATTATACCTTCATGACAAATCATTTCCAACAAAGAAAGATAATTTGTTGTGCATTGCATGCCAAGAATTCAAGAGAAATCTAGGACTTGCAAAATAAGAAGCTTGTTCACATCCTTTTTATTTTGAAGCTGTTGCTGACTTCATTTGCATATAATATAACAAGAATCCTTTTTATTTACCTTAAAAAAGAGGGCTGATTTTCTCGGAGAAAGATTCTTCTCAGAAACTCTGCCTCTGTAAGGTAAAGAAAGATTCAAAATTCTCCAGGAACTTGTTTCTCCTGCAAGTCCTTTTCCCATTGGTTTTCCATCCTCTGAGGCCACTGGTCAAAGGTAACATTTGTCTGAAATGTTAACTCACTGAGCTGTTCCATTCTATTTTGAATGCAGCCAGCTCGTGTTTAGGAAAGGAAATGAACAAACACAAATATCCTGGCTTCCTTCTGAGCTGAAGAGTTGGACAGCCAGCCAGCTCAGCCAGCTCAGGCTCTGTCCCTGAAGTGTGAGGACTGGGCCTTCATCAGCCACACAACAGTGTAGAGATGAGCCTGGAAAACAGATGAAATGATGCCTGTGATGCTCAAGGAAAAAGGATGGAGCAATTCGTTTTCCAAAGAGTGGCAATTCCACAAACCCAAAGCAATTTATATGAGTAGAAAAATAGCATTGAATCCATGTTTAGGATTTTGTTGCCATCATATTTAAGGCTGATGGATATGTGCTGACTTGGTCTAATTATCTGCACATTTGGATGATACATAAGGAAAAGCAACATCATCAGTGGTGGTGGATTCTTTAGGAGTCAGACCCAATTGCCTGCAAAGCCATACAAATATTGACTGTGTAGAGCATGCTGGGTATGAGCTCTGTGGTGGTTTGTTCCATTATGGTAACTGAAGTTTTATTCTTTGGCAAAGTTGTATTCAGTTTACATATAAACAAGTATGAATAATCTTTATTTATACCAAAGTATATATTATATCCAACTTTACTTAAAACTCTCGACCCTGTCAGTTTCTCTTGTGTTTTGCCAGTATCCATAGACACATAGATATCATGACCATTTCATTTCCTTTGATTTTTGCAAAATAAATAGAATAACCCAAGTGTGATGACAAATGGCAATTATAATAGTTAATTTCAGGGAGACAATAAGGATTGGTGGAGTCTGTGACTAACTGTAGGGTGCATGCTTTATGCTATGGACTGAATTGTGCCTCCTCCAATTCATTTTTTAAAGAATTCTTTAACATTTAATTTTTTTTTTTTTTTTTAGTTCCCCCCACACCCCTAACCCTGATGGTCTCATGCTTCAAACCCAGGTCCACTGCTTTCAGATCCTTCCCCTTAGTGAACTGAGCCTCAGAGGGGATTAAAAAATTCTTAGGCTGAAGCCCTAACCCCCAATGTGATGGTATTAGGTAATACCAGACTTTTAAGAGGTAAATAAAGTTAAATGAGGTCATAATAAGGGGTAGGCACTAACCTAGTAGGATAAGCACCTGTATAAGATGAGAAATTAGAGACAGGTTCTCTCCCTTTTCACAAGTATGCCAGTAAGAAGTCATGTGCATACCAGGGGGATAGCATCTAAGTCAACAGAAGAGGCTCAAAATGAAACCTACCTTACTAATATAATACCTTGATCTTAGACTTCCCATCCTCTAGAAATAAATTTTCTCTCTAAGTCACCCAGTTTATAGTACTTTGTTACGGCAGCTCCAGCAGGCTAGTGTGCCTTGTCAAAGGTAGGCCGCTGCTTCTTAGTTAGATGATTATTACAGGCAGGAATGAGATCCAGGATGGCTAGATAATTCACATTTGTTAGAAGAGAGAAACCTAGAAATCTACATGAAGAATTTCCTAGATTTTAATACATCAACTAATAAAAAATTGAAACACTGTGAAGACATGAAATGATGTTCATAAAATTCCTCATTGCTACAGTGTTTGCAAAAGCAAAATGTTGGAAATAACCCGAGTGTCCATCAACCAGATGCTGGTAAGTAAATGACACAATATTCATGAATGGAATCAGAATTACTGCACCCTTTATTAACAAATGTTTTACAATGACCTCCTGCAATCAAATTCATAAATAATATAACTGATCTCCAGGCACATTTTTTAAAAATCAGTCATTTATCTTAACTTTAATATGAAAATTATATAATTTGTACTTAGTTATATAATCTATATTTCCATGTATAAATGTTACTCCTCTAAGTGAAAGAACATTATCAAGTGTACTCATTCATAGAGTCTCCATGAATGCAACAGCTACAATGCCGATCAACACATGATGCACTGAAGAAAGTCATAAAGAAAGCAAAGGGTACGCTACTCTCAAGTTCTATAATCTGTAATCTGTTCATTTCAATATGAAATATATTTCATGTTTCTTGGTAAGCTGGAATCAAGTTCTAAACTTGAATAATTATAAAAAATCTACAGATGTCTAGTGTTGCATCTAAAAAAGTTGTGTAGCATGCCGGGAAAACTCTCATCAGGTTGTGCGTGGCAGAATTTCTAGCAAACCCACTAAGTGCCAGTGGTAATTTTAGTCTCTATGACAACCCGAAACACCTCCAGCACACCTCCAGGGCACCTCCCAGGGCGGGTAGTTTTGTCTCTGTCAAGGACTGTGGACCAAAAGCTTGTATCTCTCTCTCAAATTGATGTGCTGGACTTCCAATCTTCACTGTGATGGTATTTAGCAAGTAACTAAGTCATGAGGGTGAAGCCCTCACAAAAGGATTTGTGTCCTTATAAAAAGAGACACAAAATTGTGCTCTCACTTTCTCCCCCTCCATGTGAGCCCCCAGCAGGAAGAAATCTAGAAAGAGGGTTCTCACCAGACAGCAAATTTGCCAGCATCTTAGTTTCAAACTTCCCAGTCTCTTCGACTGTGAGAAGTAAGTGTTTGCCGTTTTAAGACACCAGTCTATGACATTTTTCCATTCCCCCTCTTTTTTTTTTTTCAGCAAATATTTCTTCATCAAGAATCTCTAATTATTGGTTGCTTTAAAAGAGACAAGCAACAGCAAAAAGCTTCAGGTGTGAAGACTGAGGCCATAAATGGATTAGTTTATCTTTCAATTGCTGTCAGCATCTTCCCTCGGGGATACAATGGCTAATGTGCTTTTAAAATACAGCACCCAAATTCTCTACAGGGTGTGATTACATGAATAATCTTGTCAGAATGCAGTGATGTTCCCTCCACCACCCCACTCATCCACCCCCTCATCCCTTCAGGGCTGCCTGCCCTCCTCCCTCTCTGGAGGTTGTCCCAGTTTTTCATCAGTTACCCAACATGGATCTGGAATTGGATGTTAGTAAAGGAGCATGTCTAACAGACAGTGGAGGGATCCGGTTAAGGAGAGATTGCACAAGGGAGAGAAGGTGTAGTCTTTAACCTAAGGTTTTGAGAAGATGTATGACAATCTTCAAGTAGAAGGGCTCACAGAGGGTTTAACAATTTCCTCCTTTCTCTACTTCCTCTTCCCTCCTCCCCCATATCCTACTACTTCATTTCCCTCCTACCTTCTCATACACTTATTTCAAGGTCCAGGCATGTCTAATATTTGGACCTAAATTAACCATTTCCTACCTTGTAATTTTAATTTTCAGCAACTTTGAGTTCGGCTCACCTGCTTTGGAATGGTGCTTAAGCTAGGTTGGAGTCATTCATACACTACTGTAACTCTCACCAAGTAATAGCTGATAAAACCTCCTCCCTAACTAATATGGGATGTATTCTATTAGGAAATCAGAATGTCCAGACTTCTAAAGCAAAATATCAAGCAAGGCCAAATAGGAAACACAGAGGAGATTTTTTCCATTCTCTCACCCCAATTTCTCCCTAGACTTCAATAAGAAAGATTAGTGGCTTTTGAGTTGATATGATAGAATTGATCTTTCATAATTGTCTCAAAACTGCAAAACTCTATCTCCCATAATCACTCATCCTGAGGTGACATTGCCGAGCAAGGTTGCATGTGAGATCATCAGACACATTCATGGGTCCAGTCCCCATGCTGTCTCATTGGTATGAGGGCTTCACACTCTGGAATACATGAGTCTTCAATTTCCATAGGTAATTGCATAAGTCCTCCAGCTCAAGTCTGTCTATCAAAAAACATTTTTAAACATTCACTTCACAGGAAACCTATGCGTTTTTAATGTTTGTCTGGCAGTGATATCCCAGGCATTGGTATGCAGGCTGCAGATGCATTTGCCAGGGGATGACCTGGAATGACTGTGGCTCCCTCCCTAGCATTGCCACACCCAACCTGCCCAGCAGGGAATAAATGTCTCCTGCTTCAGAGACTGGTGCACTGCTGTAAAACAGTCTATTTTCTTTGCATCTTCCTTAATTTTTCTTTTTTGTCAATTTTCAATTACATTCAGTCAGCCCAGATTGGTTATGTTCTTGATTTTGCTTTTTGTAGACTATAAATGTTTCAAGGGCAGAGACCATGTTTTGTCATCCTTGTATTCTGAACTTCTAACATAGTGCCTAGCACACACATACCAAGGGCTTCATGAATGTAATATAAAATAATATAACATAATTCAATACAATACAGGGTAACATAGCATAACATAACATAATATAATATAATATAAATTTAACATAACTTTAACTGAACAAAATGAATTTGTTCCAGCTGCCATCTTTAGGATCTCATTATTAAATAGTAGGGGATGAGGCAGAAGCAAAAATTAAAATGTCAACGCAGAATGTACTAACACCATAAAATAGAGACAAATAAGGTGTTATCAAGGATAACAATAGACCAATAATATATTGTAAGGGTTCATCAAAAGGAGTTTCTTGGAAGAGAGGCCAAATAAGTTTGTCTGTGAAGAAGAGTGACGTGAGGTGAAAGATGAAAGTTAAAAATTCACAAAAACATTCAAGATGGTGGACATGATCTGAAAGAATATGCTTTGGGAGATGCATATCTCTATGCATAATTAGGCAACATTACGTAGTAACTATACACACAGTCCCCAGAGTGCAAATCCCCATGATTCCACTTACTAACTGGTCAATCACCATCCAATTACTGAAGCTCTCTGTACCCCAGAGCCTATAACTTCTTCGACTATGAAATAGTGATGATAATGACAGCCTTCATAAGGTCATTGAGAGAATTAAAGTTCCTTTGTAAACCTGGTGCATAGTAAATATTCAGTAAATATTGTTCTTATTATAACTGGAATAAAAATTTGAACAGTGCTAAATGCTCACAAACTCTTTTCTAATTTCAATTATTTCCCTATGTAGGAGCATAATTTTGGGAAATTTACAAGATTCAGCCAAAGATTAGTTGTCTATCATGTACCCATCAAACGCACTGGTACTCTGCTTTTTCATTTGCTGAACAAAAGATTATGACTAGATTGCATTTAAATACCTTTCAGATCTAAAATTCTACGAGTATTAAAAATGTGAGTTAAATATAAGAGAACCAAGAGAAAACAATGATGGAAAGGAGAACGTCAAATTTGTGAGATGTTGAGGGTCAGGTGAGGTGTTGGAATTCCAGCAAACGGAGAAGTATGGAGCTCTGAATGGAGGGACCGCCTATTAGGTTTCTGGTTTAAGGAGACGACTTAAGAAATATAAAAGCATGTGTTAGCACCATTATCTTACTTTGTTGAAGCAAACCATTCCTATATAAATGACTTAACCCAGGGAGGAGAGAGTTTACAACTATTTAGTGTCATCTAAATCTCTGTTAAATAAATTAGGTTACTGCTAACTGCTCCACTGACAATAAAGTTATCCACACGTGAATGCGAACCACATTGTGTGGTCTATCCCATTTACAGAAGGGTCATGGGCATTAAGATCACGTGTTTGTGATGAAAATATGCCATTCTTGTGCTCATTGGAGTAGTATTTCTTTATTTCCTTCAATTCCTTTTTATTCACATTCACAACTTGGTTACTAATGCAGGAGGCCTAGCTTTCAACCTATCTTGGTGTTCATTCTACCATCCTCACCAAACTTAATTATTTCCAGCTTTCAAATTAAAGTAAGAGACTTGTGGCTCTTTCACTTGAACAACTGGAGGCCAGTGTAGGGTTACTATTGACTAACTTCCTATTGCTGTGTCTCAGGAAATAGAAGCCCAAGGAAAGACAGAGAGAAATGGAAATGACCAATTGGTGGTACACTGTTCATCAATTAAGTTTGCCAAACAGGCTCCATTGGTGGTGCCTCAGAATAATGTCTATAGTGACATCAAAGATCACAGGTCACAGATCCCCATTACAGAGAGAGTAGTAATGAAAAAGTTAGAAATACTGTGAAATGGACAAAAACGTGATGGACACAAAGTGAGCACTTAGTGTTGGAGAAATGATGTCTATACACTTGCCTGATACAGGGTGCAATTGAAACAAAACAAACAGTGAAGCACAATAAAAATGAAGAACAATAATACCAGGTATGGCTATCCATTTTGCAGCTAGAATCTTATTTTTAATCAAAGAGAAAAAAATTCAGATCATTTTTACAGAGTAACACAACTTAGAGTTGAAGAGACCTTCAGTTACAGCCGTGATTTTTCACACAGTATCTTGGAGAGTTTATGCAAGAACTCCACCCTCCAGCTCTGCTTTGGTTGGAGCAGCAGCAGGGATCCAAGAGCCAGAGCCCAGTCTTATTTTAATTAGAAATCAGACAAGAAAGTGAATAAAAACATCAGTAAGATTTCAAGAGAATGTGTGTATACCTTGATAGAAGTGGGCATGCCGTGGAAAGTAACCAGGAGGAGGGCCCACTTGCGATCGGATGTAAAGAGACAGGCTTTAGAGGTGCTAACATTTGAGCTGGGTCCTTATAGAAGGATATTGGTTCAAATCTGTGGCTGCCTAGTACCTTCTGAATGTCTACATTCAGAATTTCTCACCTTAGGTAAAGTGAAGCCTGACTTACCCAGATTCCCTACACAACGGTGCATGCATGTGGCCTGTGACAAGTGGCCTGGGCCATGGCACCTTAATTCATGGTGGCACTGGTCAGACCTCCACTGGAGCAGCTTCTGTGATGCTGTTCACGCTGCTCCCTGCCCATCTGTAGATCTGAGAGCCCCTAACATGATTTAATAAGTGGTTTTCCTGCTTCAGCTAGCTATGATGTATTCTGTTCTGTGTGACTTAGGACCCCAACAGAGGCAGTCATTGATTCGAGGAGTGTCTTTAGTCAACAAGCCTTCCAGGAATGGAATACAAGAACTAGGGGGTAGGCTGGCTGCTTCTGACTTGAAGAGCTTCTAGAAAGAAAACAAGCTCAAAGTCAGCCTAAGGCATGATCAGAAAACCAGGGAATTTCCTTGATTTCTAAAGCTGTACCAAGTACATCACTTGTCTTCCTGAAGACACAAAGCTGAAGTCGTCAAAAATCAAAGTCAAGGTCTGAGCCTGAGGGTTACCAGAATTCAGGATGAGAGAGTGACATCATCAGAATATAGTGAAGGAAACTCCAGTCTCCGTCTGCCCACAGAGATCAGCAGCTGCAGTTATCCGCCAAACAAAAACAACTCTGGGAGAGCTCTGGAGATCACAATAAAAATCAGCAACAAAGTATTTACAAAATCCCTGAGAATAACCAAACAAAAAAGGGAAGGAAGACAATTTCATTTTGTCTGCACCATCCCACCCGCCTGGCCAGCGTTGCTCAGCACCAGGAGAGAACTCCAGTGAGAAAGGGTTCCCTTTATCCTGAAAGGAAGAGCAGAGAGAACAGCTGGCTTCCCCTGCCTCACAGGGCACCCTATGAAGGCTCTGTCCCTTCCCTGGGTCTCTCCCTGAACCCTTCTCTCTGTGCCATTTCCTGGCTCTGCAAGCCGGTTAGCCCCAGCCTCAGTGGTTGTGTGAGTGCAAGGCACCAGCCTAGACCCCACAGCTAACTTCCACCTCTGAGTACGTGCTAGTCCCTGCAGAGTGCGCTTACACACTGCCAATCAGGAGCCCATCACCAACGTCTGTCTGCCTCTGAGCACACACAGGGGAGAACACCGGGGAGTAACCTGACAGCGATGTGTAGGCCCAGATCAGACCGTCTTCTGTCACTGCACTGCTGTCTCTTTGTTCAAGTAAACCTAGTCTCTGTAATTGTGCACCTGCATGCACCTGCCTCCTCCCCTTCACCAGTTTCCAGGGCCAAGAATTTTGACGAGACCCAACAACCAAGGCAGTGCTCCCTGAGTGCCAGGGCCTGCAGCTGGCAGAGCACGTGCAGTCGGCTCCAGCCTGGCCGCTGCCCTGGTCCCACCACAGGTGCTTCTGTGCAATCCCCCTTTACCACACAGACACCTGTGTCTGGTCCCCACCGCTGACTGCGGGCACACCACCAGCTCTGCTCACCATTACTGCCTGTCCTGGGTCTAGCTCTGGGCCTGAAAATGCCACCAAGTTTCCCAAAAACCCTTGTAGTTACTGTGGACCTGCTGCAGCACTCACCAAAGAGCACACGCTTGTTTGTGCTGTGGATCCAGTGGCTTGAGCCAAAGAAACGTCACAGTCCTCAGACCTGACAGTGTCTCATGCCGCCACACCCGGCATCCCGCACCTTGAGAGAAAGTCTTCCCTCCCAGAGGTCATTCCATAAAGTCTAGGAGAGATGGCTGCTGTTTAGATATACAGGCATCTATATGAGGCCAGAGGCATTAAAGAAATAATAGGAGCAGGATTCCAACCAAGAAAAACAGTGCACATCCATGAAGTGGTTCCAAAGAAGTGGAGATCCAGGAACGTCCCCACGAAGAATTCATGATAATCATTCTAAAGATGCTCAGAGAACTTACCAGGGAACGCGAAAATGACTTGTTTTATACAGATGAAGCAAATTAAGATGCAAACAGATCAAATTTCAAAATGCTGATTGAATCAATAATATCATTCTAGATTTATGTACTTACTGCTGACCCAATGTAAGCTGAAATACCAAAGTAAAAAGACAGTGATCGCTGTAAGGAGGAGGCTTTTACTTGCCTTTAACGTGATGATGGAACACGAAAGTTACAGCATTTTCTTGGCCAAAAAGTCTTACCAAATAAGTCATGTTTCTGGCAAATTGATAAAGCACTTATCACGCTTTCATGACATTTCAGGTGGTGCATTGGGTGAGGAACATTCAACTCAAAATAGCTAAACCTTGAATTCACTGCTGTTTAAAAGTCTTTTCCTGACAACTCCTATGAAGTCGACAACAGGAGCAGGGCCACTTTCTTGTCGAGGATTCAGTAAAGCAATGCATTGCCATTAATGGAGCTGTTTTGTGTAATAGAACAGGAGAAAAAACTGGAAGTGGTCTTCTTGTCTCAACACATTCTGGAGTAGCTGACATTGATGTTAACATTTTGAAACAGGTCATCAAGGAACTGACAGCCTCCTTGTTCCTTTCAATATGCAACGGGGTGAAACTGCAGGCATCTTCTTACATAATTGCCTCCCTTTCTATATTTAATTATCTGCTAATGCCATGGCAGAAAAATTCTCATTTTTGTGCCCCTTTTGAAAGTACCAAGATTGTCAATGTTCGGAAATGGTGGGAAGCTTTTTTTTGTCAAACCATTTTCACTGAATGTAATAGCCTCACAGATGGCACTTGTAAAATTTGGTAAGATCTCTGGTTTTGCAACTTTAGGAAAAAGGAAGATTTCTACATCTTTTCCATGCAGAGACATGTTTTAAGTACTCTTCCAATATCCCTGAGAGAATTCTGCTTGAAACTGATAATGTCGTGAACTTCGTCAGAAGAGATCATAATTTGTTACAAATAACTTATACTGAAGTGAAAAAAAAAAAAAAAAAAAAGAGATTTATATGAAAGGATTCACCATACTAAGGAGAGCGAACCAAACTTGGGCAGGACTGAAAGGGAGGGGACCAGTCAGATTCCTGTCATAGCTGTGGCCAATTGTGCACCCAAATTATCCATCTCCTGATGGAGCTCCAGTCATCAGAAATGATCCCTACTGACCCTCTGCTTTTGCATTTGTCACCCTTGGGTCATGTGACTTCAAGTTGCCAAGAGATAGAGATAGGAAAACTGCCTCCCTTTAGTTTCCTAGTGGGAGGAAAGGTATAATTTTCTAAAATATACAGATGACTATGTTTCATGAACATAGTCGAACAAATATGTCTTTACAACTGAACTTTTACAATGATACCATACGATGAAGCTCACTTTTCAGGTAATGGTCTAAAATTGTGGATTCATATATACCTTGTCATTTCACGTTAGGTCTATTAAGAATGACCACAGCTAAAACATCTGTGTTTCATGTGTTTTCATGACAAATTTCAAAAGACTTCTTAGTCACATGCCAGTCCTTATAACCACACCCACAAGTAGGAGCAATAATCGATTTCTGTTATGTCATCATCAATCACAGTAAATATAAGCATGTGTTTTATTTTTAAGTGCAGCATTTTTAATTCTTCTTTCCAGGCTAGTAAAATCAGGTGCTTGAAAGAAAATGAGAAAGAAACTCTTTTGGGGGAGTGTGATCATTGAGAGTTCATTTGACTGTGGAAAAAATCAATAAATTTCTACCTCAATCAATAAACTAATTAAATTTTAAAAATTTTGAATGCTCATGGATCCAATTCATGGTCAGACAACTTGTCAATGACACTTTGTTCCAGGGTGTGACACAAGGTCTTCACAGCTTTGAGAGAGAAACAAATTAGGATCCAAGAATAATCAATGCAAACTTGAATTACAAAATGAAGGGTCTCTAATTGCTGTGCTATTGATGAGCAACTAAAGCAGAGCCATGTAGAGATGTAAGAAAGGGAATGAGATGAGTGTGGTGGGAGGCTTAGAATGAGAGATTGGGAGGAAAGGCAATGAGGGTTTCCTGAGCTTTGATGGAGCCCATCCCCACATCAGCTTCGCAGAGTCTTAAAAGACAGTGGACTTTGAGGAGTTCACCTGACTACCACTGCAGCTGTCTCTCAGGAGCAAGGGGTGCATGTGGGTGTGTAATGAGATGTTAGCTGGAGACAAGAGCTAAGGTCTGTATTCTGCGTAAAATCAACCAGAAAAGCAAGCCAGGGTGGCATAAGTGAGCATTGCTCTTCCTGGCAGCTGTGTCAGACGTCTCACTAAGGAACCATGAACAAAGCCAACTCTGAATACCCGAACTAAGAGTAGTCTGACTTCTACTGTATTTTTCATTCAGTTGCCCATAAATAAATTCCTTTACTTAGGAGAAGCAGAAAAATAATCTAAAAACTATAATCTGACTCTGGTTTTACAGGGGCAGAAACAATCTGTCATTGATCAGATCTGGTTAAAGTCACAGAAGACCTGATTAATTAAACCGAAGTGATTTGAAGAAACTACAGATCGATAATTTTATTTGTCTTCCTACATATTATATCAACAACTTGAGGAGCTGGTCCTCTGATTCATACAGATTTGTTGGGCACAACATAGATGTACTTTTAAAAAGAAAGATTTTCTTTTGAGCTTGTGAGTACATAGAAAACTCTCAAGGCTGACGTATGTGAAATTATGGACGAGCTTTGTTCCTAAATAAGTTATCTGTGGAATCATACACTATAGCATAATTCATGTTATATACTATGATTTATTTTCCTTTCTTCCATGGCTTAACTCTTTTTGGAAATAATTGCTTTATTATGCTGCTTTCACACATTTCTCCTTCGGTTGCCACCACCCACCTTTTCAATTGTCTATCAATTTAAAATGAACTGCTCAAGTCAAGATGAAGGGTATCTTGGAACTGCTGTACACCTGTCACTACAGGATCCCTTTTGATGATCTCCCTGAGTATACCCCACCTCCTTTTTCTTCTATTTAGTCCCCCTTTTCTTGGATCAGCCGTCTTTCTGTGTCTTCATTTATTACATACAGCATTTCAGTAAAGTGCCTCTGCCAGTAAATTACTGAGAAAGGAAATATTGGAGATTATTTTTAGACCTTTCATATTTGAAAATATCTCTATTATCACAATATCACAACTCATTAGTAACATGCTGAGATGGGCTTATTGGTAGTAATCCATTTTCCTTTGGAATTTGGAAACCCACTACCTCCTCTCCTTTTGCTCTTACTGCTCCGATATAGAAAGTCTGATGTTATTGCTACTCTTTATGTGTATAGTTTCAAAACTGCCCATTCTCTTCTCTGTTTTGGGAATCTTAATTTTTGTCCCCATTGTTCTGATATTTCACATTGATGTGCCTTACACTGAATCTGTTTTTGACCATTCTTCTGAATATTTATTCAGCAAGCCCTTTCAGTTGAGAAATTCATGTACTTCCATTCGAGAACACTTTGTTGAATAATTTCTTTGATGACATCTTCCATTCTATTTGATCTAGTCTCTCTTTCTGGAATGCCTCTTGTTCAGGTTTTGGGACCTCCTATGCAAAATCTCTTGTATTTTCATCTTTTCTCTACTTTCTGGTTTATTTCCTCAAATATTTTCCCAAGTCCAGACTTGCTTGCTCTCATGATTTTGTTGTTGTTTTTAAAGGAAAGGTACAGATAGGAATGAAGGTGAGTCAGTAGACCAGGCAGAAAGAGAGGATGAAGAAGTATTTATTTATTTTATTTAGTTGTTACCATCAGTTGTTCTTGTTCTCCACAGCCCCAGGTCTTGGACACTAGACCTTGGAATGCATGTGGGACTGCTCCCAGCTGTGCTAGACCACTAGGTCATCAGAGTGCACCCTCATGGTTTGTTTTTTTGCTATTTTGTTTTGTTTGTTTTCAAGAACTGCCTTTTTATTGTCTGATTTATATCATCCTGCACTTCTTTCACGGATGCAATGTCATGTCTTATTCTTTGGAAGATATTAGTAATATATTAACAAATGTTTTAAATTACCCCTTAAATAATTTCTATTCCTTCCAAGTTGCTTCTTTCTGCTTATTTGCATTCATTTCTAATATTCTTGCAAGAATCCCCAGAAGTCTGCTAATATCTGACTTTCTTTTTATAGTTAAAACTATAAAAAGCTGTTGGAAGCATTATTGCATAGATGGGGCTTGTGTGTTTCACTGGGAAGTGATCTGGCTAAGATTTTCATTGTGGAAGCTTTGATATCACTCTCTTTAGTTTTATTTTATTCCTCTTGCTTAGTTTATTAATTTTTATTTCCTTTTGACATGGTCATACTTCCCAGGGGAAAAGTTTTCCATAAGCCTACCCAGGGGGTATATATTTAATGCTGTGTTCTGAGAAGCAAGCCAGTAAAAAACTTGGCGATATCTGCATGGAGTAATAAATTCTGTTCAAATCCAAGTTCACTTGGTACTCCTTCCTCTGAGTCTACTGCTTCCTCTCCCAATATAATCTGTCTGGAAAACAAATCTCAATTTCTTTGGTTAGGATTTATAAGATTCTAAATTGTTTTTTTTTAAGGACTTTGAAAGCTTCATTCTGTTTGGGGACACCACTCCCCCTGCAAAGGATTCTGGCATCTCTGAATGCTGAGATTTCGGGATGCTTTCACTGCTCCTCCTGCCAACTTGACATTCAACTTTGTCAGTTATAATTACAAAGTCAGCATTTCTCCTTCTGCTTTTCAGCTTCCAAAATTTATTCTAATGCTTTCCTCATTCTATGGGTTTTTCCTTTGGCACAAAATATTTAATATATAATCTCCTTTCTGTCACTTTCTATTTGAGGAGAGAGAAGAAATATTCAAATTTAATCTGCAATCTTTACCATCATCTTCATTATCTATTCCTAAAGATAGCATTTTTTTTTCTTGCTGTGTTTTTTCAACAATTTTTCTGCATAATACTGGACAAGGAGAAAATTTTTACATTTTTGTTCAATTTAATAATAATGTATATTAAAATATGTGCTTTTCTCTTAAGGCATCATTGCGTTTTTAGCTATTACGATCTCAATTCAAAAATGTGATTTTAAAACTTGGGCAAAGTTAGAAACTATTTCAACTCTTGGAATTTTAATGTCTGGGAATGATTAGAAAATGATACCTTTCTTTCCCAGTATATGCATTTTTTTACTTTGGAGAATTTAGTTCCTCTATGACTAAAGCATGAATGGTTTGAGTTGTTCTAGAAAGTGATGGTAATAATGAAAAGAAATTGATCAGTATTTGTGTAAGAAAGATTTGTCTTTTAACTGGACAACACCCTACTCTAATTGAGTAAAGGGCATGATGGCCACAACAAATAAAATGAGAAGAAGCTGTATCACTTTCATTCTATATTTAAAAGAAGAATAATGTGAAAAAGATGCAATAACTGGGTGTAACAAGAAGTTTCCAGTTTCCCCCAGTGTTACTATACCAGCAGAGTTCATTATCTTTATTCTAGAGTTACTCACATTTTTATGGAGCACCACTTATCATATAAAAATTACATGACAAAGATTCCTAAGAAAAACTTCAGTGCTGGTAAATTCAAAGAACACTTTTCTAGCCTTGAAAATCCTGCCATCTACTAGATGGTTAGTTGGTCTTAGAATGAAATGCATAACCCTTTATATAATAAGGGAAAACAGTTTGAGATTTTCTTGTTGGTGGAGCAGGTTTCAATCTATGGAACTCAGTTGCAGTTGAATTATTTGAATTCAAAGATTTGGTAGATGTTGCTTCTCTTAGTATCCAGCGAGTGAAAACCTTTTTATTAAGGACACTTGTAAACATTCTGAGCAGAGGTTATTGAAAGTTATTGTTAAGAAATAGAAAATTAAAAGGCAAACCCTAAGACAAAAATCAATCCCTCTGACTCTTCAGGGGGTTAGTCAGGGAGGAATCTGTGAGTATCACAGGCTTTGAGCACTAAAGAAACTGGAAGTGGCCCAGAAATCCTATCTTTTGATGTCAACTCAAAGACCCCACAAGAAGCCAGAGTGTAGAACCAGCCCCCTTACTGAAGCCAGGGCCCAGGTACCAGAGTCTGCACTCTGGTACTTCTTTAAGGTGGTTGTAAAATAGCTGCCCCACGGTGCTTGTCTTTAGAGTGAGTGAAGTGACATGCCTAGAGAGGCGGAAAGTCACAGTAACATCTCAAATAAGGAAGGAAAGCAAGGAGGCTGCAGCACACCCATTATGGGGAGGCGTTCCAAATCACCTCCCAAAATAGAATCTGATAGCTGGGGACTGAGCTGTTGAGAGGTTGAACGGAAGCAAACATAAGGGAGGATGAGAGGAGAAATAGAGATATAACTGCCGTTTATATATGATTCTAATGTGCCCCCCAACTTCTCAAGAGGTTTTTGTGAAAAAATAATAGGAATATTTATTTACAAAGCCACCTCAAATGTAAGCCACACCTGATTTGGGGGGACATTTAAATGGCAAAAAAAGAGCAGCTTAGAATCGAATATATATAGTATTCAAAATGAGCTAGTGAAGGAATAGATATAACAATATTGACAATTGCCAATAAAATTTTAAATGCATAAGATTAAATTATTTCAGCTGAATCCACATACATAACAAACTGAAGAATGAATTGAAATAAATTCACTTTGTGGAAAAATAAGTAAGAATAGCATCTAGAAAAATCATAACAATATTAAAAGTGAGGCAAAAATGAAATAGAAAACAATAGATGTGGAACAGAATCAATTACCATACACACAATTATTGATAAATGTATTAACTATCAATAATACTAATTATTATACTCTTCTGTTACTTGGCTTGATTTCACAACTTCATACACCAAACGGTTTACTTTTTGAAATAAGATGGTTTTGATCTAATTTCTGCTCACTGTTGCCAAGAATTTCACTGAGCATATAATATTGCTTTTAACAGAGAATTTCAATAAATTGTTCTTTAGGGAAATACCAAATTTAAGGGTTTTTTTTAAAGAAATAGAATCTGTTAGAAATCTTGAAATTAAAGTATTATTGTATTTTAAAAATAAATGGATCAAATAAACTATACTGAGTAAAAAATAGAACACAAGAATTGAAACTTATTGTAGAAGAATTCACCCAGAAAGTAGAACAGAGAAGAAGAGATTTAAAACATGAAGTATCAGATAAGAGATACGGAGAATAACAAATACACAACAACTTTATAAATAAAATAATAGAGCAATTAGCAGAAAAACATACATGAATAAATAATTGTTAGTAATTTTGATGATTCAAGAATAGACCCTAAAAGAAGAAGAATATCCAAATATTAAGAAGGATTTTTAAAAAGTTAATTCACACCTGGAAAATGGGTAATAAAATGAAAGAGAATCAAAGACAAGGGGAAAATTCTAGAAATTACTAGAAAGAAAAGTCTAATTGTACAAGGGAATAGCAGCCTTGAGAACAGATCTTTCTTTAACAATAAAAGATGATGGAATACAATAGAATAATATTTTCAAAATATTGTGGGAAAATTAATGTCAATCATCTAGGAATAATAATTTTGACTTTACATGACCTGCACCTTAGCCACTTTAGTCATCTGAGCCACAAGGGTGTGCCTACAGATATTTTTATACATGTATTTTATAAAATAACCATTGAAGTACAATTGCTGACCTAAATAGGAGATTCACCTCAATACTCAATAGCTCTTGCTATTTCTAATTTTATTAATTTATATTTAAAGTAATATTAATTTTCTCACACTTTAAAGTTGATCTTTTATGACTAATTTTTGTATCTATAATCTTAGACTTAGACTTTTATTACCTCAAGTAATGCTGCAATAAACATCCTTTTACATCACGTTTTTAAATTTGTGAATATTCTTAAACTCCATATAAAATGGTAGTAGAAATAAAGTTGCTGAATCAAAAATGTGTGTATTTTAATGATTTCCTGATTGCTATTGAAATATGTTGTCACTGCATGTGCTTCTACCAAGAGGTCATGAGAGTGATTTTCCTTATATCCAAGCCAACACTGTACATTCAAATTTCTTCCAATGGGACAATGAAAAAAAGCAATATTAAAAGCCTGAATTTGTTTATGAGTGAGGTTGAACCACTTTTTTAAAGCTATTTGGATTTCTTTTTATATTAATTGCTGAATTTCTGTTCAAGTCCTTAGCCTACTTTTTGTTTAATTCATGCCTCAATCTTCGCTGAGCAGTTACCTGCTATTAAAGCAGGTGCTCTGTTTTAGACTCTGGAGAAACAATGATGAAACAGCAGATGAAGTTCCCTTGGTCATGGAATTTAGCATTTTGTGGAGAGACTCAGGTAGTACACATATAAATAAATCAAGTCTAATATTCAGTGTAATGAGGAAAATGAAACATGGTACTTCCTGGGGGAAAAGAGGTGAGTAAGGGAGGTACCACTGTTGAGTCTCCCCTACTTATTTCCTCTTCTCATCTGGATATGCTATTTCTTTCTATTCTCTCAGGGTATGTAGCATTTATGATTCTGTTTGGCAACCATAATTATCAAAAATTTGGCTTTAATTCTAAACATTACACGTAATTCGCATCTTTTCTTCCCACAGCCTTCAAATTTCTAAGTTCTTAATTTTGATTCATTTATTGGTTTAGTTAGATTTCATCATCCTGTGATAATTTTTTTAAAAACCTTGATCTGTGCTCTAGTCCTTAAATTCTTAAAAAGGCTACTGTATTGAAGGATAGCTTAGCTCAGTATAAAATTCTTGACTCATACTTTCTCTGTCTCCTCACTTTTCAGTGTTTCCAGTGTTTCTTCTGCGATTGGGTGTTTTATGAGAGTTAGTCTGAAATCAGTTTGATCTTTTCATTCTTCAAAATGACTTGCCCTTTTACACTGGATATTAGGAGATTCTTCCTCCATTCTGAGGTCCAGCCATTGGTGGGCCAGAATATTTATTGGTGCTGAATCATTATGTTTGCATTTTTCCTAAGACATCATGTCCACAGGTATTGAAATGAGTAAATTTTAGCTTAGATCACTTTTAATCTTTTCAATTTTATTGTGTTCTAAGATTCACGTTCTAATTCTAATTTTGCTCTTAAAGTGAAGTTTTAATTTACATGACATTTCATCTTTTTCTTTCATTTTTTTCCTGCACTCTGATAGCTTACTTGATTTTTTGCCTTTTGTGGACTTACTATATCTACCTTGATCTATTGTACTTGCCTTCTTACTCTTCCTGTAAAAGGTCAAGTTTCTTTAATTTCTCTGAATTCCTGGAGGTTTTCAAAACTTTTCTTCTGAGACCTAACTTATTTTGTATTCAATATTGACCTTCTGATTTTACTTCGTTTGAAGTAAAATCTTTTTTTATCGTTCTTTATTTGCATAGGAGTTATCATAGACTGAATTTGTTCTCCCAAAATTCTATATTGAAACCTAATCCCCAGTGATATGCTGTTAGAAGATGGGGAGATGATCAGGTCATGGGGACAGAGTCATCATGAATGGGATTCGTGCCCTTATGTAAAAGAGACCCCAGAGTGCTCCCTTGCCCTTCTGCCCTGTGAATATACACAGAAAACTCAAAAACTCAAAACAAATGTCCACACAAAAACAAGTACATGAATATTCATAGCTTCCTTATTCATAACAGTCAAAAGGTAGAAGAAACAACTCAAATGTTTATCAGTGGGTAAATGTGTAAGTAAAAAAGAAATTCAGACATAAAAAGAAATGGAATATTGACACACAGTTGTATCATGAAAACATCGTTTGTATTGAAAGAAACTAGACACAAAAGGTTTAGTGCTCTAAGATTCAACTTATGAAATATTCAGGAAAAAAAAAACCTAGAGAGACCTAAGGAAGACAATTATTTACCAGAAGCACAAGGAAGGGAGACCGGGAGAGACTATTAATGGATACAGTGGTTTCTCTTTGGGGTGATGAAAATGTTCCAGAATTAGCAACGATGGTTTCACAACTTTGTGACAATACTGACAGACATTTTAAAAGGGTAAATTACAGAACAATTTAAAAAGCATTCTTTGGTGTGCCCTGATGGAGTAGCAGTTAAGTCAACTACCTCTGAAGGACACAGGCCACATATCCCTGGGTTCAACTCCCAGATCTGGCAGGAAAACAAGCAGTTTAAACAACTAAGTGGAAATAAAATAAAACTGCTTCTTCCTCCTCTCTCTTCCTGCATACTTGCCTTCATTCCTGTCTGCATCTCTTCAAAAAAAAATAATTTTTAAAAAAATATATAAGATAAGGCACACCCTGGTGTCCTAGTGGATCAGTTCACAGGACATAGTCCAGACATGGTCCACATATATTCTAATGACTCAAGCAGGAGAGCTAGGGTGGGACACAACCAAGATGAACAAATTAATAAAATAAACAAATGTTTCTTCTCTTCTCTTACTGTCTGCCTACTTGCCTTCATTCCTGCCTGCACCATTCCTTTAAAATAAAAAGTAAATAGATTATACATACAAACATACGCACACATATACATGTATATATACACATATATATATATACGCAATAGATCCGGAAGGGAGAATGTGTAATTTGATTTTTTTAAATCAGCGCTTATGACAAGTCATAGTAGGAATCTCTAGTGATGTAATAGTAGGGGATATCAAATGCCTTTAGCTCCTCCAAAGCATAAAGCACAAATTGTCATTAAAGAAGCTGTTCAAAGTCCTTTTTATTTTTTCTCTATCAGTTAGTGCCCCCTTCATATATCGTAAGACTATCATAGTATGCCAAAAATAATTTTCAAATTAGCAAGCTTTAAATGTGATTGATGCTAAACACAAAATACTCCAAATACTGCAAAATTAAGTGGCATTTAATGCCTGGAAGATATTTTAGGTGAATCACAATTTACTGAACAGCAAAATCAGTATGCTGATCATGAAGCTTTCTCAAAAAACCAGACTATAATTCAGAAATTGCTTGTGCCATAGTAAAAGGACAGTCTATATATGTAAATGACTTATAAAATCAGGGAAGTCTAAGCAAATAGTCAAGGTGTCTTGATTTAATTATGTCTTTCTTTTTGTTTAAGGAAAGGTACAGGCAGGAATGAAGGCAAATAGGTAGGCAGACAGAGAGAGGAGGAAGAAACACTTCATTCACCTTTCAATTAGTTGTTCACACTGATTACTTCCCCGCCCCCACCCCCCCGTTGCCCACCCTACCCTGATCCCAGGACTTGAACACAAGGGTATGTAGCCTCAGTTCTTTGGAGGCATTGACCAAACCACTACTCCACCAGAGCACTTCTTTATGTATTTTTTTTTAACTAGCTGTACATCTTGGTTGCTACCTCAGGCCTTGGGTGATGAATCCAGATCCTTGGGATGTATGTAGATTGCATCAGCCTGATGCAGAAGATTTAATTTATTTTTATTATTCTGTTTCAGCAACTTTGCTTTACAAATTAAAATAAACTCATATGTGTAATTTCCCTGTATGTGCAGTTCTCCATTCTTCGAATATTAATCAACACACTGTGTCCTCTACCACATCACCAAGTGTTCTTCATCATTGTCCAGTGGGCTCCACCATCACTTCCAAACATCCACCGTGTCCCATTCCCTAATGGAAAACTCAGTTCAATTGCAAACGTTCAAAGGTAGGTTTTATTTCATCTGTTCTTTTGTTTGGTCTCTTCACATTCTACCTATGAATGAGATCATCTGGCATCTATCTTTCTTCTTTTGATTTATTTCATTTAGCATAATCCCCTCTAGTTCCATTCATCTTGACTCAAATGAAGGATTTCATCTCATCTAAGGATTGTGCAGTCTTATATATGTACCACATCTTCTTTAGCCATTCATCTGACGTTGGGCACTTAGGCAATTTCCAGTTCTTAGCTGTTTTAAGTAGGACTGTAATAAGCATGGGGGTGCATAAATCTCAGTGAGCTAGTGTTTTTACACCTTTTGGGTAAACACCAAGAAATGGGATGGTGGGATCATATGGGATTTCCATTTTCAACTTTTTGAGGAATCTCCATACTGTTTTCCATATGGGTTGCACCAATTTGTACTCCCACCAACAGTGTTAAAATGCTCCTTTTTCTCCATATTCTTGGCAGCAGTTGTTGTTTCCAGATTTTTGGATACTAGCCAATCTCTCAGGTGTAAAATGATATCTCATCATTGTTTAGATTTAATTTCCCTGATACCCAGTGAGTAGAATTTCATGTACCTAATAGCCATCTGCATATCCTCTTTGGAAAAATGTCTCTCCAATTCCTCTTCCCATTTATTGATTGCCTGTTTTTATGTTATTGAGTTTTATGAGTTCTTTGTATATTTTGGATATTAAGCCCCTATCAAAATATGGAACACAAGTATCTTCTCCTAGTTAGTGATTGCCTTTCAGTTTTGGTGATGTTTTCTTTTGTTGTGAAGAAGCATTTTAGTTTGACGTGGTCCCAGTTGTTTAATTTTCTTTTTTTTTTTCCCCTTGATGCTGGAGTTGAGTCCCCAAAGACCTCTCTATGGCTGATATCAAGGAATGTCTTTCCTATGTTTTCTTGCAAGAATTTTATGATTTCTGGTCTTATGTCCAAGTTTCTAGTCTATTTTGAGTTATTTTTGTGAATGTTAGAGAATGGTCTGTCTTCATTCTTTTGCATTTGACTGAACAGTTTTCCCAACACCATTTATTGAAGAAACTTTCCTTTCTCCAGTGTACGTTTCTGGCTCATTTGTCATAGATTGACTGTATGTGTATGAGTTAGTTTCTGGTGATTCAGTTCTATCTACTGTTTGTGTTTCTTACTATTCCATTACCATACCATTTTGATCACTATTGCTTCGTAGTATAGCTCAGTGTATGGGAGTGTAATCCCTCCGATTCATTCTTTTTCTCATAATTGTTTTGGCTATTCAGGGTCTTTTGCTGCTCCATACAAACTTTAAGACTTTTTGCTCCATTTTCTTGAAATAAGTTCATGGAATTTTAATGGAAATTGCATTAAATATGTATATTGCTTTAGGTTAGATGACCATTTTAGCAATGTTGATTCTTCCCAGTCATAAGCAGGGAATGTCTTTCTATCTCTTTGTGTCCTCCGCTATTTCTTTTGAGAAGCACTTGTAGTTTTCATTTTACAGGTCTTTCATCAACTTTGTTAAGTATATGCCAAGATATTTGATCCTATTTATTTCTATTTTAAGTGGTATGGTTTTCTCGGTTTCATTGTCTTATTTTCAAAGAACAACAAAAGAATTGCAAATAATTTAACATATCATTTTATTGACTATAAATACAGAAATTTCTTCCAGACATGCATAACTAAATGACTTATTATGATAACCCTTTGGTTGGGCCCTGATGGTGTACAATTAAGTCTGCAATTAAAACTAGTGTATCCCAAAAACTGTTTCCTGCCTGGAGCTGTGGTCAGGAGAAAGGACAAGAGCAGGGGTGGGGTCAGGGTTCTGGGCAAGGAATAACAATGTGAACAACTAAATTTAAACAAATAAATGCCTTTTCCTCCTCTTTCTTTCTGTCTGCCTGCTCGCCTGCCTACTCACCTTCATTCCTGCCTGCACCGTTCTTTTAAAAATCAAAATAAAGCTTAAAAAAGAATCTTTTGTAGCTATGAATCAAGTGACATTATGTGATCCATTTAAATTGCAACCCTTGCCTCCTAAAGTAACTGCTATCCTGACTTTTGTAGAATCATCCAATTTTTTTACTCATTTTTTTCTAAAAATGTTTTAGTATTCTACATCCATTTTAGCCTACAGATGCCCCTTCCATCCTTTTCTTTTTCTTATAATTCTACCTTTGAGAAATCCAGAACAAATATTTGGAGACTATTCCACACTCTCAATTCTACTTACCGAATACACGTATCACAGTTCCTGTGTCCTTTGTATTCCCTGCAAGTTGGTGCTAAAGCCAGAGACTTGATCAGACTAAGATTGAAGTCCTTTGGCAAAACTCTATGTTGTTTAATGCTCTTGCTTTCACCAGGAGCTATGCATCTGATTGTCTCTTCTTTTGTGGTCTTAGCAGCTATTCATGCTCATTACAGTTGTAAAACAGTACTCTTTCGAGTCCATCATTCCTTTTTATTTATTAGACAAAATGCCTTTATCAAGTGATGCTTTCCCCTCCTCTACTACATTGTCACAACTTCAATAAACTCTCCAAACCAGAACTTGTACAAGCCATATTCTCCAGAGCACAGAAATGTGCACAAAATAAAATAAACAAAAACAAGTTTGTCTTAATAACAAACATGAAAGAGGATGAAACAATGCATTTACAGGCTGTTTGAAGATAAGATAACCATGACATCAATAGCTACAGAATAGTTCTCAGATAAAATTACATCTTAGAGTGCTTTTATTTTTCACAAAGGTAATTTTCATAAAAATAATATAAATAAGGAAGCACGAAAAACTAGATAAAGCAACAGAGTGCTCCCAAGACAACAAATTGAAGAAATTGATGACAAAAGTAGAAAAAAAAGAAACCACTAACCAAAAATATTATTCTAGTAACTAATGCGTATAAAGAATTTCTACATGCTAATCCATGCCATTGACTTCTCTGTGCCATCTTAAGAGATTGGTTTCATGAGTATTCTCACTTTATAGTTACAGAGACTGAGGAAGTGAGATAACTTGTTCATAAAACCAGAGATAGGATGTTACCCTGGAATCATGACTACAGCCTCCCAGTTCTTATCACTGTGGACTATGAGGTCCACAGCCACAAGATGCAACAGGTCACATTCTAGACCACCTTATTGCTTTTCAAAATAACCTGTATATCCTTATAACCTACCCTCCTGGTCATCCTTGTCCTATCCTCTGCTCTCATTCCTAGAGTGGATTTCTAGATGTTGATAAATAACTGGGTCTCCCACCACTGATCTATGGGAGGTCCACACAACACAGCCCTGCAGCACGCACCTGCCAGTGATCATGTCTGGTCTGCTCTCTGTGTGCACACCTGGCGCATGGAGCCTGGCTCTGCTCACACTTTGCTGCTAGTTTTCCGGACAGTATATCTCTTCACTTCTAAAGGCTTGAAATTTGCTTTCCACAGCTCCCTTTACCCACAAAATATTTAAAGTCAAATCAAAGATAGATATTTTTCCTCCATTTAAAATCCTCAGGCAAGAACAAGTTTCAAGGACACATTTCTTTTTGCTACTTATATTTCTCTGGTTCCTGCCAGTGATTTGTTCAACAAAATTAATATCTGCTTTCACATCATGCTCTTACAAAAAAGAAAAAAATCAAAAACAGTTAACTGAACTATACCTTCATTGGTTTACTCTATTTTTCCACATGTGACAAAAGTAAATCTTCTTTTAAGAGTATTTATATACATAAGAAATAATTTGGCATATACCAGGATAAATGCCACAAGTAGAACAAATTAGTTTTTTGCAATTAGTTTTTTTTTGTAAGCATTGTATTCAGAAAGCTTAGTGTTTATTTCAGCTTTGCACATACTGTATAATGATATGGTATATCTGGAACATACACATGTAGAGACCATAATTATAGCAGTGCTGCTATTCACTCTCTAATTTGTTCAGCTTAGTTAAAAAATGCAGCTAAGCAGAATCAGTGTACCAGTTAATTATGCAAATGTATCCCAGTTAGAAACAAAATTCAAAAATCAATAATGCTTTCTCAAAATTAAAATTGCCACATTTTTATCCCTTTAGAGTTTGATGTCCACCAAGGTAGATAGTAAAAAATTGGAGTTTTTGCTGGTATTTTATTGACATTCAAGGAAGTAGTTTGTGCTATTTTGGTTTCTATTAATGTTAGTCTATTATATTTAAGGGTAGATGGGCCTCAATTTGACTGTCTTTCATATTTTGTAAACTTTGTAAAAATGTTTTGGGTCCAAAGGAACTTAAAGTATACTTTGTCCTAAACACACTCCTTTTATTTTTATGTGACTGTAAAAACATTCATATAAGCTTCAGATACATGTACACTTATGAAAACTTTTTACAGCTTAACTCTGGATGAGCTAAACATAAATAAAACTAGAACTTCTTATTTATAAAAGACACTGGATTCCAGAAACTTACTATAGATTTTATCAAACACTCTCTTCTTAGAAATACACAGACATATTTACCAAATATAATCAGATTATAGTATCCACTGGATTTGGTTCCATCTGAAAGTCACTGTACCATCTGAAGAATGGGAACTGCTGGACCTTTCCATCTTGCATGCCCTCGGTCCCATGATAATTCTATGAATAAAGGCAAGTGTACTCAAAACTCATCATCTTTCCTCCCAAATCTTTCCCTTTTGAATTCATTTCTTCAGGAAACAGCACAATCACCCTCTCAATTCTCTACCCAGAACATGGAAACCATCCTCGCTTGCTTCTCCATGACCTCCCATCATCCTGCCTATTCCTGTTCATTTCACCTTCTAGCTTTCCATTATTTTTGCACTCAGTTTATGCAACATTAACCTTGACCATATTTTGTGCAACAATCTCCTAAAGCCAGTTTTTTTACTAGGTACTTCTATTTTTCTTATTGTTTCATTGTGTTTTTAGTTTGCATTGCTATGTGTTTTTTAGGAGAGTAAATTTGCACCTCCGACTATGTGACTGTCACACCGCACTCACTACCAGAGTCCTGGAGACCTTTCCCATCACTGTGTTCCCTCCTTCCTTCCCCTGCCCCTCCCCATAGTCAACCTTACATTCTATAAATTTTGTTAAGATTTGTGTATTCATTTGTTTTGTTTCTTTGTATTTCACATATTACACTTCTATTTTTTCCTTTCTGGCTTTTTTTGCTTAACGTGATCCCCTCAAGTTACATCCAGATGGTTGCAAAAAGGCAAAGTTTCCTCTTTTTTGACAGCTGCATAGAATTCCACTAGTATGTACATAACAGCTTCTCTGTCTAGTCATCTGTTGATGGGCATTTAGGTTGTTTCCATGTCTTGGCTATTGTAAACTGTGCTGCTATGAACAACGGGTTACAGATCATTTTTCTGATTAGAATGCTTGTGTTCTCTGAGTATATGCCGAGAAGTGGGATTGCTGCATCAAATGGTAGTTTCATCTTTATTTTTTTCAGTAATCCCTATGCTGTTTTCCAAAGAGGTTGCACTAATTCACATCCCTGCCAACAGTGTATGAGGTTCCTTTTTCTCCACACCCATGCCAACACTTGTTGTTCGGGTCTTTTGATACAGTCCATTCTCACTGGTGCGAGGTAAGAACTCACTGGTTTTTATTTGCAGTTCTCTGATGGTGGGGGTTGCATCTTCTTATGTGTCAGTAGGCCCTTTGTGTGTCTTCTCTAGGAACATGTCTTTTCAGCTCTTCTGCCATTTTTTGAATGAGTTATTTTTCTTTTTTGCTTTTGAGATGTATGAGTTCTTTATATATTAGAGATTAACCTTTTGCTTGATGTATGTTGTGCAAATATCTTCTCCCAATCAGTGGTTTGTCTTTTTGTTTTAGTGATGCTTCCTTTCACTGTACAACAAATTTTACTTTGAGGCATGCTCAATTGTTTTGTTTTACTTCTGTTTTCTTTGTACTTTAGTTTCCAGCTGTTTCTTAATTTGCTTCTATCTCTGTCTCCTGGTTGTCTCTAACTACAAGGAAAGGGAACTTCATTAGTTCCTTCCTACAGGCCTTCCTCTGTTTTATTATAGCATAATAATAACTGTAACTTATTGAATTTTTTATCTTATACCAGACACTTACCTAAATACAGTCTGTTCACTATAACTGTGATGGTATATTTGCATGGCAAAAATCAACTGTGTTATGCAAAATCATGTGATTAAAAACTCTTTGGAAAAAATGTACTTGGGGTTTAACACTTCAGAATCAGTGGCACATTTCAAAAAGATAGAACAGAAGAAAAAATGGTAACACAGCTTGTTATATATTACATAGTTAAGAAACACATGCTATAATAAACATGACTGTTTACCTTCAACAAGATTTTTGTGGACTTAGGTTTCAGAAGGCTTGTAGCACGTGAGTTATTTTGACATCATAGGAGAATTACTTGAAATGGGATGGAAAAAATTGAAACAGCAGACATAATTCATGATACGTGAGAGACTTGGTTGCTGTTTGAAGGGTGTGTGTGCATGTGTGTGTGTATGTGTGTGTGTGTGTGTGTGTTCATACATTTTGTGTATTCCTACCACTTGCTTGAGTGCAGCTTTTTATTTTATTCTAGGGTTTCTTATACATAAAATCACAGATAAGAAAATTCAAAATTCATGTGAATGCTCAAATTGTTCCATACTATTTGAATCGTGTTGGGTCAAATAGATGCTCTAGTAGAACTAACAATAAGTCAAAATTTTGAATTTATAATCCTAATACAAAATTCAAAAGATTAATACATATCTCTATTTTATAGATGAAGATGCTGAGATATAAAAAGTTGAACTAATTGCTCAAGACACATTTAACTAAGCCCAGATGGGAATACAAATAATCTCTTCCATACTTCCATATCCTTTGTCCATGAACACTATACTGTATCAGTTACATATAAAATATCTTACAGATATATGTATGTGTGTATATATGTGTGTGTGTGTATATATATATATGTATATATATACATATACGTATGATTTTCTTTTACTTAGCACCAGTTTTGAAAACCCATGGTATCATTGTCTTTTTTTTTTTACTCATAATAGGCTCTTTGAACCATACTTGAGTTTATGTTAATGAAGATGGTGATAGGTCATCAAAGGAATTAACTCTGTCATTAGAGGGTTGGAACTTTCACACACCCTCACTCCACTTTTGTGGAGAGGGATTGGCGATTGCATGATTCAACAATAATGGTTTATCAATTGTGTTTATGTGGCCTCCACAAGACTCATAAACAATGGGGTTCAGAGAAATTCTGGACTGAAGAACACATGAAGGTGCTGCCCAGAGAGGGCAGGTAAGTTCTGCACCCTCCCCCATGCCTGACCCTGTTCATGTCTTCTCTGTGGATGTTCCTGAGTACACATTTTACAATAAGCTGATAGTAGGAAATTAAACATTTTCCTTGTTCTTTTGATCCTATCTCCAAAATTACTGACCTTGAGAAAGGGATCATTAGAATCCCCATATTATAGACAGTAAGTGGGAAGTACAGCTGGCCCATACTCGCAACTGGCATCTGGAGTGAGGACAGACTTGTGGGCTGAGCCCTAAACCTGTGGGAGATGTACTAACTCCAGGTAGTGAGTGTCAGAATCAAATTGAATTGCAGGATACCCAGGTGGTGTCCAGAGAGTTGCGGAATTGTTCGGTGTGAAAGAAAAAGAAACCCATATGCTTGGTGTCAAATGTATGTTGGTGACATTAAAGGTTGACAAAAGAAGACAATTTAGGTGATACAACAAACCTCGTTTATTTCATGAAATGGATAATATCCTTTCAGAGAACTGCAAGGCAAGACAGGAAGCAGGAAGCTTTTAGAGAATAGAGAATAAAGAGCAAGGAAGAAAAATAGAAAATAGTTGATGGCTGGACCACACAATCAACCTTCTTAGAGGTAAGAACCAACAATGAAGGAAGTATAGATCCAGAGCTGACTTGGCAATGGTAATGGACAAACTGAATATCCTGTGTTTCTGATCAAACGGAGAATTTACAGGGACTTTTGAGCCTAAAAATAATGTATTTCCATAGTGGTAAGAAACAGTTAAAATATCACTATATCTTCCAATAATTTAGAATTTATATTTCAATTGTATTGACTAGCATGTCCCAGGAGTCAAACATGACCTGACTTCCTGACAACTCATAGTGAAAGAAGAAGAAAGAATTTATTGCATCAATTGCTCTTCTACACACCTGGAAGCCTGGGGTTATATGTTCCTGAAAACCCATTGATGTCAGGTATGCAGGACAAGAGACTAGGCTTTGAGTCACATAGGTGTCAAGTCACGATTCATTTATTGAGATCCTGCAGACTCACAAAAATTATTTACCGCTTTCTTAATTACCTAAAAGAAAGAAAATTACGGGCCTTATCCATAATAAGGGTTATTACAAGAAACAATCTTTCTACCTGAAAACTTATCTGTATCATAGAGCATATAAATCATCTGCTGTGTGTCGTGTGTTCCCTTCCTTCCTCCTGGAAGCCCCAGTCTCCTACCTGAATCCTTAGCTGGAATACTTATTCCCATATCACCTTACTGTCTCTGAAATCTCTATGTCTATGTAGGTTCCATCATGTGTACATAATTAAGTTAGACTTTTTTTCTCCTATGAATTTGTCTGATGTGAATTTGATTTTTCAAACAGTCTAAGAAAACCTCAGAAGGGTAGGGGGAAAGACAGACAAGAGAGAACTACAAACTGTGACTTCTGTTTTTATTGCAACAGCAATTTTAATTATTCTATAGTTTCTTCATAAGAGAAGAATAATGTCTTACATCACTCATTGGTTTAAAATCTTTTGTAATTATCTAAAATATCTAAGCACTGTGGACCTGTGGGGATACACAAATAATTCCAGGTCAGCACATCCCCCTCAGCAAGACTGTCACTGCAGAGTCCCAGGGATTGGGCCCCTCCTTCCAAGATCATAAAGAGTCATGAGGTCTGGGCTGAAAGAGCAGAATGTATTGGGTTGGTAGTGACCTTGCACAGAATTTCACTTTCTGGGAAAACTGGGAAGCGTGACAGCAACCCAGCTCGGAAGAAGTAAGGTTGTGGGGAGATTACCACTTTAAGGATTTAGGACTTTGGAGGATTACTGAGTTGGGGGCAGGAAGTGTGACTTGAATCATAGAAATAAGGCAGATGAGAAAGTATAAGAACTTAGGTGGAAGACTCAGAACAAAAGCAAGTTGACTGGAATTTAAGTTCCACAAAACACTGTAGTTTAGGGGTTGTTAGTACTCTCTGGTAGGTCCACCCTGGTAAGGTAGCAGTTGAGCAGAGTCCACATACATCCCAAGAACTTGGATATGAGTTCCAGGGCTGGCAGGAACAATCGACATGAACAACTAAATAAAAATGCTTCTTCCTCTTCTCTCTAGTTGCCTGCCTGCCTCTGCTCCCCTTCATTCCTGCCTGCATCTTTCCTTTAAAAAATAAATAAATAAAACAACACTCCTCTGGTAATATAATAAACTTATCCCCTAGCTCAATGGCTCTTTGCATTTTAAAATGAACTGCAGGTAAAAAAAAAAAATCACCTAAAAATAAAACTATAATGTTCAAACCTCAACCTCCCAGAGGTTCTTATTGAACTGTGGCAGGTATTAAATGTATGTTTGTTTTGTTTGTTTAGTTTCTAAGTGATTTGAATGTGCAGTCAGAGTTGGGATCCATTTGGAGTAAAATTGAAACTGCAGGTGGGAAACAGCTGTTCACTGAGTGATGTGGGAGCCAGGAAAATCCTCATCACCTCCACTAGCATTTTGACTAGTTGTCTGAGTTCCCTACTAGCCCAGAAGGCTATGCACCTGTGATCAATAAGACTGAACTGAGGAAGGAAGGGTTCAAAGTGTCACCACCTTAAATTGGGCTTGAAGTTTTTTATTATGATTTCCTCAAATCTAATTTTTTATTATAAATTGACATGAGTGCTGTTCCTTAAATTTGTTGTTGTGAAATTCTAAAGTATTCTGGTCTCTGAATAAGAAAATCAGCATTAGAAAACCTACGAAGTAGGTTAAAAGGTGTCAGATGCACAGAGGATTTCAAGAATTGTGACAGTAATACTTCAGGTGATGAATATAAAATAGAAAAATTGATCAGACCAGCATTATTTTCTACAATGGTCTAAAAGATTAAGAATCAATGCAAGCTCACGACAGCAGGTTTATGGGGGTAACTGTCAAAGAATATGTCATAAATTACTAGTTTTTATTTTGTTCAGCAAGATGAGGTAGACAGAGAATAGTGTTTTCCAATGTGTATTTCATGAAATACTTACTTCTTAAAATTTTATAGGAAATGCTAGGTGAAATACAGTGAGATAGGCTTCTTAACTGATGTCTTTTTTCAGTCTTTATTATGAAAGTATATGTGGTGAACCTCTAAGTAATGTAAACTATGCTTCCAAAATCTCTCTCTTCTTCCTTCCCCTGTCCCTCTCCCCTCCCTCTTCCCACCTGCCTCCCTTCCCTACCCCTCCCCTCCCTCCACCCCTCCCCTCCCAGAGTCCTCCCCTTTCTCAGGCCTCCCCTCCACCCATGCTCCCCTCCCCCACTCTACCCCCTACAATTTTTACTTAGAAAAGCACGCTTTTACAAGTCACATCACACAGCATTCGAGGAAATAGAACCAATTAATTCCATCTTTCTCAAAACTGTTTGCACCCAATCCTAATGTTTGCTGCTCTATGCTCTATGTCTGTGTCATTTCCCTTGTTACTCTGTTGTGGAATTAAGCTTTTCATTTGTGTCTCAAATTAACGAACTAATATATACTCATAAAGGAATAGGCTGTTTATCAGTGTGTAGAGTAACAATCTCTCTGTCCACTAATGAACATAACCACGACACCATTTCACAGTAGTTGTGCACTTCTGGCCTTTAGACATGGCTGTATCTGAGCTCCTGGTGGCTGTCTGAGGGGGGATTTTTAGGGTTGTCTGACATTATTTTTCTAAGATTTATGATACTTCTCATCTCTAATATGCAGTGTCTGCTTCCTCTCAGCTTTTGAACAGGTGCTATGCAATTTAAAATCACCCTGAATAGGAAAAAGGACAAACGAGTTTTCTGTGAGCATGAAAGACAAACTGGGCAAATGGACAAGACTCATCTGGGAGCTGGATATCAATGAATTTTCCAGCTTCAAACATTGCTAATGCTATTTCATAGCAAGTTATGCTTCTCCATTCCATTTTACTTGTATGAGTCCTGAATTTGAAATTAGCATGAAAAATCACTTTCTTGCAGATAAATTTCTGCCTCAAGCTGCATTAAAACTGCAAAAGCCTTGGTTCAGTGAGTATCAACCACATAAAAGTACCACCCTGAGGGTCAAAGAATGCTATTTCTTCCTTGCAGTCATCTGACTGCTGGATCTTCCCCAAATTATCAGAGAACAAACTTTTTTTCTCTCCTTTACAGGGAGAAAGAGATTCTAGAGTAAAGAGTAACCATCTAAATAATAACCTTTAAATCTTTTCATTAAAGTCAGAGAGCCAACTCCTTGGAGGGAAAGTATGCAGACCGTGGTCACTGCTCACTTTGCTCTTTCAAGACCACCTCAGGAAAAGACATCGTCAACTCCAACCAAGGGAATACAATCTTTGACAGCCCTGCCAGGGACAGAAATGAGCCCCATTATTCATCAGCACTGTACAGATGCACCCAAAGTCTCTCAAGGAACTCTATAGCTATATAAAGATACAAAGAGAAACTAATGAAGTGGGAAATAGAAATGCAATAGAGTTGATAAATACAAGGTGTATTCTTTAAAAATTCCAATAAAACATAAATACCATAACCAGTCACAGTCTCTGATCAAATGCTGTCTTCTTTGACTGCCCGAAAGCAATTCCAACTATCTTTGTGACTCTTATTCCTTTGTCTTCCCTTATTTTCTTCATAGCATTGAAATTCTGTTGTGTATCTACTTGCTTTCTTTTTACTCCCCTTCTCCTTCTGCAATATGATTTACAAAACGGAAGGGACTTTTTTCTGAATTTTCTTTGTTTCTCATAAAGATACATTCAAACACCTACTAATTATGAAGCATAGACTTGAATAGCAATCTAATAATTATGTTGATTAGATGGATAATAATAAAAAAGAAAAAAACATGCCCAATATTAAACACGAGACTATATATACAAATATATATATTATAATCTTGGAAAAATTGGATAAACATATTTGAAATAAAGTCACACATCAGTTATACTTTATGTCAGTAAGTTCCAAATAAATTAAAGTTGATAATATTAAATAAAATACTAGAACAAACATATATGTGACTGTATAATCTTAGATTTAAATTGGGATAAGTTGTAAAATTAGAAAGGAAATTTTCCCTTCCCCTTCTGGGTGTCTTCTCAGGTGATAGAGCAATTACATGAACATAATTAAAAGAGGAAAAAAAGAGAAAATACAATTGCATACATATGGAGAATCTACATGGATATAAATTTTAGAGTAAATGGGGCAAAATGAATGTATGTATCCTAAACTAAGAAATGAGATAGATGTCTAGGTCAAAGAAAGAAGATGGGAGCTCACATTATGAAAGTATTATGATGCTCTAGAAACAGATGTGTGCCATGCCATATAGAGAGGCTTATCAGATGAAAATTTTATTTCTGGAGTTAACCCCAAATCTAAGTAGTATCTCAACTTTCATTCTTCTAGGTAGTTAAGGTAGTAGGAAGAGTTTATTTTGACCCTGTAAAGCCTCAGTTGATCTGATCTTGAAAAAAATCCATATGTCAAAGTGTTACATCTTGGGAAGACCTGAATCTGAACATCTTGGGGAGAGCTACCTTTTCGTTATTTATAAAAATGATCCCATGGTGAGCTAAAGGACAATATTGGTACTCATGAATGCCTTAAAACAAAAGAAAACCAAATTTTAGAAGCAAATAAACTGAGAAGGTACTTGCAAAATATGCTGTTAATATAAGAGTAGCATCTTAATATGAGAGCCCTTAAAATTCAAGGGAGAAAATGAATGCCTCTTTCAAAATAGGCAAAATGTCTAAGCAGCAATTACCAAAGAAATACTAAAGGTAGGTAAATACATTCACCTCCAGTTAGCAAAGAAATGTAGTATTGATTCAATTTCCTTTACACCTATTATAATGGCCCAAAAGGTAACAAAGGCTAATATTCAGTCTCAGTGACTATCCAGAAGAAGAGATGCTCAAATACTGATGATGAATTGGCAAAATTTACCTTTCTGGGAAAGAGTTCTTAATTTTACAAATTAAACAAATATTTTCAATGAGCACAAACTTTAGAATAATTATACCTCTATGAACTTATTGTGATAAAAGTGGGAAGGAAATCTGTCAAGAATTTACTTACAAGGACATTAATAGCATTGTTGATTATAGTCACTCAAATTAGAGCCAAACTAAATATCCAACCATTTTAAGTTCATCAAATAAATGATGACTTATCCATGTGGTTTATTCAGCCATTGAATGCAATTATGGACTAGGCATTAGATGACACTGAAAATCATTCTTAATGTTTTTAAGGGTGGTAATAGATTTGACTATGTCTTCTTTCAAATTCCTTATTTGTTAAAGATAGATTCAGAATAAGTAAACGATATGTCTTCACTGGGGTTTCTATAAAGTACTCTACCCTTTTCCACTCCGAAAAACATTTGGAAAGAATATAGATGAAAAACAATTCTAACTCTCAATGTCACTACTATGTGAATTTGGGCAAATCACTTAAAATCTGTGCTGTAGCCACGTGACATCGAATAATAGAGCTTACTTCTTTGTGGGGGTTGACTAAGACAGCAGGGTATTGGATTTCCCATAGTATCTGGCACAAGATCAGGTGCCTTCCCAGGATGTGAGACATGCAGATCTTAGCAGGTACTCAGAGGTGCTTAGAGAACTAAATATGTCCTTAGCCTGCACTATCACTCTGGTTGTGAAAAGTTAGCTCCTTTATTCCAATAGATGCAGGCATAGGAAGGCCGAGGTAAAGCATAACACCAATCAAGAAAGCCCCAAGTTGCTGCGGGAGAGCCAGTCACCAGTGAGGAGACTTAGTTGCTAAGCGTATTTAATAATAAAGAAAAACTATTTCTTTCAAATTATTTTACCTTGTTGCCTGTAGTAACTTAAAAGACAGTAGTGACTGGGCAGGAGTCAAGACTGACTTCAAAATCTGCTCAGTAAATCACTGGCTCTTTCCCTGGAAACTGCTACAGAATCTTGGTTTTCCTTCTTCAAAAGCGTTTCCATTTAAGTAGGACCTCTGATGCTAACTGAAGAATCACCCAGCGCATAGATCTCTTCCAGCGCCCCACAGGGAAATGTGTCCCGGAGTTGATTTTCATGCTGAAGCAAACATTCAGAATCTCTGATACCTCTCTTTGTGATCAAATCCTGGATTGGACTGGGGATCAGGGGTGGTTTAATCAATGAAAAGAATTATGGAGTGGATGGGCAAATCAATAAAAGGAAGGAAAAAAGTCTTGGTTTGCTTGAAATTAGAATTAATCCTAAATGCAGTAGAGGAGCCGATAATGGAAAGATTCATATAGTGTTTTGATTTAAAACATGCAAACTGATCTCCCAATCATTGGATAACTAGACAGACAATTGTAGCCTCTAGTGCAGTCTTTTAAATAAAGCATGAAGGAGAGAAAGCTCTGTCTTTTAAATTCCACATGGCTATGTTATAGTCTCAGCATGAAACTACTATTTCTTTCACGAACATACATTGTAAATCAACCCAGTTACCTATCTTAGAAACAGCACTTCAGTTTCTTAGTTTTAGTCATTTTCTCATATAGGCACTTTTTTTTTAATAACAGGGAAGTTTTAAATTTCAAATAATCTTGGAATGTGGAATGCAAGGTTATTATCCCATTTCCAAACATCCACCCATGTCCTCGGTTATTTCAGTCACAGTCTTTATAGGATGAGTAACAAGAACCCTAAGAATAGCCAGTGTAAGGAAATAGCATATTCATCCAGAAGTACCAATTGTGTTTTGGCAAATATAATCAAAGGAAATATGTGAGTTTCCTGGAACTGTCATAGCAAAGTACCATAAGCCAGCTGACTTCAACAACAGAAATGTATTTCCTCATAATTCTGGAGTCTATAAGTCTGAGATCAAGGTGAGCAAGGGAATTTTCTTCTGAGATGTCTCTCCTTGGCTTATAGATTGTTTGTCTTCTCCTTGGAAGACTCATTCCATCCTGATCTTCTCTCTGTGCATTTCTATGTCCTAATTTTCTCTTCTTAAAAGGACAGTATTCATTACAGGATTTGGGTTCACTCATATGGCTTCATTTAATCAATCATCTCTTTAAGGTTCCTGTCTCCAAATACTGTCACAATCTGAGGTACAGGGAGTTAAGAATTCAACCTATACTACTCAACCTCTGGCTCTCAAATTTCATGTTCTCATATGCAAAATGAATGGCTCCAACCAACTGCAGTAGTAACTTGAAGTACAAACCATATCTAAATAACATCTAAATCAGATGCAGGTGAGAATTCAAGTGTAATTAATACTGAGGCAAAATTCATCCAGCTGTGAAACTGTGAACCCTGACAACCAATTATCTACTTCCGAAGTATGATAGCAAGACAGGTATAGGATCAACATTTCCATTCCACAAAGGAAAATAATAAAGAAGGAAAGAATTACAAGTCCCAAGCAAGTCTGAAAATTAGTAGGGCAGATTTCATTAGATTTTAAGGCTCAAAAGTAATTCTCTTGGATTCAGTGCTGTCTAGGACCTTCTCCTCAGCCCTGATCCTCAACATATAAAACTGTAAAGGGACCCAATTTCGCCAATAACAGGTGACTTTCCTGGTTCAATGCATTCTGTCTTTTTTCCAGAAAAATGGAATCTAGCCTGGCCATATTGTGAAGCATCCTTCCTGAAACCAAAGTTCCAGGTCAGCTTAGAGAATGGCAGGAACAAATTGCCATGGATTGCTTTAACGAAGGAAAACTTGGGTTTGAATTCAGTTCTTATACAAACTACATGTGCATCTAGGTCATGACACTAACCTCTGTTACATTCTTTTTCTCTATAAAATAAAAAAATGTTTAATTGCTACAAGGATTAGAGGTCAAGTGTGAAATGCATATGATGGTGTCCAATGAGTGACATGCTGCTTGAAAAGTGAATAAAAGAGAGCACAACTTGGAAGGGGGACATTTTAAAGTTCTTAGCTCTAGGATAAGCATGTGTCACTGAGAAACTAGTTAGGGCCTCTTTCAGTTTCAAATTACATAATACCTTACTAAAAGTGGCTGGCATGCCCTGGTGACCTAGTATATAAGGTCACCAAATATAGTCCACATACATTCTAAGGACCCAGGTTCAAGACCTGAGGCCCGGGGGACAACAAAGATGAGCAACTAAACAAACAAATAAATATTTCTACCTTCTCTCTCTTTCTGCTTCATTACTTGTCTTCATTCCTCCCTGAACCTTTTCTATAACAAAAAAAAGTGACTGAAGTGGAGGTTTATTATCTCACAAAAAAAGAGCATTGTAGTAAACAGTTCAAATGTTTGCTCATCACTTCCATAATATCATCTTACTTACTCCCATAGATAGGAGAGGTATTTTCCCCTTTAGGGCTAAGATTGCTGTAATAGTGTCACATAAGGCAGGCCACATGACTGATGGAGGAAGTAGGCTACTTGTTAAAGTGAAATTTCCATCAAGAAGGAAAACTTTGCTTAGAGAGTTCCCCAGTAGAATTTTTCTTGTCTCTATGGCTAGAACCTACTCATAGTCCATCTCTAAATTTAGTGTATCCACAACAGACTTCAACAAATTACCACAGACATGTGAACAGAATTGTGGCTCTATTATCAAGGAAGAAGGCAGAGAATGACATTCCATAGACCTGCTACAGCACCCCCAGGGGTAGCCGCCAAAGAAACCCAAGATGTCAGAAAGCTGCTACTGGCATTTAGTTGGCAAATGCCAACCAAATTTTTCCTCCAGAAAATTAGGAGTCAGAACTGCATAGGCTATGTGGTGTCAGAAAGGGCAAGATATTATTCCTCTCATTCATATAGTCAGTTAACAGTTGTTGAGTGTCTACTGGGTAACTGACACTGTATTAGGTATTCTATGTAAACCAAGACAGCAATGATCTCTCATCTTGCAGAGCTTCTAATCTGTCTGATTCCATTACAGAGATAAAAAGAGATTCTTAGAAGAGATAAAAAGAGATTCTTACAAGCCAAGTGCGATGTGCCATTTACTCAACTGGGGCTCATTGACTCGTTGCCTATTAGACAGAAGCAAATCACACACAACCCTTAAGATATTACCCATTGTGTTTCATAAAAATCCAATCGGCACATGTATGTAAATAGATGTTTTGTATATTTGGATGCATATATTTTAGATTATTTAGAAACATGAAACTATTAGCAGAGGTTGACTTTGGGAAGAAGAAGATAGTAATTGTTGTCTTTCATATTCTACTCTATATGTTTTATATTGTTTGAATCCCTTTAAAATAAGAATGGAATAAGAATCATTTAACTTTTTTTTTTGCTGTGGCAAAATATACAAAACATAAAATTGACCACTTCAACCATTTTAAGTACATAATTCAGTGCCACTAAGTACTTCCACAGTGTGGTATAATCAGCAACATTATCCATGTTCAGAATTTTTTCATCATGTCAAACAGAAACTCTACACCTATTAAGTAATATCTCAACCTTGGTCTCTTTCCCTAGTCTCTGGTAACCTCTAGTCTACTTTATGAATGTATGAATTTGCATATTTTGCACAGCATGTAAGTGGAATCATTCACTATTTGTCATACATATATATCTGTGTATTTCAGTCAGCATGTTTTCAAGGTTTTTTTTTATGTTGCAGCATGTATCAGCATAAAATCCCTTTTGCCAGTTGAATACCATTCTGTTGTATGCACACACCACCCTTTGTTTATCCATTCATTTGTTTATGAACACGTGGGTTGTTTCAACATTTTGGCTATTGAATAATGCTGCAATGAGCTTTGATGTACGAGAATCTGTTTGCATCTCTGATTTGAATTATTTGAGGTATAAATCTAGGAGCACAATTGCTGGGTCATACGGTAGTTATATGATTCATTTTCTGACGGACAACCTGTTTTCTACAGTGACTGCACCAGTTTACATTGCCACCATCAATGAACAAGTGTTCAATTTTTCCACGTCATACAAAGCTTGTGTGTCTATGATAATAGCCATCCCAATGGGTATGAAGTGGTATCTTATTGTGGTTTTCATTTGCATTTTTCCAATGAATAATGATATTTATAACATTTTCCTGTACTCACTGGTCATTTCTATATCTTCGTCAAAGAAAAGTCTATTCAAATTCTGTTTTTTAATTTGGTTTCTTGAGTTTATTATCTTGTTGAGTATATTATACAACAGGTAGAATGATGATATCTATATATAGATAGATATAGACATATGATAGACATTTAGACATAATCATTGAGTGTATTAATATTTTAATAGTATATTTTGATAGGCTGTTATGATAATAATATAGAATCTAAAGTCAAATGCTGTATCTTCTAAAAATTAGGTTATGTATTTTAGTGACATCAAGAAATATAAAATTAAGCTAAAACTCATATTATGGTGCTGAGAATTAAACAACAGCTATGCATTTGGCATTGGCTAAATAATAGGAAAAAAGTTCAAGCATTTTTAATTTAATTTTAATTTAATTTAATTGCTATCACTTGAAAAAAAGAGATTTTATTTCCAAACCTTTGAGGGAAAGCAATATAAAAATATTCTTTTTCTTTAGAAAACAAAAGACAAAAGAAAACAAAAACATTAATATGAAAGAAATGCAGTCAAGTATTTTAGTTATGAACAGCAATGATTGGCATAAATTCTCTGTCTTAATTGTTCTTGAGGATGTAGAATCAATTCTCATATGACTCAGCAATAATACTCTCGAACATTTATCCCATAGATTAAAAAAAACTATATAAGAATGTTAATAGCACCTTTATTTGACTACTCAAAGAACTGGAAAGGGAAGGCCCTTGTAGCTCAGGTGACTGAGACATTGGTGGATAGACCACACAAAAGTCCAAGGACCCAGATTACCAAGTTGCCAAGGACCCAAGGATCCTGAAGCAAGATAAAAAACCAAAATAAAATCAAGATGCTTCTTCCTTCCTTCCTTTCTTCCTTCCTTCTTTCCTGTCCTCCTTCCTTCCAAATGCTTTTTCCTCCTTTACCTTCCTTCCTCTCTAAGAAGAAAGCATAACAAAACTGGAAACACCAAAAAATCTCTCAGGAAGTGAATAAGTTAAGACAGGTTAACATTGAGTATCATAGAATTATACTCAGAAATAAAACGGAACAAACTAGTGATGCAGATAAAAACACTGTTGACTCTCAAGGGAATTACATGACGTGAAAAAAGGTCAACCTCAAAAGATCATATACAATATGACTACATTTTAAAAATATTCTTGTAATGGCATTTAGAGATGGAATCCAGATTAGTAATTGCCTGGGTTCAGAGATAGTTGGAAAGAAGTATAACTATAAAGGGGGGCCTGCAGATATTCCTTGAACCTGAGGGGGAGAATCAGTAACTCTTCTTTTTTAAATTTATTTTTAATAGTAATATTTATTATTCTTTTGTTCATAATGTTATATTCATTTTAACATATTGAAATTTCATCTCAGTCTGTATTTCACCAGAGTTCCGGTGTCTTTTATTACCATCTTTCCCTTCTCCCCTCTTCAACCCTCCATAATCACAGTCCTGTGTTCTGCTATTTTTGTTGAGATTTGTATGTTAACTTGCTTTGTTTCATTATATTCCACATGACTGAAAATATCCTGCATTTCTTTTTTCTTTCTGACTTATTTCACTTAACATGATTCCCTCCATTTCCATTCAGATTGCTGCAAAGGGTACTCATTTTTGATGATGGTATAGAATTCCATTGAGTAACTCTTTGCAATCTTTACCTAAGTTGGAGACATAGTTTAGAGCAGAAATTTTATTGACATAAAATACAATCACTTGTAAAAAGATAAGCAATCAATACATTTTTAGATTCCCATCATTGCTATTTGTGCAAAATTTTTCAGCTTATGCTTTCTCAAATATTGCCTCCTTTCAGTTCTACTAATCTTGGAATGTCAATATTTTTATCCTTGCCTGAGAGGGGAAAAATGAATGGCTAACATTAAGAGACTTAACCAGTATTCACACAATTAACAGTCAAAAATATCAGGGCTCAGAATCAGACATTAAAATTCTATATTTAATATTTGATCCACTAAACAAGTGAAAGAAATTAAAATCAAATGACTCAATCCAGCAATGCTGGTTGGGCAGATCATGTAGTATGAGAAGAAGAAATCAAAACTCTATTTAATCATTAGTTCTATGACTTTGAAAATGACATTCGACATCTCAAAATCATGGTCCTTTTCTGTAAAATCTCTAATGTTCTCTTTTATCTCTAATATTATTTACTTTAATGGAGAATGTTAGCCTTCTTTTTGACAATATTTATATCCCCTGCCACGCAAACACACACAAAGGACCGATGGTCAATTATTCTGAAATACAAAAGTGAAATAATATTTAGGGCACATTTATCTGTCTACAAAGATCACTAACATGATTTTTAAAAAATCATAAGGGAGATGTGGCCATTTTTCAGTATTCCTAATCAAGCAATAAATCTAAAAAAACTTGGAACTGAATTTGAAGGCATGCTTAATAAAATAAAATGCAGACTTTTAGGTTTTGATCCAAGAAGAAGCTCAGGTGCCTATTTACAGAACTGGCAAGCACCACTGTGAAAAGCACTCTGTATAACTGAATCTCTTTCTGCAAATCTGGGGGAAATTATATTTCCAGTGACACTTGGGTCCATCCTTCAGTACTAATTGTCTTCTCATTCAGCAGTTCTCCAGTTCTCTGGTAAAAGTCCCCAATCTCTAGTCCTTAAGATGCAGGCAGGAAGCATTTCAGCACAGAAAATTAGGAAAAATGCAGAGGAATTAAAATCAGAGCTGATTCACATCATTAGGAAAATGTGACTCAGCAGGAGGTAAAACTAAATTATAAGAACCCTGAGGTTAGCAAGTCTCACAGGGTTAGTGCATCAGAATACTGTCATCTCATTAGGTAGCAAATTGTGCCGGTGGATTAATTAGCACTGACATGACTTACTAATATTGAAAGAACATTAAGAAAGCTCCTTTGGTATTTTCAGCAATCCAAATCTCTGAAAGTTTAGATTCATCTTCATTCTAAGTATTCCATCAAATAGTATCCAAGACACAGCTAATACTGGTCACTCATGAAGATGAGCTGGGGTGGAGAATCATCTGTACTTGAATGGTGACTTCATATTGCAGGCAATCACTTGATGACTGAGATTATTGAATATTAGAAACAAGAAGAAATTCAAAAGTTGTCTACCTCAATATTGTCACTTAGTGAGTGAATCTCAATAGCTAAAACATCAAGTTCCTTGCCCAGGTCACCCAGAAGATACAGAAAATATCCTGTTTTGTCCCACATTCTTCCAACTAAGCTGACTCTAAATATAAAGTAGTATACAAAGAATTTTTGTCTTTTGGAGGGCTTTTGTGGCATTTCATTTTTATTTTAAAGAAGAAATAGATAATTCTTCATCTCTACAGAGGCCAGAAGAGAGAAGCAGCAGTTTCAGCCAAAATGTGGTTAATTCAAGAAAAGAAAGTATATGTTACATACACACACACACACACACACACACACACGAGCATTGTTAACTATTTGGACTTGCTTTTTAAAAAGAATCAGTCAGTTTTAAGACCTGGAAAAATCAACTTTCATTTCACTGACATGATCAGTCAATACAAAAAAAAAAAAAAGTGGAGGTGAGTTGCATTTGGAATAAACAAACCAGACCTTAAATTTGCTCATGTCCCTTTTACAACTGTACCCTTGAGCATGAACAGTATCAGGGTTGTTTTAGGGATTAATGACTAGCATTCAAATGCCAACTTAAGTGCCTGGCAACCTGGTAGGCAGTTAACAGTATCCCACAAAACAAGTATTTATTGTGTTTCTGGGAGGACTGTGGAGTCAGCATGGCCTTCTCATCAACCTCCCCTCCCCCTTCCCTGCCAGCACGGAAAGACCAATGACTTGAAAATCTAAGAGAAATCTGTCTGAGGACTAGATCTAAGAGAAGGGTGCTGCCTTCTCATCACAAGTTCTCAGGAACTGGTTTTAGATTTTGTGCCTAGGGAACTGGTAACTGATTTACAGATCCTAGTACTGAGAGAAGAGCTAGAGGGAGCAAAAAATGAAAGTGGATTCCAGTGGAAGCCTCTTTACAGCTGTGACGTGAAGGATCATAAGTAGAGAACATGAATGGACCTTGGGAGGAAGGAACCTTATTAGCAGGCACTCACTCTTCTAACACAAGATCAAAAGACCTATACCACTGAATGCCATTTAGGATATTGTAACCACCAAATCTAAATCTCTCCACACAACATGCCCCACATATCTGCGATCAGCAAAGAGTCCAAATAAAACATGCACGACTGATGCCTTCAACATTACTTGGAGGCAGAAAATGTTACACTTTTAAAGTACCAGTAATCATGGAAATAAATACCAAATTCCAACAGAGCTTGACCTCCAGCTGCTACTCCAAGCAGTGAATGGCATGAGAGTAGTAAGGAAGAAAAGTATCTAAAGGAAAAGAGAAGTGCTTAGAGGAAGGATTCAAACAAATCACAAAGTCTCTCATTTCATCCCTCACACTCCAAAAGGGAAAAGATCCAAACCTAAGCAAAGGCCTGAGAACTGGAAGTTCACAGCATCAGTTACAGAAATGGCTTGAAAGTGAGTGGATATGGAGGTGATAGCATTGCTTCCAGAATAGGAAACAGAGAGAGATGAGACAATGAAGAAGGGAAAAGCAAGGAGAAAGAAAATTAAAGATGGGGAGAGACAGAGAGAGAGACAGAGAGAGAGACAGAGAGAGAGAGAGAGAGAGAGAGAGAGAGAGAGAGAGAGAGAGAGACAGAGAGAGAATAAGGTGTTACAAATTTCCCGGTTAACTTTCATTTTAACTTCCAACATTATCAGTTCAAGGAAATTCATTTTATTATACTGGTGATAATATGCCTAGGAATAGAGAATATCAGACCAACTTCATATGGTTACTAAAAGAAGAAACCAAAAAATGAAAATTACCTCCCAACATAAGTCAAGAAGCAGAACTAATACAATTCTCCAAAGTGAATTAAATATCCTCAAACAAGCACCCAGAAACAGATGTGTTACTTCATGTCACTTAGCTTTGTATATTCAAACAACTGTATTAAATGCTTACTTTTGGCCAAAGATTCCCATTATTTCTCAGTAGGATGACATTTCGCCTGTAGATTTTTCCAGAAGAGTTTCCCTAAGGACTGTTGAGTATCAATATACTTCAGGAATCACCAGGATGTGAAGTCCTTGTATTCTCAGTTTCTCTTTGAGTTCCTTAAAAATGCTGCTTCACTATTACTATGCTTTCTATATTTCTATATTTCTCTTCAGAAGTTTGATGCCTACAGAGTAGCCCAAATCCAATGTTCTTGGGGTGAAAATAGTTACGATAACTACTCTCCTAGTAAAATTCAAGTATAGAGTGCAATATTATTAACTATAGTTATCAGCTGTTCAGTTCTGAGTTGACTATTTTTGCTTCCCCTTTAATTTCTTCCTGATCTTAATTATCTCTTGTTCCATGTCTTTCTGAGTTCTTATGTTGGGAGGTAATTTTCATTTTTTGCTTTCTTCTTTTAGTAACCATATGAAGTTGGTCTGATATTCTCTATTCCTAGGCATATTATCACCAGTATAATAAAATGAATTTCCTTGAACTGATAATGTTGGAAGTTAAAATGAAAGTTAACCGGGAAATTTGTAACACCTTATTCTCTCTCTCTCTCTCTCTCTCTCTCTCTCTCTCTCTCTCTCTCTCTCTCTCTCTCT
>RJWH01000644.1:173131-419088 GCA_004363575.1 Solenodon paradoxus | reverse complement strand
GCTAAAATGATTTCAACAATTAAACAATGATTTAGAAATTTATTTTGATAATATTTTAATGCTTGGCAACTGCAATAGCCAGTTTCTGGGAAACAACATTGCTTTTCAAATAACAATAAGCATTGAAAACTGTTGTTAAAGCTGATAATAGATCTGTTTATGAGATCAAAATTTGGCATGAGTCATGATGCCTGTACATAGGCTGTGCATATTAAAATAAATTTATCTTTTATTTTAAAAAAACTAAGAGAAAGGTGAAGACATTGGGAAAAGAATAATATACAGACAAGATACATTCTGATATAGCAGAAAGTATGTGACTAAACAAAACTGAAGAAAAGGAATCAGAAAGTAAAAGATATTATTAATTGTAATGACAGGTACATTAAATAGGTAGTCCATGAGCATTAAAGGATACCCTTTAATACTGATGTTTATTGACACCCCCTCCCCAAAGATGTCTGTACTTGAAATTTGAAACTTGTAGCAAGGTCAAGTTATATGACAAAAAGAACGTTATGGAGTAAGGTTACAGATGTTAAAAGTAGGGAGATTAACCTTCATTATCTAGATGGTCCTCTGTAATCATCTGAGACTTTTAAAGTGGGAGAGCAGGACAGAGGAATAGTGCTAGTTAGATGTGGTGGTTAAAGAAGACTCGAACAGGAGAAGTTTGAAGCATGAGAGAGACTTGATGCGCCACTGACTTGGAAGATGGAGGAAGGGGCTACAAGTCTAGGAATGTGAACAGTGTCTAGAAGTCAAACATGGGCCTCATCTGAGAGGTAGTAGCAAAAAAGTTCAATTCTCAACCACAAGGAGCCAAATTCAGTCAACAATTGAGCCAAAAACCCAGATTGTTCCCTGGCATCTCCAAAAGGACTGAAGTCCTGGTGACACCTTAATCTAAAATTGTGTGGTAATAAATTCGCTTTGCTTTATGGCACTATATTTTTGTATTTGGTTATAGCAATAATAGAAATATATCACAACTGTCAAATTAGGAAGCAAACAATTAAGAGAAAAATATGAAAGATAACAGTATAAAGGGAGCATCCAAGTATAAATATAAACAAACATGCATACCAAAGTCAGTTCTAAAAAGGAGCAAAGAAGGAATGTCACATAAACAAACATAGTAAATATAGCACAACACACATTGGAATTGTAATCTCACCAAAACCTAAATTAAACAACCTAAAAGTTGTAACATAAAATAAAACAGATTTGAACCCAGACACATCAATCATATAAATAAATACATAAATTTAAATGAAGAATATTTTCAAGTAACTCATAAAGTAAAATCTATCTCTATGATGTATGCAAGAGATATTCCTAAAACAAAATAAATTTAAAAGACTGAAAATAAAGGGGTAGGCAAGGATGCACAAAGTAAATAGAAAGAATAAAAAAGAAAGAGTTGCAATTCTATTTCAAATTGGAAATTAAACTCCAAAGCATAATTGTTTATTATTCGTCTGCTTCACCTATTCTATATTGACATTAGTCTGTCTTGTTTAAGTCTCTTAAAATTAATCTTATTACCTCTTTCTCTTTTTGTCTCCTGCAATTTCTTCTTCATGTTGTGTTTCTGTGGCATAAGCCATGTGATATTTAACAGTGGCATATAGCATTATAAAGTCCCCTTCTTTGTCTTATTTTTCACTTATTGCTATGATCCATTTTGAGCTACTTTTTTATTTTTACACATATGGTGAAGTATGGATGAAAGTTCATTATTTTGCTTGTGGGTACACAATGATATTAGTGTCATATGTTGAAAAGACTATGCTTCCTACACTGAATTACCTTTGTAACTTTGTTAAATAGTCAGTTGCTTAGAAAAGTGTATGTCTATTATTCTGTCCCACTAATCTTTCCATTTGTTTATTTGTGTGACTATTGCACGCTATTGATTACTGTAGTTTTAAGTCTGAAAGTCAGATAGTGATGCTTGTTTTAACAATTGTTTAAATAATCCTACATCTGTTATATTTCCATATGAATTTTAAAATCAGTTTGTCACATTCTACAAAAATCATTTGAATTTTTATTGAGACTGTTGAATTTGTAGATTGAACTGTGGAAGATTGAAATTTTAACAATATTGAGTCTTCTGATCGACAAACACTGTTTTTAGGTCTCATTTCTTTCAACAATGTTTTATAATATTCAGGATATAAGTCTTGCACATTTTTGTAATATTTTATGCAAATGTCTCATAGTTTTGACACTTAAACAAGTGTTACTGCTTTTTGTTTTAATATCTGATGAGAAATGTTTGATATATCCTTCTAATCTATAGAAATAAACATGATTCTTTGATCTTATAAATTGTAACCTTGTTAAACTCATCATTATTTACTAGAATATTTTTCTTGTTGTTGATTCCTTGGGCTGCTCTTTGTTGTGACATTTTCTACACAGTTCTTGTTTTTGATGACTCTGAGCTGATATTTTTGCATATGTCAGAGATTTTATAAAATAAATCTCATTATGATTTAGCTGATCTTTCCCCCTGGTGATTAGACCAATCTTGGAAGGATATTCACAGAGGTAAAGTATCATTTTTTGTCATATCACATCAAGAAAACAGTATCTACACTATCTAAAACCCTTGATAATGACTTTTTATCTGGCTAAGGTAGTGCTTATCATATATATCCATTGCAGTTATACTTTCCCCTCATTCAAACTATACTCTTTGGAAAGAAGTCATTATGCAGAGCCCACTATGTAGAGATTTATGTGTCATGTCTTTGAGGACAGAGTATCCACATAAATTGCTTCGATCTCTCTGCATGGATGATTTGTCTATTCATATACTCTTATTTATATGTTTAATCATCTTTTTATATCAGTATAGATTATATATTAATAAACTTAAGTATATTTTTATAAAATATTTCTATATTTTATATTAATCCCACTTTAATTTTTTATCTTGTTGCTCACATTTTTCTGGTTTTGATCATTGGAACATCTTTGACTTCTGTGTCCCTTGGCATACCTACATCATTGTAAACTCTAGCCTTTCATTACTTCCTGCCACTAAAAATTTTTCCAGACCCATATTGTATACATCCTTCTCCAGTACACAAATCAGTTATTTCTTCAATCATCCCTAGCCCTTTTTATTGGAGAAAGATATTAGAAACCAAGGTCCAAGCACTGGGCATATTCATTGCCACTAGGGTATCATCATTTCAAGGTTCCCTAAGGTGACAGAACAAGAAAACATGAGTGTAAAGAAACCTAGGTATATATTTATAAATATTTATACATATTATTACATATTTATAAATATACATGTACCTATCTGAATCTGTATTAAGCTAAGACATGAGTTTATACTGATGTATATAGATCCAATCCATTACCCCATGGATCATTCTAGTATCATTCCCATATTCATCTATACCTGCCATTCAACAATGAAAACCTAACCCCAATCATTAGCCACCCATTTGCTTAAATGTTCCAGTCCAGCATACGTGTACAGTGGCATAAGAATTGTTAACCTGTATCCCCAAAGTGAACAAATTTATCAGCTAAAATACTTTGCTTATGGGCCATTCCTTTTGCTCATAATTTCACAGACTGCGAATATTTCCATAGGTAATGGAAGTTAATCAGTTCATCACCTTTTATCCTTGTCACCTTCACCGAGGTTATTTTATATGTTTGTAATACCATTAGATTGTTTTGTCACGTTATTTGTTCCATCCTAGATCTAATGACTTTCTGAGTGATAACTTTGCAAATGATTTTCCATACAGAGAATAACAGAATCAACATTCATGAAGTAAGACAAATGATAAAAGCTTGATAATCTCAATATGCTGAAGAAAATGCCACAATCATGAAAATCATTAGGAAAGGAAAGCATTTCCTAACATAATAAAGTTCATGTAAATCCACATAACCAATAATATTTTAAAAAAATGAAACAGTGAAAGTTTTTCTGCATTATACTAAAACCTGTTTTTTAAATTATAATAATAAAATAATGTGGTAAAGATACAGAAACAGACTAAAAACTCAATAGAATAAAAAAAGTCCGGAAACCTAAAAATATATTGAAACTTAAGCTGGCTTTGAAGTCAGCCATGCCAGTTTTTCTCCCATGCCAGTTTTTCATCACACAATTGTATTGCTCTGATGCAGTCATTGGTATAATGAGTCCTGTTCCTCGGGGGTTCAGTATGGGACATGCTGGCCTTGGCCACACAGATTGGTTTGGCTGATGTTACAATATCTAATTCCTCCATATAATTGTCCCCAAAGGGGTTGTCCAACCATCCATATTACTGTGTACAAAGATCAACAGTAACAGGGACGAGAGCTTGATGCAACTGATGGTTCAGACAATAGAAATTCACAGGCCTTTGGTGAGAGGAAGTATTTGAGAGCGACTTTAAAGTCTACAGTCAGGGCAAGATCAGACTGTCTCTAGTTAAGAGTCACCTAATCTTGGTCAACAACAGCAAGGTTCCAGCACAATTTATTTAATTTCAAGACCTGGTTTAAGGGGAGCTGAACTATAAATCATGAAACCAAGACAGATACCATATAAAGGAAATCAACTTAGGCACTGAATACCAAGAATGAGGAAACAAAAGTACTTCTGATCACAGACTGATGCAGGAGTTGAGACTGGCTGAACCTTTTAGAGTATTAGAAGTCTAGAGTTGGTGAGTTAGATATTGCATGTGTTGTTAGAGCAATGCCTTAGAAATAGGTTACAGAAAGAAAAGTTAACAAATGAAGGAGAATTTAAGAGGGATTTTTTAAAAAGCTGCTGCAGAGAGTGTCTTGTGATTTCTTCTTCAGATGTGCTAGTAACATGCTTTGACTATTTTTGCAATCACACTGAGCTGTTTTGGATGAAATACTTTGATTAGCTATAGTCTCGTAAGGAAAGAGAGCATGTTTAGGAGCTTTCTCTAAGTGTTTCTCAAGGTATGAAGTAGTGTGTCCCACACTGTTTGCTCATATCCCTGAAACTGCCCAAGTCCCGTCTCCCCTTTTTTGGCTTGCTACCTACTCATTTCTCCCCTTTACCCCATTTTAGAGGTCAGGAAGGTGTTGAAAGAAGGAGGCTTGCCAAAGAGAAACTTGAAAGATTCATAAATAGTCTTTGGCCAGGCCTGCTGCTTTCATGTGAAAGTCAAGAATAAACTTAAATCAGACAAACGCCAGTTTATGAAGGCAAGGAATTTTAGAATTATGACCAGAATGCAATTTTAGAAAATACAAGTTCCCTTTTGAAAATTCAAGTTTCTTTTGATGTTTCATGTTTCATACTTACATAGTGTGCTGTATGTGTATACAATGATGGCATTGATATTAGATGAAATAGACTAACTGAGTCCTATAATGGCTGCCTCCTTGCTTCTTTGACTTGAATTTCCAAACCAAGTCATTGTAATAGTTCTGATTCCTCTTATATATTCTCTTGATCCCCTCTAGTTGTGTATTTTCAAAGAAGGTGCCTAAAGCTTACCTGTGACATCAATAACTCCTACTCTCTAAAAGAAAACTAACATTTACAGAGCATCTACCATGCATTATTTTATCTAACTCTAAAATGAATAAGATAGATATTATTGCTAATTTTAAGCACAAGAACAGTTTAGCAATATTAATGTGCTTGTGACCTCACAGCTATTGTTTTAGAAATCATAAATAGTTGCATTTATTTGATTATGAAATGTGTGCTCTAAATGTCTGGGTTCTTCCTGTAACTTCTTATGCTAGTGTTAAAATATAGAATTATTTTTGAGATGTAGGAGAAGAAATATGTGCCTTACAAATAATCCAGAACATCTGAGTCAAAGGCAACTTAAATTCAGGATGATCAACTCTTTCCAGTACCACTTTGCTTATGCCTGCTAAGAGGAAGGCAGGATAGATGATAGATTGATGAGAGATAGACAAAGAGATTAATAGATAGATGACAGATTTGTTCAAAAACATATTTAACCCTAATCTAATTCATCCTTATCAAATTTTACAACGTGATAGGGGCTGGAGAAACAAATAAAGTAGTATTCCAGGATTATGAAATGCTCAAATTTAGGAAAATTAAAACATTGTTTCTTGACATGAATATTTTAGCAATCACGAGTTTTAAAAGTGCATCAGAGATGTGATCATTTAAGACTTTATCTATCTTACAAATCAGAAAAAAATCAACAAATCAGAATTTTTTAATTGTATGCCCATATAAATTACCTTAGGATTCTACAGAAATCCTCTAGAACCTTGGGAATAGCTAAGGGAAAAGTAATGTCAGAGGAAATCAGTGAAAACAAATAAACTCCTAGAGAAGACTTTGGGAGAGGAGGGGCAAATAAAGTTTGCTTGTTTCTTGCTTATTAGTAATAGAATTCAAATCTTATTTGAAAGGGTAACTTACCCAGCTCAAACACTGCTTTCCTACTCTCCCTCCCAGAGATAAAGTGCTGGTCAATGAGCTGCACACAGTGATATATGAGACTTCTGGGTGGGTTCTCTACAGTGGGACCATCATTTTGCCCCCTCCTCCCACCCTTGTTTTTCCTCTCCTCTGGCTGCAATGGGGTAGGTAATAGTTCCAGGCCCCAACTTCAACTCTGGGAGACCTTGAAGAGGGAAGCCATGCATTGAGGATGAAGCAACTCATAATGAGGAGCTTTAGGTGGGGATGACAGTATGAAGCCGCCATACTGTATCCATCAGACTGCCAGTCTCTAGACCTCATGTATGAATGAAAACTGAAATTCAGTCTGCTCAAGCCAATATTAATTCCTGTCTGTTATTACTAAATGCAAGTCCTGGTGATATATTACTTTAACATATGAGGAACCAGAGATGCTAAAATTTGTTTTTGAGCAGTCAGTTTTAAAGAAGTTAAACCGAGATCCACTATTCTTTGTGGAGTTCCTGTTTGAATAACTTCCTAGGCATTTGTATGTTCTTAACGAAGAAGTTGTGAACTTGCGCTAAAACAAATGCTCATAATTTGAAGCAAATTTTACAGCAAGAATGGAATTTTATAAGCAGTTCTATGAAATTGAGTCAAGCAGCACAAATTATTCTCAGAAACAAGTAAAGTCAGTGTGTCATAAAAATAAAAAGCAGATTGAAATAATTTAAAAATGGTAGTAAAAATTATTTTATATATATAACATTTTTGCTATCATCTTTAAATATATGTGATAGATATATACATATATACTCTTTTTGATATTTTGGACATAGTCTTATAAATTTTCAGAAGGGATAGATATAAACTTCCCATTAAATTATTTGTGAAGCTAAATACCAATAGGAAAAGACATAATATTCTTAGAATTAAAAAGGGAAGCAGCCATACAATGCATTTCTGTGGATATGTTTTTTGCTCAAGGATACATATTTTAATAACATTATTTTTCTTTTGTTTGCATTGCTGTAGTCATTTTAAGACACTGAAATTTGACCTCAGTCTTTGTATTTCATACTGTACCCAACACCAGCTTTCTAGTGCCTTTTACCACCACCTCGTTCCTTCCATCCTTTCCTCCCCGCTCCTGCCCTCCTGGAAGCAAGTTTTCCATCCTGTGAATTTTGCTGGGGTTTCTCTATTTTTCTCTTTAGAGTACACATATGAGGGAAATAATCTGTGTTTTTCTATTTCATTTTGGATTTTACTGAACATTACTCCATCCTGCTCCATCCAGTTGTTGAAAAGGGCAGGATTTGGTCTTCTTTATCAGCTGCAAAGAATTCTGTTGAATATCTAGACCACAGCTTCTTTATCCAATATTCTGTTGATAGGCATTTAGGAGCTTTCCATGTCTTGGTTGTTGTGAACTGTGCTGCTTTGCACATCAGAGTGCAAATATTTTTTCTGATTAGAATTTTTGTTTCTCTGTGTATATGTCTAGAAATTTATCAAGAATATTTAGAGAAGTTTTGGGTTTGATTTTGAGGTGGGAATTATGAAAAAGAGAGACTTTGTTAAATATACTTACCCACAGGTCATGGTGAAAATTATTGCTTTGACTCCATCCCAGGTTATGTCTGTAACTCCAACTTTTATTTGTGAAACATATGAAAATTGTAGCATATATACATGTTTATTTATGTATATATGTATATATGCCATAAAAACCATTATCATTCCTTATCATTCATTTGCTTCTCCTGTTCTCAAACATTCTGGTCCCATGACCTTTTGTTATATCTTATTTTTATTCTGAAGAATTGTTTGAAGAAATACATATGGATCTGGATCAGGATTTCTTACACTTGACACTACTGACATTTGGACCAGAAATTTCTTGTTGGGGGTGGGAGGTTCTTCCATGCATTGTGAGATGTTTAACTGCATCTTTGGTATATCCCTATTAGATGCCAGTAGCAGCATTCACCCCACAGTGACAATTCCAAACATCCCATAAAGGAAAGAAAGTCCACGTCATTAAAGACCATTGTGTAGGCTGTGTTTAAAGAACTTGCCTGCTGCTAACAAGTTGGAAGTAGGAAAAGAATGAGAAGATTCCAAGCACTTCAGCAAATCTTGTGAAACACCAACTCCTCTCATGGAAAGTTCTTGTTTCTTGGCTCAGGTCCTGCCAACTTGACGCTTCTAATGGCCTAGCTGTCCTGGGTGTGATTAAAGCAAAGGAAACCCTCTCCTAGTTCGTTACTGATCTCTGCCTGTTGCTTCTCATTTCTTTCCTTCAGTCTTGAGGGTACTTCCTGTCAGAGAAGGAAGTAAGTCCTAAATATCCACTAGTGGGATATTGCTGGTAAATCTTTCTCCTGCTCAAACCCCCTCTGGTTCAGAAAAGTATCTTGGAATTAGAGCAAAAAGGCCTTAGCCTTCTCCAAGAGTCCAATGACTGTCTGAACATTGTGTAGCTTCCTTTCCAGGCTGAATGAATGCTTACTAAGATCACACAGACTCAGATTCAAAGTGGACATTGTGTATTTACTTCCTTTAGAGTTTCAACTGGAATGGTCCAAATATCAGAACTGTGCCTACCAAAACTCCTTATTGGCACTGAAAACTAGAGTAGTATAGCATTGAAATGGCAAAACTGATAGCAGATTTCTGCAAGAAATAAGACGGTGGATTTTCAGGAAGGGCCAATTCGCATGAGAGTCACCAGATATGAAGGAAAAAGGCCACCTGAAGAACATATAGAAGGGCCACCTGGCTCAGTAGATGAGGAAAATTTAAAGTCTGTCTGTCTCTAGGTAATGCATCAATTAGCCAAGGATTACAAATGAAGCTTTTGCCGAGAGGCTAGCTCCCAGCTCACATTTAGCATTGAGGCAGGAAATAGTGTCTCATTCAATTCAAGCAAGTTCTCTCTCTCTCTCTCTCTCTCTCTCTCTCTCTCTCTCTCTCTCTCTCTCTGCATGTGTGTGTGCCTCCCCCTCTCCTCCCCTCCACTTTCTTTCCTTTGCAACCCTCACTTCCCAGACAAAGAAAAGATGCCCCACATGGAGGATGAAGATAGTGAGAGGAAGATACATGAAAGAAAGTTCATTGATCTTCAGAGCAAGGAGTCCTGTACTCCTGAAAGATCCTGGTAGATGAATAGATCCAGAGAAGTAGCTTGTGGGATGTGTCTCAGGCAGAGAGAAACTCCCTGACAAGTACTCATGGAAGCACACATGATAATAGGGTAGACACATTCAGAACCTAGGCACTCCCTCAGGGAAAGGAAAACTATCCTGAATTAACTGATATTAAATTTTTAACACTCTGAGGACATGAGACATAATGAGAGCTTAGTCTAATTTTAGAAAAATTTAGAAAATTTATATATCCTGAAAATGGAATTTATAAATTCAGATTCATATTTCATGCCCATAACTGTCTTTCATCTAAAATAAATAAATTAATAAAATGAAACTCTCCTTAATCCAACATCTGCTATCATTCATTTGCTTCTCCTGTTGTCAAACAAATTTCTCAGATATGTTCTAAATTTGCTGCCTCAATTTTCTTCCTCCCCATTCACATACATCTCAACCAACTCCATTATGACTTTTGCCCAGGTTATTCCACCAGGAAACCATTAACTAAAGTCCTTTTTTATTTTTAGATTTCCAAATGCAATAAGCATTTTTCAGTTCTCATCCTATTTAGCCTTTAATCATCATTTGGCACTGTTTTTCTCTCTTTTTGAGACACTCACTTTTCTTGCTTTCATGCCATCCCATTCTACTGGGCTTTCCTACAGTTTCAACCTTCTTAGCCACCTTTGTAGGCTCATACTCTACTTGGCTATAAGTTCTGGCATTCTTCAAGGATCAGCCTTAGGCTCCCCTCTTCTCACTGTATCCTCCCTCCCTGCATGTTCTCACCCATGGTCATGATTTCATTTGGTCAATAACTCTTGATTTATATCTTTTAACAGTCCTATCTTCTATACATTGAATCCATATATTCAAGTACTTACTTGAATTCTCCATCTGACTTGCCCAAGGATATCTCAAACTTAACATGTCCAAAATAGAATTCTTGATCTCCTATTTACTGTAAACTGCTCATCCTCAGGGTTCCTATATTGGTGAATGGCCTCTCCTCTCTGCTTTATCCATGACCACCCTTTACCTTACTGTCTAGTTTTGAATCATAGTGACCTTTTTGTTCTTTGAATGAACCATGCTGTCTTTCCCAAAAAGGCATACTTTTCTCTGTCTGAAATGCTTTCTTGCTGACTTCCTCTAAATTTGGACACATCTGTCTGATGTCAAATTGTACTTCGTAAAAAGTTTTTTTCCTGGCATGTGACATTTACTCTCATAGATGCATGCTCCTTTTGCTTCCAGTAATAGCACATTTATCAATAAGTGTTTGACTCCTCAATTATAAACTTCACGAAGGGAGGGCCTCTGTTTTTAATCTCCATTTTACCTAAGTGTCAATTTTTTTAAATGAATGAATAGGTGAAAAGAGAGAGTTGCCTTGCCAAATTGAGTTCTTTGCCTTTCTTTTTTATTTACAGTATTTTCACATACTGACTTTATTTTTATGAAATCTAATGTATCCATCTTTCTTACTTTAAGGCCATTTTTAGAATGGCCTTTGCCATCCCAAGATTACATAAATATTCACCAAAATTTTCTTCCAGTACTTTTATGGTTTCATTTGCAAGATTTGATTCTTAAATCCATCTGGAATTTATTTCTTAAAGAAGTGAAATGATGCCAGTTATTTTGTTTCAGAACCAATTTCTACTAAATTGAAATCTGCAGCTATATCCAGTAGGATGATGTCATTAAAGATAATAGAATTTAGAATCAGAAGGCCTGGACTTAAGTTTGACACTACCATTTGCTCACAATGCAAATTTTAGCAAGTCATTTATCTCTTCAAACTATCAGTAAACTTTATGGAAAGAGAACATAAGGGCAGAGACAGTTCAGGAGTCCTCGTGACCAAAATGGCCAATGAGGAAGCAAGAGAGAAAGAAAGGATGGCTTAATGGTTCAGAGTATGGGTTTAAGACAGATCATCTGAGTGTCTATTATTTTGCCTCTCATTTTATCACCTGTAAAAGGGAATGAAAGCTAAAACCTTCTTTGTACGACATTGTTATCGTTAAATAACAATGGATGTACAGCATATAGATCAGTGTTTGGATCATGATGGTGACAAGTAATAAGTAATCATTCTCATATGAAGAAATTAGGAAAGTGTGTTGTCCGAGTGTACTTCAAATAGGCAAATGAGAACAGTAAAGAAAAGAAAGTAAAAACATCAGTTTACTGGCAGTACAACCGAAGAGACTTTCTCCCAGTTCTGATCTCCTTTCATTCTTGTAAATCTGTTGTTTGTGGCTATTTACATAATAAGGGTAACTTCTAATGTTTTCCAGGTTAAGAGAGTAAACCTATTAAATTCAGTAAATTGCCACCTCTAAGTTTATAAAAAACAATTCCTTTAATATGGGCAGGTTTTAATAATATAACTGGCTATGAGTATCTTTTGAAAAGAGCTGATCAATGTATAAAGTAGTGTAAATAAGCAAATGGTTGAGGGCGAACAGTTAACTCATGTGTCCAATAATAATGAATATTTTAATTGCCACATGAACCCCTAAAAGTCTGGAGAAACTGGGACAGTGGTATGCTTTAACTACACAATATCACAGAACACTAAATTCTCAACCACCATTTTCATTTCTTTCCTTTCTAAGTCTTTCTCTAGATTGCTAACCCAAATGAGGCTCAGTCTCCTAACGGGATGGGTCGGGAGATGTCAGACATGTGGGGTTCAGAAACTGATATCAATGATGAATGGAATTGTATATCTCTTTCATTAAATTCACATTAAGGGATTTACACTTGACTGAATTTGACACTTTAATTATTTGCAAGTACCTATTTTCTAGTTTGTCACATAAGCAGATATCATCAGTCACTCAACTCAGAAGATAAGTCCACTTTATTGGTTTGGATTTGGGTTTGGTTTGGTTTTTCTTTGCTTTCACACTGGAAAAAAAAGATGTTTTTATTTTCTGGCATGTTCACGTTTACAGTTGAAGCATCTTCAACTGACAAGTTCCCACAGAGAATTCAGAAGTTCATTTGACATCCATGATTATAAATACAATTTAATCATTTTAAGTTTATAAACTACAAGACAAGTTATAAACAGAATTCCCACTTGCAATTTATCTGTTATATATTATATCAATCAGGGAAACAGGAAGTATCGGAAACTTCAAAATAAATTGACTTTTCCCCACCCATACGTCATGTTAGAGAAAAGTTTACCCCAATCCTCTTCCTCCATCTCTAGTAAGAAGCAGTGTATTTATTCTCTACTATCATGTTAAAACAAAAAGCAATCAGTCTTCTTTCTCTGCCTTTCTGTTCGGTAGTTAACCCTCCACATTCATCAAACACCTGCAGTCTCAGCTTTCACAGCTCAGGATGCCCCACCCAGGTCTCTGATCCTTCTATGTGTAGCCCCTGGGTGGATAATGCAGTGAGGTCTCTGCTTTTAAGTGGGGTCCAGTATCTTAAATTCAGAAGCAGGAGTAAAATGCTTCATTTGCTCTCAGGTTCAAGCCATATTCTCTAGCTGACAGCAGCAAAGCTGGGGCTTTGACACCACTCTCCCCTCATTTGCCATTTTGTATTTCTTCTCTGCATATTGGATGTGAGAGAGAGTCATTATTAGCTGTGCCTCCTGCTCTCATGGCATGTATGGTGAGAGTTTGCTCCAGTAGGGCACTAAGGATGACCTGCATGATTAATGGCGGCAGCAGCAGTAAAATGCCAGTTCTCTGTATGAGCTAGAATGTGCTTCATTAAAAAAAGAGCACTATCTAATTCAATCCATTTTCAATTATTTTATGTTGAAATTATCAAAACAACAGAAAGTCAAATATCATTATATTTTAATTTTTACTTAAAAACGAGACAGGAACCAGATCCTATATAAGGACTATTTATCTGAAACGAGATGAACAAGCACAAAAGTATTTAACTTCCACCGGGGGTGTGGGGTGTGGTGAGAATCAACAAGACATTCCCTTTTTTCATGATTTTTCTCTATCTAGTTTTCTTTTTGGGCTTCTTTTTTTTAAAAAAAAAAGTTATCACAGAGGATATTAATGTTTTTATTTTAGCTAAGACAATGAGTCACTTCTTTTTGAAGAAACACTCCAAGCTATGTACTACTACATTTCAGAATTTCCAAGTATCTGTCAACCGACAAATCAAGGTTTGGTATTTGGTCGATGTTATGACTTCTAAATTGTCATATGTGTCACAAATACACCCACCAGACCTAGATCAGCACTGGCAAGATTTATTATTTTTGTTATTCTCCTATTTACCTAAAGGTACTGTTTATTTCACTGGGAGCATGAGCTATTTATACTTTGCCAGTTGGATTAGTTTCCTTGAATTGCCATAACAAATTACCACTAAATTCATAGCTTAAAAACAATTGAACTTTATTCAATCAGATTTCTGCAAGTCTGAAGTCCAAAATCAAGGTGACCACAGAGTTATGCTCTGTCTAAAGGCTCTAGGGTAGTGTCCTTCCTAGTCTCTTTCAACTTTCTATTGGTTTGGTTCTGGGCATTCCTTGGTTTATGGCTCCATAACTCCAATCTCTGCTTCTGTCTTCACCTGAACTTCTCCTCTGTTTATTCTTCCTTTCTTTCTTTGTTAAAATTAATTTTATTGAAGGAAAATTGGATCATAATGTTATATAGGCTTAAGGTGAGCATCCTTGTAAATCAACATCTATATATAATATACATTAAGTTCACCATCACCATTCAATTCTTTCTTCATCTATGTAAGATTTTCCTTTCCTTATAAAGTCACTTGTCATCAAATTTAGGATCCAACTTTATCCAGAATGATCTCATCTCAAGATGCTTAATTACATGTGCACCCTTTTGCCTCATAAGGCCACATTTACAGGTTCTGAGTGGACATATCTTTTAGTTGGCTACCATTCAATCCTCTCTACCAGGTATGCAAGGAGAGGATGAGGGAACCTGAGTTAGCTGGTCTGGAGTTACTGACGTGTTTTAATGATTTTGATCCCCTTAGAAATCATATTGTCTTTTTGAAGCTTCTCAACTCACTCTGTCCCAAATTTGGCTTTGAGCTATGGAGGGGAGGGCAGAAGTGCAAGTGCACTAATTTAAAACAAAAGACATTAGAATGAAGAGGTCCTGTAAAGGCATTCTGTACATTCCTCCACAAAAACTCCACTGGTGAGTGTTCATTAAATGTTTCATCCCATTATTTTCCCCAGGCAAAATCACCATCATGTTTTAACCCAACATCTATCTTTCCCATACCTGTTCCCAAATACTATCCACAGTACTTAGATCATATTAAATTCATGGCCACTAACAACAAGTTGATATTAAATAGCAATCAACAAACCTACCTCATTTTCCTAATAAGTATGTTTCTCACACTCTAGGAAAACAATGGCTTGTTTTCACTGTCCTCAGAGTCCATTCCCAATACTCTTACTAGATAATACCATTTTTTTACTTTATTGATAAAATTGAAACAACCTTCTGATCTTCAAATATGTAATCAGCTGGCACTTATATTCACAATCTGCCTCTCTTCTAATTACAAATGTGCTACTCCTCCTATGAAACACCAATCATTTTGATAGCTTTTCATAAACCCTTTAAAGGTCTTCACTCCCACAATTAGTTCTTTCTTCTATTATCCTTCCACGGATTTTTCTACTATTATGTATTAATGCTCTAGTAACTCCATATACTACCTTATGAATGACCTCTCCCTTCAGCTTCAAAGACCTCTCCTTTTCAGCAATTCCTGTCCATTTTTCCACTTAGTTTCCTAGGTTTTCATTTCCCATTATTCTGTAACCGTTATCCACATGTAAGTCAATTTCACTGATCATCTATTTAAATATCTTAATTTTTGTTTCCCTGCCCTTTGCAGATTTTTGTGCAATCCTTAAGGGTTTCATTTCAGTGACTTATTTTTAAAAATCCAATTTGTGCAGTGATAAAGTACTAAAGGCAATCTACTTACCTTAGTTTTCTATTTGGGGGAACTGATTTAAAAAATTTTGTGAAGGTCTGATAAATGATGCATTTATCTGTGTTAGCAATAGCATTAAAGTATTCTCTGTAATATAAAAATCTCTGTATCAAACAAAAGGCCACTGAGTTTCTAAAATCTACCAGGACTTTTTTTTTTGTACTGATGATTGACACATGACATTTTGTGCAAATTAGATTGCTAAATCATTTCTTTGGAACAAACAGGTCCTAGAAATATATATCCATAATAATGCACATTTGTACAGAACTTTAGAGTTTCCAAGGAATATCATACCTTTTATTTATTTGACCTTTATAATGGCCCTATAAGATACTGCTTTTCATCCAATTTTTATGTACAGGAAGAATGAGATTCATACAGTCTATATGACTCACCCAACATCAGATAACAAGAAACTATATGATTTCCCTAGTACTCCCTAGTTGATACTACACTCCATGGTTTTAGTATTTAACTTAAATCTGTACCCATTAATCCAGAGTCTCAACCTTGAATGACGATTTAAATCACCTGGGAATTCTTAAAAACTTTGATATCTAGGTTTCATCTCACACCAGTTAAATCAGATTGGGGGTTAGACCAAGGCACTAACATGTTTTTAACAGTCCAGTTTATAACAGTATGCAGTGAAGTATGAGAACCAGTATATTTTCCTACCCTTTCTGTAACACTGTGATCTGTCCAATTAAAACCCTTTCACTCTCCGTTTTACAAAGGATTTTTACTGCAGTTTAGAGGGGAAGACTCTCTTGGTACCAAGTTTCTTACAACACAGATATCAGTCTTTTATAAGGAAAAAAATGAACAATATCAGTCAATTTAGATGTACAGATTTCTCCCAAGTGTACAGTGTGATTTGGGAAGTATCAAGACATTTGAAACTAACTTAGAGGTATTCATGTATTATGTGAATATTCATTAAAATATCTTATGGCTATCATCATCTTTTCATGCTTCTAAAGGAATTAGAAATGTGACTGATAGCATAGTTTGCTTTTTTTTAATAGCTGGAAATAATATTAGAATTCCTTTCAAAAGGAATTTAAGCATCTTAACACTTGTCCTAGAATTTTCCATACATTTGTAATATCTTCAAATTGTTGGTTTCAAAATAATTTTTACATTTCTCCACTTGCTCTAGGGCTTAAGTGGAATATGGCAATTATTCTGCTATGACAATGAAATGGTTCTGCATCTAAGATGCACTGGGGAGAATGAAAAACATAAACCAGCAGAATGCTGCAATTTTTCAATTATTGAGGGAGCCTCTTTGTAAAGTGGGGTTATGAATAAAGAGTAAATAAAAGAGAAATATTCCCAGAATACATGTCTATTCCAAGACTGATAACAGTATTATTTAAGGTGAGGCATATAAAATTGAATTAAAAATAAAGGTCTTGATATTGGTTCTTAAGAACATAAGATCATATTGTTTAATAGATTTTTTCTTTTTTATTGTAGTAACTTATTCTACACATTAAAATAAACTCGTTTGTATAGATTCCACAGATACATGTCAACACACAGTGCCCTCCATCAATGACCATGTGTTTCTCACCATTGCCAGTGGACTCTGCCACCATTCCCACCCCTATCTTGTCCCGTTCCCTATTGGTAACTTCAGTTCTATTGCAGGTGTCCAAGGGTTGGTTTCGTCTTTAACCCAAGAGTCATTCAGAAGCATATTGTTTAGTCTCCAATTAATTTGGGGTCTTCCAGTTTTCCTGTGGTTTCCATTTGTCTGTAGGATTGTCTTACAATCATTGACTTTGAGTCGGTTTATTTTTTGAAAGGTGAGTTTTCTGACTGCAACATAAGCTTGGGTTATGCTTTTTAATCCATTCGACCACTCTGTAGCTTGACAAATGAGTTCAATCCTTTAACATTTAGGGTGATTATTGATATGTAGCTGTTTAGTGTCATTTTGAAATACATCTTTTCTGTGTTTTTCTAGACTGTCTTTGTTTTTCTCTTTCTCTTCTTATGTGGGTTGGGCGTAGTTTTGATTGGTTTCCCGTTTTGTTTTCTGTTTTGCTTTTTCCCTGGAGATGTATTTTGAGGTTAGCCTGAAGTTAGCATTAAGAATTCTATTTCCTATTTTTATCTGAAAGATAGTTTTCCACTCAGTCTAGCCATTCACATTTTTGTTCTTTGTCCCTCCTCCCCCGTCTTATATTTGCTGTCTTATTGTTTTTAAGTGGGTTTTTTTAACACTCTTTTTAGCATCTTTTACTGTTTTTTTGTAGAACTGGTTTAACTTTAATGTTTTCTTATTGGAAAAACTTTTTATCATTCCTTCAGTTCTGAATAATAATATAGTATCTTAGGTTGAAAATCCTTATCTTTCAGTCTTTTGAATATAGCAAGCCATTCCCTCCTGACCTGTAGAGTTGCAGATGAGAAATCTACTGGCAATCTTATAGAGACTTTTTTGTATACCACTGGCTTTCTCTAGATGATTTTAAAATTCTTTCTTTATCTGGTATTTTTGACATTTTGATCACAATGTTTCTAAGTGTAGGTCTGCTTGAGTTTCTTTAATTAAGGATTCTTTGAACTTCCTGGGTCTGAAGGTTTGCTTTATTCTTCAGGTTTTGGAAGTTTTCAGCTATTATTTCTTCAGATACAGTGTTCCTTTTTCTTAGTCTTCTACTTCTGAGATTCCTATAATGTGGTTGTTGTTGTCTTTTTTGATGCTATCTCATAGGTCATGAGTGCTATCTTCATTTCTTTGCATTCTTTTATCTCTTTGTTAGTTTGCTTGAGTGCATTCCTCTGCCCTGTATTCCAGCTCACTGATTCTGTTGGAGACTTCATCCGTCCTATTTTTCCATCCTCACAGAACCAAGAAACCACTAATCCAATTTATCTCTCTATAGATTTGACCATTTCCCTCTACTGAATTCTTTAAATCACTATTTTGTTCTTACTTCCTTGACATATATTTTGAGCAGCTTCATTTCTTCTCTCTCTTTTTTGTTGTTCCCTTTTTCTTCCTCTATTTTTTTCTGTATTTCCATGAGTATGTTTATCACTGTTACCCTAAATTCTTCATCAGGTAGTTTGCAAATGTGTTGTATTCAGATTTTCCCCTGGAATTTTTATTGGATCCATCATTTTACATGTATTTCTCTGTGTCTTTGCTCTGTTTTGTATTATTTTATGTTTCTGTGGATTGTTTCTCTGTAGTGAAGGCCTTGTGAAGGGTATCAGCTTACACTGAATAAGCCCAAATTTTGGTTTGGACACTGTGATTTCTTGAGTTTTGTGGTGTAACCACTGGTTGGATTTATTGAAGTTATATTTGGGCCCTCTGGTGCTGCCCAAAAGTTCAGTCTATGGAGATGGAGTTTGTGGGGGATGTAAAGCCTTACCACAGCATCTCAGTTCCTAATCGCAACCACCTCTTTGTTGGTCCACAATAGGCAATCAGGCTGCAATTTCACCTCCACCCACAAGGTGGTGCTAGTGAGTAGCACTGATAGTTTCTCCCTTAGAAGACTCTCTTCTTTCTGTAAGACTGAAGACGGGATATCTGGTAGCTATTTCTTGTGGCTTCTGGGCAATATGGTGGGAGTGGGTGGGAATGGGTTGGGGTGGGGGATTCTCATAACTGCCTTCTGATTATGGGGCACCTAGTGTAACTTTCTCACTGGGCTTCTCATCCAAACCACCGGGGCACTAGTCCCCTTTAGCCCTGTGCCTAGACTTTCTCCCCCATTTTCCTTGTCCTGTCCCATTCCTGCTAGTGGGTTCTCTACTGCTTTAGCAATTCCTGGGAGGGCCAGTTGTACCCACAGTTGTACACCCCCTCTGCCACAGCCGGAATCACGAATATGAGTCTGTGGTGTAGCTCTGAACCTGAAGGCTTTCTCTTACCTTTGGTTGTCACAATTGCTTCTGTGGATCTACATCCTCTTTGGCTGCTTTTGTTCAGTATTTTTTTTTTTTCTGGAAAATAGGTGAACTTCTAGTTTCTCTGTGAGGAAGATATGAGTCTCACTCTTTATCTTGACCAGAAGTCTCTTGTTTGATTGCATTTTGAAATCATCGTTTTAGTTTATTATATATAAAAATGGGACTGTAATTCTGAAATTCATGTAAATCTTGGAGAGTTTCCGTCTTAATTTTCTGGTGATAAAAAATGAAATCAAAGTTTTGGTATCACTGAATTTTTTTCCCATTATTACATTTCAAATGAAACACATTTTGTTCTGTTGTTTAGGTGACTATAAAATAGCTATTGGAGACTAGTGATTTGATCATTTATTATCTTAAACCATTATACTGAATGAACAGACAGCTCTTCCTAGACTGTCATTTTCATGAGATGAATGTCCAACTCAAAAACATGACTTCCTGCTACTATTGCAATGAAGTCTAAATTTTTTCACTCCAATTTCTAAACATCATACATATCCATCCTGTTTCATCTATTTCCCAGAATGCAATCTAGTCTAGCTAGGTTGTTCTCTCTCTCTGTAACCCTACCCACTTCCTCATGCTAATTCCCAGGCTGGTGTCTTTTTTTTGTGTTGCTTTCTCACTTCAGTAGTTCACTACAATGAACACACTAGTCTCACCATTCTCTAAATCTCCATTAGACACTCAAAGTACAACCATGAAAACTTATTTTCCTGGTCCTTGTGCATTTAGAAATTTCTAGTTCACACAGGGCCTTTGATCTAAGAAAGAATATATACAGATGCCCAGCACTGAGAGATCAAGTCCAGTAAGTACAACTGATCTTGTGCTGGCTGAATAAGGGCAAGGCCCATGGAAATCCAAAGGCAATATAGCTCATGACCAGGCAATGCTACAGTTACCATCTTAAGATGCATACAGTTCCACAAACAGATTTTTTTAATGTTTATGATGTGCTGGGGTTGACAGCTGATATTTTGGTGCCACTGTTTAATCATCAGAAAAAAGTTATATTTAATGCTCCTTAAGGAATAATTCATCCTTATAGTTCTCTGATTCTTATTTTCATTTTAGTCAACAGATGAACTTTTGCTCCATGGTGAAAATCACTATGCTATCATCAATAAATTATACAAGCATGTTAGTCAATGATTTCCTTTTCTCTTCACTGTGCACTATCTTGAGTGACACTGCCCACTATAAATAGCATGCCGGCATTTTGGTGAGATGTGAAATATGGCCTATTGTGTACTATTAAATTTTCCAGGCTATTCCCATCTCAAGTCATATCTTCTATGTGATTCAGTATACACCAGCATGTGAGGAACCAGTACTACTTGGTCATGTTTTGTCTTCATGTCTGAGGTGACTCTGAGAAGATTCAGCCTTCTGTTCCTACTGGTAAAATGACCTGAAAAATCTCTCATGATTCTATAGGGGAAGGAGGACCACAACCTCACTTTCATTGAGCAGTTTAATCAAGGATAGTCCATACCCCATTTTAACCTAGTTTCTCAAATTTACACTTCACAAATGCTTAAAAGCTAAGTTTGTCCTTGATTCTAGCTCTCCTCACCTTTCCTTCTCTGCTCTCCAAGGATGGGTTAAAATAGATTAAGGCAGAGGTTCTCAACTATAACCGAATATTAGATCACTTTGGAAGTTTGGGGATTTTTACTTTTTGGCTTTTGTAGCAGCCTTATTGAGATATAATTCATACTGAATGTAATTCATCCCCTTAAAGGTTAGAATTCAATGGTTTTTAATATATCCACAGGACTGTAAAAACATCACCACAATCAATTTTGGAACATATTCCATAATCTCAAAAAGAAATTCCATGCCCTTTAGTGTCACCCCTCCAACCCTCACTCCACCTTCCATCCTCATAGAACCAAGCAACCACTAATCCAATTTATCTCTCTATAGATTTGACTATTTCAAATATTTCATATAAATGTGATTATACAATATATAGTCTTTGTAACTTTTTTCTTGATAGTCTACTAACAGAAAGTCCTTCTGGACATAGAGTTATCTGTGATGAAAAAGCAGCATATATAGGGATAATAGGGCACTGATCTGATAGATAGAGTGGAATGTGTCTAATGTTGGTATGAACTTCAAACCTGAAGGATCAAACTAACAAAAGTCTTGTGATTTTCTAATACAAGTGCCACAGATAAGATAATCAAGATTACAAAGTATGAAAATACCTGCTGATATTACATAGCATCTATGGGAGAAAAAGTGTTAATTCCTGGTCCAAATCTCACCCATATCCCTCAGCCTACCTGCTATGGACTAAATTGTGACATCCACCCTCCCAGTTCATATATTGGAGACAGATACCCCGACGTGACTGTTTTGGAAATAAGACTAAGGAGTTGATGGCTACAAGAGATCATAAAACTGAGGTCCTATTCTGGTAAGACTGGTGCTCTTATAACAAGAGACAGCAGACAGCAAACGCTCCTACTCTCCTGACACACACACATCAAGGCCATATGAGAACACAGTGAGAAGAAAGCTAACTAAAAGTCAGGAAGGGCACTCTCACAAAGAACTAAACCCTGACAGCACCATGATCGTGGATGTTCCAGCCTCAAAGCCTATGAGAAAGCTTGTTTCTGTTGTACAAGCCACCCAGTCTATGGTGTTTTATTATGGCAGTCCTAACTGATGAAGACTCTGCTTTCCCTCTTCTGCTACCACCTCTTGATAAAACAGGAGTCAAATCATGACTCTACATACCAGGTGAGTGTGTCAGTCTCTTAGAATGGAATAAGGAATAAAACTGTGCTATGGATTTTTAATGACATTTTTCTTGTGACTAGTCATTTTTCGTTGGCTAACATTCTCAGACATAGGCTTCCCAGGTGTCTCACTCAACAAATTCAGTGGCTTAGCCTTGATGTTTATAACAGATATCAGAACCACATCTATGCGAACATTTCAGAAGAGATTTAAACAGTATTCACCTCTTGTCTGGTTCTTTGAGCAAACTGAATATGAAAGTGGGGGCAGGAGCTGTCAGGGAAAGACAAGTTGTTGTTTTCATTTTCAGTCTTTCAGCTTGCTTGGGCAATTCACCCAGTGTGAAAGCAATGAAGCATGGATTTTACTTGAAATAACACGGACCAAGACATATTAACCCAATTATTTTATTAAATGACTTAGAGAAAATTTCCACTCTCTGGTGTGCTATTATTCTTTATTCCTGAAGCTGAAAAAGAAAACTGGAGATTTAATTCTTATTTTAAGAGAATCCTCGCCAGCAAAAATATTAATAATTAAACTCTGGGCTTGGGGGTAGCAAATTGGGGGAGATTATATTAGAATTTGATTTGATTCATCCAGTGTTCATAAATGCAAATGTCATGCAAAGTACTGGTAATACTCTGAAAAATGTAAGAAAATCTAAGGGTGGCTCTCTGCCATCTAGTTAGAAATAAGTATAAGACTCAACAAAAAAACATTCAAAAGCAATGTGAAGGCCAGGCAAGATGATGACATGTGTACATACATCAAATTTCTCTTCCCCAATTTTTATATAATTATAGAAAGATATGCAATGCTTCAGTACAAGAAAAAATTATATATATTATAAATATTATTAGCATAATATAATGCAGTGTAGTATAATATAATGTAATGCAATATATATATGTATATATAATATAGTGCACTGGAAGCATTGGAAGCAATCATTTAGGTATAGTGAAATGATATTGGATGAAAAGAAAGAATAACCTACTACCATGCTCTCTGCTCAAAAGCAAATGGAAGAGAATTCAGCAAAGCTATATTAAAATCCTAGACTGCAAAAGAGTGAGGATCAGACACCGATAGGTGTATTACCTCCAGTATTAAATTTTTAGTGCAATATTGGATACCTATTTCCACTTTCCTAGCACATGTGGGATGTTCTTCTAAGCCAGAGTCACACAGAAGGTCACACCAGGACTAAGAATCACAGGAACTGGTCAGTGACAAGTCAGTACATGTAAGCGCCATGCTGAGATGCCCTCTAGCTCTGGCTTAGTCTTCCAGATGCTGCCCAATTGAAATAGGATTGGTGGTGTGGCAGCAGGGAACTGCAGGGAGCTAACCCAGAGAAAACTTAGCTTTTCTGTCTTCTTTCCACAAGACTGAAAGACTGAGAAAGTATTGGAGTCATCCATTCTTAGACAAATCAAACACAAAAAAACATAAAATCTCAACTCCATAACTCAACTTTGGGCACAACTGGTCTTCTCTCCAGAAAGAAGAATAAACAATCATTGAAACCATCATATTTCATAATAAGAGGAATAAATTGTCATCTTCTGAAATCTGTAGTTATTATCAGAAATGGGTATTTTAAATAAATTGTGAAATCTTTGTTCTTGGTTTCTGATGGGCACTGCAAATATGAGTTTAAAGTGGGTGTTATAAAAAGGAAACTAAACTATTTGAGATCAGGACAGAATGATGATTGAAACAACAATTTCTTAATTCAAACATTCATTGTAATATTAAGTAGATATTGTAGAAGAGCTAATTAGTGAAGTAGAAGACTCACTTGAAACATTCTCTAAGAACAAAAGAAATAAAAATTAATATGAGACATGAAAAGCAATGTTACCCAAAATACATTTAATAGCAATCTAGAAGTAAAGAATAGAAAAAGACAGTGTTTTTTTTAAGCTGCAGAAGAAATTTTCTAAACCAAAGTGAGAGCTTATTCTACAAGTGAAAAGAATTTTTGTCAAGGGTCAAGATCAAAGGCATTCTGGCATGTTTTAAAAATTAAGATCTGCCATGCCCTGGTGATCTAATGCTTTAATCCTCCATGACACAGTCCACATACATCCCAAAGTTCCCAATTCAAGACCCAGCGCCAGGAGAAACAACCAAGATAAACAACTAAATAAATTAAATTAAACTAAGTGCTTCCTCCTCCTCTTCCTGCCTGCCTGCTTACTCACCCTCCTTACTACCTGCATCTTTTCTTTTAAAAAATACAAGGATAAATAAAATATCCAAAAACAATCCAGTTGGAAGAAAAACTAGCATTTTGGAAGGAATGAAACTTAGGATGAGATCAAACTTGCTTTCAACATTAGACACAGTAAGATATTAAAGAATTTTGAGATAAACTACAATGACTCCAGAATTCTGCACACCATGTGCATTAGTAATAACAACAGAAAAGCATTTTCAGATTATAAGGGACTAGAAAATATATTATCCACATACTAAAACAGAAAAATTTACTCAGAATCATACTGTAACTAGCCTACATCAAATACATAAATGGAAAATAGTAGTAAAAAATGTACAGCAAGTCATCAAGCAATGTCACATACACCTTGAATTAAATTATAAATGTATACAATAAAAACACATTTTTGTTTATATACTATAGGTTTACAAAACTAGTGTAAGTTTCAGAAATATGATTTCATCTTCTGGTACATGGATGTATCACATAGTGCCCACCAAGAGTTCTAATGTCATTCACCACCATCAAATAGAGCCTTTCTTCTCCTTCCCCTTTGATAACCATCATTCTCATTTAATTTTTTCTTTCTGTACATTGTTAGTTCATCTGCTTGGTGTTTTTATATTCCACATATGTATGAAATGATCTGGTATTTGTGTTTCTCCTAATTATGTCACACAGTATAATCACTTCAAGTTCCATCCTGTTGTCACAAAAGGCAATAACTCATCTTTTTCATGTTAAGTAGTATTCCATTGAATGTACAAGCATTTCAAAGACATTATTCGTAAAATAATGAAATAATATTTAAATCTGAAAATCCCATACTATATAAATAAAATTTGGGAAGTAGAATGGATATAAGTAGAGTCAATGGTGAGAAAAATAAAATATGAAAATGTCTCATCTCATAATTTATGAGTCTGGAAGCCAATAAATAATGTGTCAAGTTTCCTTTAACTTTAGAAAAATGGATTTAAATATGATTTAAATATTTAAGGGTAAAAAATAGTACAATAAAATAATACATGTAGAACTTCTAAACGATTACAGAACAAAAAAAGACAAAAATAACTTGAATTTATATAAAAATTAATTAAAATGAAACGAACTAAAAAATTGGATACTATATATTAGTATATAGTATATTAGCAAACATAAGCTAAGATGGCAATTGAACCACAAATGAGTCGTAATGATAAATGCAAATAGGTAAATTCTTTATCAAATGACAATCAAATTTTATGAATATATACATAAAACAAAAGCCAATTATATTCTATTTGTAATGTCAAAATGGCAAGGCTATATCAAGCAAATGATGAAAATTTCAATAAAAAATGAAAACTTGTCAAATAAGTATATGGGAAAAAAATAATTTTGTATTAGAAAAATATATAGCCCATAATTAAAATATTGCTATCACAAACTTTTGTCTGTCAAATAACTTTGCACCAAAATACATACAACTAAAATTGCTAGAAGTTTGCATAGAAACCAACAGAAATGAAATAGTAGTGGAGCAACTTCAGAGATGCGTCCTCATTCTGTGATACTTCAATACACAAAATGTAGAGGATTTGAACGCTATCCTTAATAAGGTTGGTTAAATACACATAAAGCTTTACCATTTAAACATAAAAATACCTTTTCAAGTATGCAAAGATAGTCTTAGATTAGGTCATAACAAAAAACAAAATAAAAATCAAGGGACAGAAATTGTATACATTATAATTTCTGACTGTTGTATAATTATACTTAATGACAAAAAAAATCACACAAAATATTCTCAAGTTTTTCAAAAGGAAAACTAAATAATTCTGAGGTCCATTAAAGGCAATAATATCATTATTTCAGGCTACTAGATTACAATGATAATGAAAGCTCTATAAATGTCAACATTTATGAGATAAAGTTATAATCAGATGTGTTCTTCCAAAATTTCCAAGAACAAATTATTCCCATCTTGTATAAGTTGTTCCAAGACATAGTAAAAGATGGAAAGCTTCCCAAATTGTTTTATAATGATAACAAATTCTGATATCCAATTCTAAACATGATAGAACTAGAAAGACAACTACAGTAAAAAATATGAGACTAAAAATCTGTAATTATTCAAGAGAATAAGAGATCAAGGAAGATTTGGCAAAAGAAAATAAGGCTAACTTATTATTAGAAAATCTGTATACATAAATCACATCAATAAAGCAAAAGAGAAAACTACTCCTATAATAGTCCCATTAGATACAAAAAAAGTATATGTATTCACTATCTATTGTTGATCAAAAAACATTGGGGAAGTATAGAAATCTACTTTATCAATGCAATAAAGAATATTTTTTAAACTAAAAGCCAATATGATAATTACATAAATTTATTGAGACGGCATTTTTTAAAGAGAAAGAGGAAAAATCACAATTTAAATAATGTAATTTATAATACCATAAAATTATATTTTATGTCTTTTTTACACACTATGTATTGCTACACAACTATATGAGTGTCAAAGGCCCCATATTATGCAAATTTATTTTATGGATTTTAAAGAATTCTTAAGGTTTAATTTTGCTTATATTTCATTTTTGTTCTGTGTATCCAACTTCAGCATTTAATGCCCTTAATGCTTCTTAAGTCTATCATGGGTAATTCATCTTACACTTTTGCTTCCTTTTAGTAATATGTGTTTATATTTTACAGATTTTCCAGGAATCTTTCCATAGAGCCACAGTTTATAGAAATTGTAACCCTTTATGTAAATACATCGAATACAATAGAAACTTTTAATCAAAATGTTTAATCCAAGTGGAGCAGTACAAACATCACCTCCTAGAGTCCCCTTATTCTGTTTCAAATGGCAGATATCACAGGACTGCTGTTCACCAATAATTACAGCAGAATTATTCCCACTTTAACAGCAATAAGCAGCTATTTTCATCGTAAACACATATAATATTAGAGATTAATTTAGCACAATGAAATGCATGAGTCTCTGAACTAATCTGCTGAAGATCAACATTCTACCTGTTTGCATAATGTCCAAAACCCAGTGACAGAGTAGATGACTGAAATAACAAGCGGCATTAGAGAATTAAATTCACTGAGATCACCAAACTATTCCACATTCAAAATCATTTTTAAGTAGGTCAATACTAAGGTGAATGGTGAATATTAATAATCTGTTTCCTGTGTAGAGTCAGCTGAATGCTGTGCTGGAGGTGGACCTGCTTCTGGTGGGTACACAATGTATCTGCAGAACATGAAAGCCTAGAACTGGCAAGGCAATGGCCCAATACAAAGAGAGAATGCCTTGGAGTCAGTTGGGTTAGATTAATAATAAGGGTAAGACATATTTCAGGATGTGCCATATGAGCAATAAAATAAAAATAAATAAGTGCTTTTTCCTCCTCTTTCTTCCTGCCTGCCTACTCAGCTTCATTCCTGTCTGTACCTTTCCTTTAAAAAAAAAGAAAAAGAAAATCATATTGCAAAATGCATTGTAAGATCCCACTAAACAGAATCCTATATAATGAGATACCTCATTTCAAACTGTTTGATCAAAATTAAATGAAATCTTCCTCTCCCAAATTTCATCTTATTTGTGTTCAATAAAATCAGAAACATTATTGTCTTTGGTTAAAACGTTCTTAAGAAACATGTTAAAAATTGTAGATCTGTAATAGAAAAAAAAGGTAGCTGGATGTTTTTAAGAATTCCCCCAGGACTGAGGAAATTCTAAGCTTGTATCTGAGAAAATTGAAACTCCCTTAAAAGATATTGCAGATTTAATGTCCTCCAGCAATTTCTCAACATTCAGTAAGGATAACATTTTTCCGTCTCCTTGTGCAGTTATCAGCTGCTGACCTTGCACCTCAGTCTGATTCCCTGAAGAACTGTGACCCCAGAGTCTGAGATCAGGAGCTAGTCGCTTTGAGCTGAGCCAAAAATGTCAATTTTATTCTGTTTTATTTTTTTCTTACTAAGAATAGGGCTGCTGGAGATGGGATTTTGAGTTAAATGGCGCTTACAAACCAAACCAAGGCAACATAATAATGCAACTCTACTAATGAAGAGAATGCAATCTTGTCAATGCAAATTTTATTTTCTTCAGCAAGTTAATTTCATGTAAAAATGGGGGTAAGTTATATGTATTGAAAGATAATTTTAAAACATAAAAAAGATAATTATAAAAGATAAATTTAAAATATATAAAACATAAAGACAATTTTAAAACAAATGAAATGTGTGGACCTTAATTGGTTCAAGCAAACCAAAGGAAAAAAACAATTAAAGAAAATTGATTAAAGACTGAATGCTTTTCACTATGCCTGCAATTTTTTTCATTATAAAAATTTTAATTTCTCAGTAGTAGGAACAATGTAAGGTGCGAGAATACATTAACAATATCAGAAAACTTTAGAGCCAAGGAAGATATTAGAGAACATTTATTCCAACATCCTTACTTAGAGATGTGGCAATCGCTGCCTCAAGTAACTGACAAGTCACCTAAGGCTACATAATCGGTTGGTGACAAAACTCAAAGGAGAAATCAGATCTCCTGACTCCCAAGGACAATTCTACAAATACATTCTGATTCCTAGATTCTGTGATTTTTAACAAATTCATATGATTTTTAACTACTCCCATATAACTGCTACTCCATACCCAAACTCTACCTCTTCTGGACCATCTGCTATGGCAAATGAGAGTATTTGCCCCAGGTCATCATAATTATACTGACAGAAAGAAGGTAATCTCAAACAGAAAAATGAAGATGCAGAAAGAAAGGGAAAAAAAGAAAAAAGAAAATACAAGAGTAAACCTAAATGAATATTGATGGCATAACAACAATAATAATGTCTTGTTTATATATTGTATATTTAATTTAAATAAATGATAACAATAACATAAAAGCCAAAAGAGGATCAAAAGGAAGCAAAGTATTCAAAGGTCTTTTTAATTTTTCAGGGAAGTGAAAATTATAGATCAATATTAGAGTTTGATAGGTCAGGTATACATGCTGAATTTCTGAAGTAATAGTAGTAAAGCAGTGCATAAGTTCCAAAGTAGCAGGGCAAATAAATGAAATAATAAGATAAATATAAAGAAGACAAAAATTAAAAGAAAAGGAAGCTTAAATCAGTAGGACAAATCAAAAGTACACACTAAGATCTTTTGAAGGATTACCAACCCATGTAACTCTTTTAAGCTATGGAATATCCACAAAATAAAAACTCATTTATGATTACCACTCACTGCAGAAAGACTGAAGGTCCAGCCTCTGACCAAAGCTAACAGACTCTCACTAGACAGCCTATGATATGAAGAGTTTATAAGAGAGGTAGAAATAATGGGAATCATTATTTTTTTGACATTTACTATATGCAATCACAATCCAATCAATTTATAAGCTGTGATGCTATTAGAAGTTGGGGCAGTAATTCAATTTAAACTAAGTCACAAAGGCAGAGATCCACTTACGGGATTAGTATCCTTATAAGAGAGACCAGAGCTCTCTTTTTCTTCACATGTGAGGTCCCAGTAGGAGGCTGTCTGCAAGCCAAGAAGGTCCTCAGCACACCTCAGATCTTTCAACACCTTGAAGTTGACTTCAGCCTCCAAAGCCCTGAGAAGCAAAATATGTGTGGTTTAAATCACCTAATCTCTGGTATTTTATTGTAACACCTCAATCAAACTAAGACACATGCAAACAACTCATTTTATCGTCATAATTATACAATGAAGAAGTGTTATTATTACCTATATTTTATTATTAGGAAAAATGAGGTACAGAGATGTTAACTTGTCCAAGATCATGCAGCTAGTAAATGGTGGAGATATGGTTAGGGAGGACATGTTTTTATCCACTCCACGCCACCAGTGTGAGCACATTAAATGTCCTCCCTTAACTCCATGTAAGCCGTTGAGGTTTTGTAAAATTCAGAGTGCGGACAAAAGACAAAGTTATCTGATTTCCTTCTAATTTGACAGATAGGTCTTGAGTGAAAAATAAACCGAAACATCCTGTGTCTATGAAGCTAAGAGCAATATTCTCAAATAAGCAAGCAGATTCTGAAGAAGTTTATCTTCTTTGGGTTGGCCTTCAGATCCCTGTGTTATCAGAGAATGAGGCATGACTCAGGAAGAAGGGAGGTTGGAAATTCTAAGAAAGGCATCCATATGTCTGATCAAATTCCACAAACATTAGCCTGCAGAAAGTCCTTAGAGGACAATTCACATTCTTCAATGACTTTTGGTGGCAAATTCTTCCTTTTCCCATTCTCATCCAGAAAGTATGCAACAGATAAGCCCTGCTTTATGTGAACAACCTGTCATATAAATAGGTAAGAACTGGTCTGGTACAATCAAAAAGCAAAGTATTCTCTCTTAGCACCTCTGAATTCCTCTCCAAAGACCATTCTCTTCCAGATGCCCCCACACCTGAAGTCATGGTCTATGTCAGCAGCCATCACTGTCTCTCCTCACACTACAAGCTCTTTACAGCACATTATGGATGGACTTTCTCACAAACCCAGACTGCAACCTGTTTGCATTTTTTCCTACCAGATATGAAAACTCAAAAATGTCTTAGTTTTGCTTTTACCTTTGAAATAGTGTTCACTTACTTTTCCAGCTTATTTAGTTCTAAGTGGTCTTTTCGTTGTGGAGAAGATTTTAAGCAGGCACATGTTGCTCTTTAGCATAAGAACCCAGTCTTGGTGGGTGATCAGGGAATACCTGATGGGTGATACAATGAAGGAAATCTTCCTCTGAATACTTTACATAAACCCAAGTTTCCGTTGGCCTAAAAGGAGAATGACTACTTCTGTACAAATTTGACCTGCCTTTAACCCTTCCCAGATCTCTAAGTATAGAGAGAAATAAATTGCAATGCATAGGTTTGTTCTTGATGTCAGCAATGATTCTTTTACTCCATCATAAAGTAAAAGTGTGACATCTGAAAGCAAGTGAGCAAAACTGGCAAGAAAAAACGGAGAGCCAGTCTGGGATGGCAGCAGATAAAGGTGACATTTACATGTGATTCAAAACACTAAGGACAGAGCCACTCCAAATAACTGCAGAGCAAACATACCCTTGTGACAATGCCCTAGCCACTCCTCTCCGACAACTCTCCCACTTTCCCAAACTCACTCTGATCACAGATGTGGATTGTCACTGGCTCCTACTAGCTTTATCAGGCTGACACAGCAAACACAATTGCCTCCAGTGCCTGTCTGAGTTGCTGTTATGTAGCGGGGCGGGGAGGGGAATTCCTGTGTCATTTAATTGGAAGTTTAAGTATGTGTGATGTTGATGTTACTTATTATCTTACTTGTATAACTTTCTTAGGTGAGAGGGGAAAGATCTACCTGGTTTATAGAATGTTCCTAGTAAATGTTGGTAGAACATTCTAGAAATCCGCTGACCAGATATTAATAAACAGCTACCTCTAAAATTCATTTTAGCAGCAAAATCCATGTGTTGTCAAGATTCAGATCCAATCATACTGAATATCAAAATCCTTTTATATCTTTACATTAAGTTGCTCTTTAATTCTTACTAGCATGTGTTATTGCACTTATACGTATTTATTTCCCTTGTCAATCCAAGAATTTTTGAGGACTGGAAAGTGTGTTATTCATCTTTGTATTTCTATCATAATGGCTTTCACATAGTAGGTATTCAATAAAAGTCTATGAAAGGGCCTTCTTCAGCAACTATAACTTTCAAGTATGAGATTCATATTAAACCTTTTAGAAGACAGATATAATAGGCTAAGTAAATATTTCAAATAGAAAGAAATCTGTTAACTTTGTACTCCCTTCTATATCCTTTCATACAGTTTCTCTGAATGAGAATAGGAAATCTTCTCAGTATGGAAAAATGCTCCTTAGCTTCCACCTTGACATAGAGCTCTAAATTAGACACTTCAGAAAACTATTGGGGACTTATGAAATGTATGACGGCTCCAAAGCTGCTCCCATACACACGTCACCAGAGGCGCAGGGCCATCAGTCCTTGGAGGCAGGCCTGGAAGAATACCTCTTCCCCAGGGCTCAAGATCCTAGCTTCAGTAACATGTGGGTCACTGTCTGGGAGGTATGAGCCAGAGGTGTCCTGAAGAGAGCTTACATAACTTTTCACACAAATTCTTCATCCTGTGGGAGCTTTTGTCCACAAAGCAGGCCCTATTCTTGTGCCTAATACAATCATGTCAGAAAACAGAGACCAGCAAAATGTGCCTGTAAAGGACCAGATGGTAAGACTTTTAGACTTATTGAGCCACATAATCTTCTTCGTGGGTTTGTCTTTTGTTTCTACAAACCTTAAAAATGATATTTTTTAAAATATCATTAAGTGGAGAACATGTACCAAAAAAACAGAATGGAGGACTCAAATCTGACTCCTGGGAGAATAATTTACCAACCTCTACAAAAGGTCAAGTAGATGTGCTAAACATTAGTATTATTTTTTACCTTTGATGATATCTCCAACCCATCAATAAATTCATTTATTTTGGGCATTTTCTTACTGAAAAGAATCAAGGATTTAGGTTTAGAAAATATTGGTTTCTGCCTCTAAGTCACTGTGTGATTTGCACCAGCTCATTTGACTTCTTTAAGCTTTGGACAATAAATGAGCATCTTACAGGGTTGTTCAGCCTTTCCATGAATTAACATATGTGAAAGCTCTTTGTAAACTCTAAAATTTGTTTAAGTATCAGCTGCTTTAATCATGTTATTAAATTCATAGGAAATATCATCACAATGATGACATTAGGTTTTGCGTGTGTGTGTGTGTGTATATTTAGTTCTAATGATAGAGTGTGGGAAAATCTCAAAGAAATATTTGGTTTGAACTATAAATTATTAGGAAGTTCTAAACTTTTCCTAGAAGCTGTTATTTTGTTATGGGAAATTACTTGTCGGGAAAATAAGTTATGGATTGTTAAACTTCTGCATTCAAAGAAGAAAAACCCCAAAAGAAAAAAAAGAGTTTTGTAAAAAATATTTGCATCCTTTTAAAGGCCAAAGACTTTTGTCTTCCAAAAATTAAACAATTGAAAATTCATTTCTTTTAGAAAAAGAGTTGAGATTCTTATTTTAACAAAAATGACTATAATAATATATATGTAATATATAATAGCATAATGTACTTAGGTAATAAAATAAGGACTAGTCAATTATAAGCTGTTAGCTGACAATGAGCATAACTGAACAGTATTAAATGTCACCAAACTCTGACAACCAACAACATAAAAAAACATGGATGTACATTCGTCCATGAGACTCAAGTGCTTCATCAAATATGTTATTTAAGAACACCAACAAATTTTGGTAACTGGTGATGGCTAGTAATGTGTCTATGTCCAAAATGTGAAAGACAACTTACAGATAAGTGCCAATTATATTGACAGCAAAATTATCAGCAGCAAAAATGGGTAATAGAAAGAAAAGATTAATCTAAATACTAAAGAGAAAATAAATGTTGGCTTAGAATTTAGTCACCAATGAAACTATTTTTCAAGAGTAAACATGAAATGAAGCAGTTTTCAGATCTATACAGATAAAGTTTTATATTACAGACAAAACTGTGAAATTGACTATTCAAGATTTTATTTTAACAAGAATAAAAGTTCATACCAAAAGAGATTTTTTGCCTCCTTTGGTCATAGATAAGTTTCAACTGCCTGAAACAGTGCAGGTACAGAGTGAGTTCTCAGGAAATATTTATTCAATGAGGAAGAAAAAAAGCCTCAGAGGAAAAGCTTAAGCTGCAACAAGGAAATGAGGAAAATTTTTAAAATATGCTTCTAAGTTTAATGACAACTATGAACTGCTCATTTTTATTTTTTTAAATTGGAGTTAGATTCCAATAGCAATCATAAGGAACTGGGAAATATAGTTCAATGATTAAAGCATACTAAAATGACTGGTTTTAGGAGGGGAAGAAAAACACTATGTAACTCCAGCTTTTGCATAAAATATATATTAAATATGAATAACAAAATATTTATAGTAATTGCTAACAGAATAGAAATATATATATATATGTATATGTAATATTTCAAACCAAAGCTAAAGGAAGACTATAGTAAGGCTTGTAAATGCAATAGAGAGAAAACAGGAAAGAAAAATGTGATGATAAGCAGAAAACAAAATATGATTGGAGTAAATTCGATTTTGAAAACAGATAATTAGATTCAAAAATTCATAAGCATAATGCATTAAACAGATGAAACATACTGTTAAAATAGAGAAACTATAAAATTAAGTTTAAATAATGATAAAGAAGATTTGTCATTTCCATACAAACACTACTATAACAGTCACCCAGAAAAGTTGAAAATACAAGACTAGAAAGACATAATCAGAAACACATTGTCCAAAACAAGGCCAAATTGATATCGTTGTATTAATATAAGACCAAACAAAATTCAGTTAAAGATCACTAATAGGAAAAATGAAGGACCACTGTATTATGATGTAGTAGGGACTTTTTCTTGTTTCTGCTCTCAACATGATATAATTCATAAAAAAAATGATCATGACTGGAATGAACCTGACTATAGCATCAATACATGCTGTGTAATAGTTGTAAAAATTATAGGAGAAAAGGTTAAAACATAATTTAACTTAGGACACTAAATCACTTTATCAGAAACTAGTGATCAAACAGATCTAAAATGAGTTAGGCTAGATAAAAGTCTCAAAACAAAACTGAAATGTTTGATGTAATAGGTGTATATTGATCCTGTGCCCAACAGGTAGAGAATATGCATTGCTTCATACATACATGAAACATTCCAAAAGTTGATCATCTGTTAAATTATAGTGTAAGTCTGAAGAATTTTAAAGGCTCAATATATAGATGATTTTCCCAGTCAACAAGTGAATTACACATTATCATGAAAACAATAGGTTAAAATTTTGATACCAAAAGTCACATTTCCAATTAATCATAGTTAAGGAAAAAAAGAGATTGAGACATGTGAAATATTTAGAATCAGATGAATATGAGAGCACTACATATCAAATGAAACCTTTTGGTTACTAAATAGAAATTGGAAGTCAATTCATTACTATGATTCCATTTGGTTTAAGAATAATGAATAAAATGTCCACTGTGTGCATGCCTAAAGTACCAGAATAATAAATAACATCAGGGTAAAACTAATAAAACAGAAAAGGAGCAATGGAATGAACAGACAGTAATGGAAGAAAAAGCATAACAACACCTGTTCTGATCCCAAAGCAATTAAATTTGATATCAACAATAGAAAAATGGTTTTGTATCTACTAATGGAAATACTATTGAAACTAAAAAGTACAAGACTGAAAAGCTAGTGAGTTAAAACTATAGAAATTTTAGGGAGAAAAACATCTCTGCATAAGATAGTTCTTAGACTTGATGCCAAAATCAAAATCCATAAAAAAAAAATGCTAAATTGGATTCAACAATAATAACAATATTTGGTCTTATTAAGAGTGCGAGAAGATAAAATAAAAACTGTGAGAAAGTACTTGCAAATCATAAGTCTTGAAATGAAGATTAGCATCTAGAATATATATCTGACACAAACTCAATGGTAAAAACATAAAAATCAAAAATAAAGACCCAAGAAGAAAATGGGCAAAAGACATTGGTAAAATCATTGAAAGAGATATATAAGTAGCAAATAAACGCACCAAGAGATATTCAGCATCACAACCATTAGAGAAATTCAAATGAAAACCACAATGATCTATCACTAAGCAAATTTCAGGATTGCTAAAATAAAAAAGATAGCAACGATACCAAATGCTGGCAAGGGTATGGCAAAACTGGATTACACATGCATTGCTGGTGTTAAGGTAAAAAGCTATTGAACTCTGGAAAAGAGTTGGACACATTTTTGTGAAATGGGAAATACACTTATGCAGCCCAACAATTGCACTTTTCAGATTTATCTTGGAAACTCACATTTGCATAAATATGCAAATGTTTATAAAAGCCCTTGTAGTAGTCTCAAACTGAAAATAATCTAAATGTCTTTCGAAAGGTGACTGGTCATCTAATTACAGTACATCTATACCATAGACTACTGTTCAATAAAAAGGAATAAGCTACTGTTACTAGTAACCACTTGGACTAACATATAGTGACTAGGCTATCAAAAGAGTCAACCTCCAAAACATTCCATGCTCTATAGTTTTTTTTTATAATATATTGAACAAAAGATTTCTAGAAATGGAGAGATTCATTCTTGACAAAGGAATGGAAGAGGAGGAGGTGAGGAGGGACTAAGAGTAACTATAGCAGGCATCATGAAGGATCCTGTGATGATGAATGCTTTATCTTAAGTCTGTCAGTGTCAGCATCCTGGTTATAATATTGCCAGTGTGGAAAATGGATAAAGAGTATGTGGAATCTTTCTTATTACTTTTTACAACTGCACATGATCTACAACTATCCAAATATATATTTTTAAATAGAAATAAAGCATTACTTAAAGAATATCCTGATGAAATTTTAAGCATATATAGAACCTAATCAAAAAAAGAGAAATGACATCAAAACTCCTAGAATATAGTTGAGTGTCTAAGTGATATTTATAAATGAATTAAATTCATAAATGCTTTCTAAAATATAAAGATTGCAATTACTTGCTTACCACCAAAGAACCAAGATATTAATTTCAAGGTAAACTCAAAAGTGGTAGGAAGAAGGAAATGGAGAATGCAGATAATAGCAGAAATAAATGCAGTATAATACAAATAAGCAAAAACAAAGAGATGACCCACAAAATCATAAATAGAATTTCAAAAAGCATAGCTGTCTTGAAGGACTGATTAAGATATGGGAGAGAATGATCATGTAAGCAGTAGTAGGAATTTAAAAAAGGGCATAAACACACATAATAACAAATATTTTTAAATGTAGAAGACAATATCATGAAAATAAATATGCAAATATATTTAGATTAAAATATATTAACAAAAATGAACTAGACTAGAAACTATTAAAGAAATAGAAGACAAAACTATTCCCTCAAAATTGTCATTAAGGCAAATTTTTTGCACTTGAATTTGTATAGCTTTCAAATAACAGAAGTTCTAATTTAATCAAACTGCTTCAGAAGACAGAAAAAGAAGAGTTAGATATTTTTTCAGCTGGAACAACTGTAATTTCAAAGCAGAACAAAAGCAATGTATGAAAATGATATCTGCGTCCAATCTCATCAGTAAATAACCTTAAGTATATATCCAAATGCACTACAAAAATGAAAGAAAGTATGCAAAGAAAATACAGTATTAAGATCAAGCAGTATTTGTATCGAGTGGAAAAGTATTCAATATAAGAAAATCAATCCATGTAACTAATAATATTAATAAATTAAAAATGAATAATCTTATGACCACTTTAAGAACTGGAAGAACAAAAAGAACTCAGCAAAATAAAAATAGATGGGAGCTTATAAGTTAACTGATAAGACTATTACTAAAATGTACACAAACATCATATTAAATATTGAAGTTAGAAGCATTTCCAGTAAAGTGAGGAAAAAGACAAGAATGCCTATGGTAATCCCTAAATTCATCATGAAACTGGGACTGATAAAATACAAAAAAAAAATAAAGTAAGAGGCTTAAGCATTTGAAAGAAATACATTTTAATTAAATATGTATAACTGCATTGTGGACAATAAAATATAACACACAAATGTTAAAACTTAATTTTAAAAGAAAAACACATTTAGCATAGAAATAGACTAAACAGAGAAATATACCATTTTAGCTAATTATGGAACTGCCATAAAAGTGTTATTCTTTACAGATTATCTCTTGCAATTATAGTTAAAGTCTCAATAAAATTTTTGTTGAAAACCCCCAAATCCACTAAAATTCAAATGTCGTATCTAGCATCTGGCAATAGAGAACTATTTTTTGCCATAGTAGCCCTCATGCACAAGCAAGTTTAAATCTTGAATCACCTGTGTGTGCATATACACACTGTGTGTATGACACATAGTTTATTCTCATTCATGGTAATTATGTCCTATAATATCACTAGTAACACTAAATTAGCAATACTGAACCATTGGTCCAAGAAGAATGCAGGGGTATTACATTCTTCCAAGCCTCTGGTCACAACCTCTTCATCAACTGATCAATATCACATATATATCAATGTATATAGAGAGAGATATATGTGTGTATCTGTATATATTTATATATATGCGTGCATATATGTGTATATATATAGTTTCGCTAACATTGAACTCTTGGCCGACAGTATTTATGGCTGAGTAAAGCTTATCTGATACATGTATTTTCTCCATAAGTCATGTGGCAGCCTTCATGAAGTTAGGAAGAGAAGAGAACACTTCAACATTAAACTTTGGGGTCCTTTCAAACTGTGAAATCACCAAGAGAAAGCACAAAAATAAGGCAATTGTGAGCACTAACTAGTCCACTAAAGGGCACTTATGGCAAAAAGAACTGAAACAAGAAGGCAGAGTCACCCCTTCTTTGTCATCAACTGGGACTCTGTGTTAGAAACAAGAAGGCAGAGTCACCCCTTCTTTGACATCAACTGGGACTCTGTGTTTAGAATGATGCAAATTTTTCACTGCTCTCTAAGTCTGTAAACCATTAGGAGGGTTCTGTGACTATTCACATAGGGATTGTTAATAAACTTTAACAAGAATATGAAATTGCAAATAGGGAACCTGCAAATAACTGTCTATACACACGTTATGTGACAGTACTATAAAGTGACCTCAAAAGGGCACACACTGAAGAAAAAGTTCATTTTTGAAAGACAGGAAATGCACCAGTTGAAGCTGTGCATTTGTGCAATTTTCCCTAGAGCACGTCCCCATCTTTCATATATAGGATGACAGAAATCTCCGGTTTTAGTTGTTTGAGGTGTCAGAGGGCAAAATTCAAAGCTGACAGAGTAGCTGAAAATTAAGAGGAAATCCTCAAATGAAGAAAGTCACAAAGGGCATAAGCATATAAAATTGCATATAAAATCTGCTCAAATCCTTTACTCAATGCTGAATCGTTGGTGTACAGGGGAGAGTCCAGGGAACAATGTGAAAACTAAGATAGAACCTAAAATAAATAAGGGGAAATTTCAGCTGCTGTCAACCACAAGAAAGACACCATTTACAATTGGAGTACTGGCAAATAAAAATTAACACTTTTCATAAGAGTACCTAAAATGTACAAAGCAATGTCCAGCACCTAATGAAAAGTACCATACATATAAAGAAATGCAAAAATGTGATGCAGATTAAAGTGAAGCACAGTGAATAAAATTAATTCCATAGTGACGCAAGTGTTGAAATCATCATAATAAATTTACAATAACTATTGCAAATAAATTCACATACTTAATGGAATATGGCCACAATGGACTAATAGGAGTCTTAAGACTATAAAAATGTTTAAATGAGAATTCTAGAGGTAAAAAATGATATTAGACTTCTGGTTAAGTCACTGATCTGGCAGAAGCAAGACATGCATTGTTCCCACAGAGCAACTAGGAATTCAGCCATTTCTCTGAAACAAACAATGAGGAAAAGCAGGCACAGAGGCTATAGAGACATAGCAGCAATCGCAACAAAGGGTAGACGAAATGTCCGCGTTCAAGGCTACAATGCAGACTCCTATGGGATAGCACCAAAAGGAACAACATCCACATCAAAGGGGTGCCAGGAGAAGAGAAAGAAAGGGGAGCACAAACTGTGTTTGAAGAAATAATAGTTGAGAACTTCCCAAACCTGAAGAATGAAATAAGACTTCAGCCCAGGAAGATCAAAGAGTTCCTAATAAAAGAAACCTAAACAGAACTACAGCTAGACACATTGTGGTCATAATATCAAAATTACAAGATAAAGAATCTTAAAAGCATCCAGAGAAAAAACGAGTCACAAACAAAGCAGTCCCCAAAAGATTGTCAGCAGATTTTTCAACTGAAACTCTGCAGGCCAGGAGGGAATAGCATGATATCTTCAATAAACTGAATGATAAGGATTTTCAACCTAGGGTACAATACCCTGCGAGGTTATTCAGAACTGAAGGAATGATTAAGTTTTTCCAGTACGAAGAAGTTGGAGTAATTTATCACCACAAAACCAGTTCTACAAAAAATCATAAAAGATGCTGTATAAAGTGCAAAGAAACCCCACTTAAAAACAGTAAGACATCAAATATGAAAAGCGGGGAGGAGGGAAAAAGAACAAAAATGTGCACTGCTAGGATAAATGGAAGACTAAACTGTTTTCAAATAAAAATAGGAAATAAACAAAATTCTTAATGTTAACTTTAGGATAACCTCAAAATACATCTCCAGAGAAAAAGTAAAGAAGAAAACAAAAAGAGAAACCAATCAAAACACAACTATACCCAAAGTATGTAAGAAGAGAAAGAGAACAAAGACACTGTCTGGAACAACACGCAGAAGATAAATTTCAAAATGACACTAAAAAGTTACATATCAGCAATCACTCTAAACATTATAGTTTTTATTATAGATGTCTTTCACTTCCATTCTTAATTTTATCTTAGGTATTTTGGTTTTTTTGGTGGAATTGTGAGTGAGATTTCTTTTAGTATCTTTTTCATTTACATCTCTTTTATGCATATAGCAATGTTACTGATTTTTGTGTGCTGATTTTGTATCCTGCCACTTTGTTCTATTCATCTATTATTTCTAGAGGTTTATTGGTGGTGTCTTTAGGGTCATCTGGGTATATAGTATCATGTCATCTACAAATAATAATAATTTTATTTCTTCTCTAATTTGGATTCCTTTTAATAGTCTTTTCTTGCTTTATTTCTCTGTCCAGTACTTCCGGAACTATGTTGCCTATTAGCAGTGAGAGTAAGTATCCTTGTCTTACTCCAGATCTTGGGGGAAATGATGTATAAATCTTCTATTTCTATTTTGACTAAGGTTACTTCATGAATGGGTGCTGAATCTTGTCAAGTGCTTTTTCTGTGTCTATAGATATGATCATATGATTTTTTTATTTTCCCTGTCTGATGAAGCTCATTGCATGTATTATTTGCATATGTTGAAGCAGTCTTTCATCACTGGAATAAATCCCACTTAATCATTAAAAAAAAAAAGGCAAAGAAGACCCTGGGCGTGTGAATAGGATGTGTTGATGTGGACTTTAAAGCTGTAATTTTCTTTAAGTATTTCGGAATGTTGTATAGTTCTAATGATTGTTATACAGAGAAATAAAATGATACCAATGTAAATTTAAAATTGCTGAATGATCTAACAGCATAATGGAGATGGTTGAAAAAAAAAAAAAAGAAGAGTCAGCTTGAAGATAGATCAATAAAAAATTTCCAGTCTGAAAAACAGATTTAAAAACTAAACAGCCTTGGAGACTAGTGAGATGACACCAGGTGAAGAGTTGGTAAGGTCCACACAGTGGGAACCCCAGAAAAGAAAAGAGGCTGGAGCCAAAAAATATATTTAAAAAAAGTTTTCCAATGGTACTAAAAAAATTAATTCACACTTTCAAGAAGCAAAGCACAACAGTATAAAATCTAAGTCATGTCTAAAAACATCAATAGTCAAGTTGTTGAAATCCAAAACTAAAAATGTCTTAATCAGTTAAGAGAAAAATCGCATGTTTCCTGTAGTGAAAAAAATGATATAAATTCAGCTGATTTCTCAAAACAATGCAGGACAGAGGACAATAGAACATACATATTCTGGAAAATAACATTGGTCTGTTATACATTTTACAGTTTTTGCTTTCAATTAAAGTTATGATTTAACCTCATCCTTTGCCCCTTTTATCATACTGAAGTGTTGAATATTGTTGTAATTAAACTTAAATATTTTTCTCAAAAATTCTTTTTTTTTGTATATTATTTTAAAAGTATTTACTGAGTTCCAGTCTGAAAATATATTCTCACATATTTCTTTTCATGTAAATTTTAATTTTTAACATTTGAATGTTCTTTGTATTTCTGTGTAAAATGTACAATAAAATTCTAGTCTTATCTTCCTTTTTTTTTTCATATGGAGAGCCAAATGTCAAAGCACCACCAAAGGAAACTTCATTAGTCTTTTTTTCAGTCTTTCTATTTCATTGTTCAATATTTCCTTGTTTAGACTTTAAACAGTACTGGATATAATAAATGGCATATCTCACCATGAAATTTTATCAAGATCAATGGTCACTTAGGACATTATAATTTCCCCATTGTTCTCATTATTTTCCATCATCCATCCATCTTGGTTATAGACTGCTGGTAGTTGCATAATTTCTAAATATGGGCACTAAGAAGTACAAATATGGGTGGAGAGGAAAGCTGAGGTTCTTTTCTTGAAGTTGAGATAATGCAGCAAATACATTTCTAATTTTGGTTTTATGTTTTAGGGGAACCAAGGAGAGATTTTAAACTAGTATTTAGTTTATTTTATTAAAATTTACTTTCCAGAAGCACCTCATGGAGCAGCGATTAGGTAAATTGCCTCTGAAAGAACACAGGTCACAGACCTCTGGGCTTAAGTTCCTGGTGTGGGGTGTAGGGGGGCCAAGGGGAGGGTGGAGCCAGTATGAACAACTAAATAAAAATAAAATAAAAAGTTTCTTCCACCCCTCTCTTCCTGCCTGCCTGCCTACTCACCTTTAAAAAAAAGAAAGTACCTTCTCATATACGGAAACTCATTTATCACTGAAAATATTTATCAGATACTCAGGATCCCCAGCTTGCCGGTTTTTTTCCAACTTTGTCCTCTGTTGATAATTTAATTATTTTTTCAAAGAATTTCCCAATGTTAATTGCTTCTAGTAAAGTCAGACTGGTCTAATTCTGATAAGTGATTTTTTTTTTTATATGGGCTTGGTATAACTCTAAACAGAATTCATTTAATTGCTATAAGTGAGTTAGCAAAAATAATGGAGGTGCTTTCAAAAAGTGAAAAAAAGTAAAATAATTTTATTTTGCTTTTTCTGATCCTATGCAGAGGAACAAAACCATATTATCAAACCATATTATCAATGTATATCTCGTATCTTATGAAAGGTAAACACAGCACTTTAATGTCAAATTAACAAGACTGAATAAAAACTTTGAATATCGATCAAGAACTTAAGTTTATCCTTCAGCAAAAAAGAAGAAACACTCTTCCTTTAATCTTATAAAATTATCATGCAGAGAAAATTAAGGGACTTCTCAATACTTATTCTCTATTGTTTTCAGTTGAGACGGATTTTGCATTGAAAGCAGACTTTAATCTGCTTTGCGTAGGCTAATTTCAACCCTATCAGAAATCAGAGGCGTGAAAGGCAAATTCCCCAGAGAGAAATAACAAAAGACTTCCAGGTTCTATCATGAGGTCAACCACCGGATGATGGAGAAATAAACCCCTATAAAACATACACAAAATATAGACATCTTAGACTCATAGGGTGCCAAGGTGTAAATAAATATGTCACTTTCTATAGATTACTGTAGAACCTATGTGGATAGTCTACAAATTTCTGAAGTGTTTGCCTTTAAATACCTGCACTAGGAAGAAAGAACAATACCATAAAGGGGCAACATCCTTAATATTTGTGCTAATTTTGGTTCTCCAAGACAAAATTAATCATGAAAAATATTTGTGGGACAAAATTCCTGTGAAGGAAAAAGGAAGACAACTTTCAGATGTATGATCCAACTCAGAATCCTATTGATAGAGGTGTTACAGCTCTCTTGGATAAACCAAGTAGGCACTCTTTTGGAAGTATTTTAGGCAGATTTATTACACACGGACTCAGCAGGTTTCCTTCCCACAAAGGCTGAGCACAGGCTTCCAGTTAGGACACACTTATATAGGTTAAAGCAAGCATGGGAAGAGGGGGGGTTTGGAGCACTGAAAGTCTTTGTCTGCTGGCAACATTCCAGCAAGCTCAGATCACAGGATATTTTTATGGCTTTGCTAGCTAGCAGTTTTTATGACTGTCTTCATGGCTGCTGCAAGTGGCAAGCAACCCTTTTTCCCATAGAGGGAGAGTTCAGAATGTGTTGCTGCCTATCTGAGTCAACAGACAGGTTCTTTCCTGAGACTAGAGTCCAAAGATGTCAAAGCCTACCACTAACCCTCTGGAAAGATTCCTCCAATCATCAACTTAAGTTTTTACCCAAGACAACAAGAAGTACATGACCACCAAAATGCTGCAGGCTGCTACACAGACTTGGAGGATGGGGAACTGCTGACAGGATGGACGCATAAATTCCTTTTGGCAGCAGAGGCTTTTAAAAGTAATCCCTTCTTATTAATAGCTCTTTCTCAGGCTAAAGGAGGGGTACAAATATAGGAGTCTCATAGCAATCCCCAACAGCTCTCTCTGCCCAGGAGGACTCTATCTTTCACTTCACTTTCTTTCTTCTCAATTTTCTCTAATAAACTTATAAAACTGCACTCTAATGCTCTTTCTTTAATCTTTTGGACCCCAGACCCCTGCACTATGAAAGGAGAAAGAAGAAGGGTTGGGAGAAAAAGGATCAAACTGCTGCATAGTTGTTATAAGTAAATTTGGCTGAGCTATGGGAATCCTTGAGACAAGTTTCCCATTCAAGAAACCCTGCATCTTGTCATAAAAGGCCTACGTTACAATCATTGCCATGCTCAACAGATTAGAAGCAGCCTGTATGAATTGTGGTATCATCACAGTGGTGGATCTGGAAGGATAAAATTTGGAACTGTCAGTCAGTTTTGCTCAGTTAGTCAGCAAAAGATCTGAAGGATACATCTTCATGGCTACAATGCTATACAAAGAGTTCTTACAGAAACAGTAAGATTGACTGGGAAACACCAATATAAAACGGGCTATAGACATTGTTGCTCATCAACCAGTCAGTCGTTTTTCCCAACCATGCTCTTCTCAAGAAGACTCTCTGCCAGCAGGATTCTGGGTTCCTGTCCATGAATGAGAGGAATGCCTTTAAAATTTTTGAAGGTGAAAGAGAAACAGAAGTCATAGCTCATTTTGCAACAGAGTCAGGCAGAGATGAAGGTTTCAGTCAACAGCCTGTGTGAGGTATTGCCAGAAGTTTTTGGGACTCCTACATCTCACTAGTGCTTCAGAAAATTGAGTTTATCATCATGGTTTCCTGATAATCCTCTGCTTCCAGATTTCCTGAATGCAAACAGAGGTTTTCCCTGAATCATTTCCCAATCTTCTTAACTACTTTATAAGCTTCTACTTTCCTGGGTAAATCACTTTCTGCTTAACATTTCACAGTAGTTTCTGACTAAATTCTACCCATGGAAATATGGACAAGGAAATCACAAAAGAATAAATGTCAAATAAATGTATGAACATACACTCATAATTAAAGAATGCAACTTTAAGAAGTTTTTTACTAATCAAGTTGGCTAAGCTTACATACAGGCTTTTCTATTTTAAGTATGCAAGGCTGGTCAAGAGGCAAAAATTTAGGTTTTATCATACATTAGTGTTGGGAGTTTCCATTTTCCATTTAAATCTGTAAAACCTTCTTAAAAGGCAAAATATAGTATAACCACTTTAAAGTTCAAAATTTTCAGTCCCCTAATTTACTTACAGAAATTAATCTTAAAAATTAGAGTACAATGATATATATGAGTATTTATCACAGCATAAATTATAAACCAAGCATTTTTTAAGCAATATTCAAATACTAAGTATCCAAATACTTAAGTTTATCATGACATACACTTGCAATGGAATTGCTGTGCACTTGTTATAAGTCATGCTTGGCAGAAATTTAATAATATGTGTTCGTGTTCATAAAATAGCATTAAATTAAAAAGCTAGGCATAACTGTAATATGGTATAATCACATTATTCTATCTATGTATACATACACAGTAAACACATGTATAGATCTGCTATACATATATTTTTCCTATCATTCACACATATGGGGAAAAGAAGGAAAAATGTAATAAATCACAATGGTTATTTCTCCAGGAGTAGAACTACAAATAAATTTTATTTTTATGCATTTCTAAGTTTTCAAAATGTGTGATTGTGAATGTGTATTGATAACTTAACTTCAGCTCAATACACATTTTAATGTGTCTGTTCACAGCCCCTCAGCTTGTGGAGAGATGAGGTGAAACATGTCTATATTTGGTAAGATACTAATACAGATGTTTCACTTCCCTTCCAGATGATATTTGACAAAGGTATTGAAAGAATTTGATTAACATTCTTCAACTCACATTTGGTATGCAAGAGCAAGTCTTCATTGTTTCAAAGAAATATTTTGCCTGATCTGTCTCTAGGCTTACCTGATCCCACATTTCCACCTGCACATACAATGTAGGCATGGGATGCACTTTAAGACTTGGAGCAAATTATTTCTCAGGGTGATAAGAGTGAACAGGATAAATGATACCCAAGGCAGAATTATTATCTCCACCAAACCTTTGCTCAGCACTGTCTATGCACTGTGCTGCTTCAGAATTAGAACACACAGCTTGTTTGGAGATCTGGGTCTTGAAACCGCATCAGTATCTTTCCGAGCATCAATAGCTTTCTGTTTTTCATTTTCCTCCCACTTTAATTTTATAAGCCTTAGGAGAATTAGTTGAAAAACCAGGTCTTTGGGGTGGATACTGACACTAAGCCCTACACTCTATCACTTGGAATCATAATTCCCAGAAAACAACTCTGAATTCCATTGCATACTGTTTTCTAAGATAATGATTTACAGATTCTTTATTTTCCTCCTTAAAGCTCCCATACTTTCTCACTGGTCACTAATGGTTCTTCCAATCAAAGACAGTAGGAATATGCTGTTTCCCAGGCCTTCTTCTCTAATGAGAATGGTTTCTCCACTGTCTTTGAAACCACATGTATACACACTACTCCGTATAGCTCTTGTTGTTTTGCCTTCCTTGCTTTTGCCTATAAGTCTGCATTCTTCTTCATTGTGCCATCCTTAAATGAGGTAATACCATCATATGAACCTTTTCCTTTGTTGGATTTTTCAACTTCCACCACACCAGAAGCCCATAGACTAGCACATTTTGGCCTAGACAACAGGGCCCCTGCATTAGGTTTCAAGTTTTCAAGAGCCCAGTTCTGACTCCCTTTCCAAGAAAAAAACTGCTCAGAGAGTAAAGCGATATCTTTGCCTGAAGACTGAACTCTCCCTTCTAGATCATACTCTGGGACCCAGAATCCTCTACCCCAAATGGCCACCCAACTGCTCAGGGCCTTTTGACAACCTTCTTACCTGGTCCATTCTCTCAAAGGAAGATCACAGCACAGGTATGTATATTCAGAGACCCAAGGTCAAGGGAAAGTTGTCTAAATATAAGGACTGAAGGGCTCACACATATTTAGATGGCCCTTCAAGATGTGGAACAAAGAAGAGAGACCCAGACATAATTTTCAAGTCATTCAGTATATTTCCCCAGCCTAATATAGCATGCTCATGCTCAAGGTGCTTCACTCAACAGTAGCATGCAAAATGAGAAGAGGAAAGAATTATTAATTTTAACAGCACAAGAGTTGATATGCTTCATGAGATATTATCTCATTCAACCCAAAGAACTTCAACAGAAATTTTTTGGTCTTTTTTCAAAAATTAGGAAACCAAGTCTCATAAAAATTTGGTTTCACCCTGATCTCATAGTAGAGTGAAGGCAGCATCTTTATGACTCATCCTATCACCCCTGAGTCTAACTCAGATACCTCTTGCTACCTTCATGCCAGTTGTTCTTTAAAGAGTAACCAACAGATAGCTTCCTGATGTGGGTTTATGGCTAGTAACACAAAAAATGATTCCAAGAATTAGTTTTACAAAGACTGATGTCTGTAAGCTGAGACAAGGATTTGAAAGGACTACTTGGTAGTATATATTGGCCAAACTAGAAATAGAGAGCTAATTCTCCCAGTTGTATATTAGCCCTGGCTAGATGGGGAGAGTGGGGAGTTCTTGTTTGTTGGGGAGTGGAGCACTGGAAGTTCCAAAGACTTTTATACATTTTGATCTTGCAGAGCTGAATAATTTTCAGTTGTTTTTGTTGTCGTTAGTACTTCTTCTCTTATCTGCCATGGAACAGGTCTTTAAAAAGAAATTTGCACTATGGTATAAAGTTAAGGAATATGAAAGTCAATAATAACTAGGCCTCTGATGGATAGACTTTCTAAAGCACAAATGTTATGTATATATTTGAAATTAAGATGTAAGAGTTACAGGGAATTGTTATCCAACCTTCTCTAGTACTGGGGACTGAATCCCAGAGAAAGCAAGTGATTTAGTAATTACAGTGAATGCAGATTTTCTGTCTCCTCTCCAGCTGTACTCCTACATAGCATTCAGTTTACGGATGAGAAACTCATTTGGTATATACTTTTATGTACTACTGAAGTCAAATCAAATAATATGAACATCTAATCAAATGTGAATAGGTACTAACCCTAGAGACAGGGAAGGAGTGGCATAGTGTGCAAAAGAGAATGAAGACTGACTATAAGTACTTCCATGAAGCAGGACCATGGTCATTCCTCTGAAGCATTTTGAAGTTTATTTCTATAAAATAACTTCCCAATATTACCTTCTGCAGAAAATATAATAATATGAATAAACTCACATTCAGAAAAAGTAAGACAAATAAGTAAAACTGGTGTGTTAGCATTAAAAAGAACTAATGCCCCTTTAAAGGATATATTTTCTTATGAAAACTGGAAAAGAATTGTGGCACATTAACAGCATTAAACCATGTAAGAAACTGTAGTGGTGCTCTAAAACTCCTTAAATCCATTTGTCTAAATAAATGAGAGGTGGATCTCAGTAAGGTTTACATATGTTCATTTACTCTTCGTAGAATTATAATTTTCTTATAAGTAGATTTATCGAAATTTATGTAATTTTACTTGCTTCTTAAAATAACTGCAAATAATATAATTAACCTGCCAATTTGGTACCACAATAAGCTCCTTGATTCTGACAGTGTTAAAGCATTAGGTGAATCAAGCTGTGCAAAAGCAATTTTACTGAACAGTTCTTGAACACATCATGCACATAGCAATATATCTTTGGTGAGGGTCCATTTTTCTTTAAAAATTTTTATTCACTTTTTAAATAAGATTATTCAATAAGTTATTTACTAAAAATTAAAATTGCACTCCACTTATACCCATTTTTAAAGTAATTCAACTAAATCCATTCAAGGCAAGGAAATATTATATATACTATACATTGTATATAATATTTATTATATTATATAATATTTATATATTATATATTATGTGTAATATTTGTATATATAAAGTTGTGGGCATTTTTCCTGTTGCAGATGAGTAATACGGTAACAGCAGGAGATTACGGTACTAGCTGGGGCTACTGCCTGTGTTACGTCAGCGAGAGCTGCAAAGTTCCTAGCGGTTCTTTGCTGATGTTGGGGAGCTGAATATTAAAAGGGTGAATGTGGAGTTCTGGGTTGGCTGCCTTTTTTACCCCCCTATTTTCACTCTTTATTTTCATATCTCCTAGTAAAACGGTAGCTAGCTCGACCAGTAGTGGAGAGCTGGAGAGGTGAGTCAGCGGGTGGAGAAGGATTAACAACTGGTTCCCCGGTGAGATTGTCTCTTCTTCTCCCAGAGGAGGCGACAGGGCTGCATCAGGAAACAGATCCGCTCCCCTGCCTCGGCATCCGCATCCCAGGTGAGTGCGCGCGGTGCCGGCTCCGCTTACAGCAGGTCCGGTGGGTGTGAGCAAATCTCTGCCTTCGAGTGAGACAGCAGCACTTTCCACTGCGCTTCTGGCTTTTAGTCACAAATTCTGACACCAGCATCCCCACCGACCGCGCTTCCCTTTACACATTCTAGGAAGTGGCCGCCTAGTTAACAAGTGTGTTTTTAACCCTGGTTATTTCACCCCGACAGAAGTAGAGATGGGTTTTCGCAGTTGCTTGATTTCAGTACCACCTGTGAGCTCTTGAACTTGTGATTTTTCACTATAGCCTTTATCCAGGCTTCCCTCCTCTGGGTCCAGCCTACTCTTTAGAAAGCAAGATGGGTCGCCACACTTCTGCTGAGGACAGCCCCTGCGGTCCGCTGGTCCGCTAGGGAATATCCGCCCGGAATATCCGAACGTCCCCTGTCCCTTGGCACGAGGGCTTGATTTTTATGCCTCCAAAATTCGCAGTGACTGTCACTTGCAAAACCCCTTCTGCAGAATGATACCACTTTAGTCCCTGTTCCCCCGTACCCCAGCAGCCCTACTGCCTTTGCGGGTCGAGTCTTCTAAACCAGTGACTCGGTGGTTTGTAAAGGAATCCTGGACTCCGCCCCCACCCCCACCCCGGGTCGCTTTCATCCTGGGGACCTGCAGGGCTCTGCTGGACACCGGGCTTTCACGACGACTTGGCCGCCTGATCGATAGATCGGCGCGTTCTGCACCCGAGTGCGAATTCCTCCAGTGTGAATGTGCGGTGGCACCAGCCCTGCGGTCCCCGTGTCGCTGCGGTTCCCTCTTCCAGGTCGTCCCTTCCAAGGGACTGTGAAGCAACCTGTTCCAATGGCACCCGGTAGATCCCTGGGTTTCCACTGGCTGGTCTCCGTGTGACACACAAGTCAGCCGCAGTCGCACCTCTCTGGCTTCGGGGATTTTTATTTCTCTCAACAGTGGCTCGCAATCCGGCGACTGCGAGCTGCGCTTCAGGCTTAGTTTGCTTGTAGTGTTTGAAGCAGCTCGAAGCGCGCCTGAGGCAACGCCAGCGGTTCCCTCCCCTGCTGGCTTGCTGAGGCAGGGTAAAGTCGCTCCAGGACCGCAGAATCGGTGACTCCCAGCCCGGGACACACGGTCCACCAAGCCGGGTACAACCTCGCTCCCCGCGCCAGCTCACACCTCGCCTTTCTCTCGGCTTTTTCAGGAAGACGAGGACCAGTGACACTCAGCTGTCGCCTGGATCTTGGCAAGCATCTCACATCCACGCCCCCCGGCCTGCTCTCGTGGAAAATGAAGCCAGATCGCTTGCACGGTGGGCCAGCCACACTGTGGAGAACTGCAAGCTGGGAGAAGTGCCCAGATGTCAATGGTCCCTGCCTTTGAACTTCCTCCGCAGCCGGGTGCTGGCTTGTGGTTTGCGGGGAGACTGGCGCTGAAGTTTTGAATTCTAAATTATGTGCAGGATTTTGAATCTTCTAGCCAGGATGGACGAGACGGTGCGAAAGCTCAGACTCTGGTAATTTGGGGATTGCGTTTTGGAACTTGTATCCTCGAGCTTCGCGCCAAGCCTCGGGTAGAGGGAAAGTTGGGGACCCCAGTCCGCGCAGCGAGTGGAGAGGTTCCGCGGCAGCCCCGCGCCTTTGGCCATGTCGCCTTTAATGCCCTGCTCCTTTGCACGGCCGTACGAGGGTTTCCCGGGCTGGCCGGGGCTGCTCCCCACCCGCGTGCTCGCTCACTCCCACTCCCAGCCAACCCCAGCGGGCCAGAGTGCTCGGAGCTGAGACCTTTTGACTCCCTAATCCCTGGCTCCCGCCTCCGCCCCTGCTGGGGGTGGCCCTGGACAGCTGGTCCTCGCCCGGTCCGGCTGGGACCATGGTGTTTCTCTCAGGCAATGCCTCCGACAGCTCCAACTGCACCCACCCGCCCACACCGGTGAACATTTCCAAAGCCATTCTGCTCGGGGTGATCTTGGGGGGCCTCATCATTTTCGGGGTGCTGGGGAACATCCTAGTGATCCTCTCCGTGGTTTGTCACCGGCATCTGCACTCAGTCACTCACTACTACATCGTCAACCTGGCGGTGGCCGACCTTCTGCTCACCTCCACGGTGCTGCCCTTCTCCGCTATTTTCGAGATTCTGGGCTACTGGGCCTTCGGTCGGGTCTTCTGCAATATCTGGGCAGCGGTGGACGTCCTGTGCTGCACCGCATCCATCATGGGCCTCTGCATCATCTCCATCGACCGCTACATCGGCGTGAGCTACCCGCTGCGCTACCCCACCATCGTCACCCAGAAGCGGGGGCTCATGGCTCTGTTCTGCGTCTGGGCTCTCTCCCTCGTCATCTCCATCGGGCCTCTGTTCGGCTGGAGGCAGCCGGCCCCCGAGGACGAGACCATCTGCCAGATCAATGAGGAACCGGGCTACGTGCTGTTCTCGGCGCTGGGCTCCTTCTACGTGCCGCTGACCATCATCCTGGTCATGTACTGCCGGGTCTATGTGGTGGCCAAGAGGGAGAGCCGGGGCCTGAAGTCCGGTCTCAAGACCGACAAGTCGGACTCAGAGCAGGTGACGCTCCGCATCCATCGGAAAAATGTCCCTGCCGTAGGCAGAGGGGTGTCCAGCACCAAGAATAAGACGCATTTCTCCGTGAGGCTCCTCAAGTTTTCTCGGGAGAAGAAAGCAGCCAAAACGCTGGGCATCGTGGTGGGCTGCTTTGTCCTCTGCTGGCTGCCCTTTTTCTTAGTGATGCCTATTGGTAAGTCTTCACAGTACCTCAACTTAAATACTAAGATCTTCACCCAGTTCCCCTTTTCCAACTCAGAAGCACTGTCTGGTGGCTAGAGAAAGATCTGCATTTCTAAGAGAAAAGTTAGGAGAGCCCGTAGGAAAGGTTTCCTTGCAGAAAAGTGTGTTTTCATTCTGTTCCTACTCAAGCCTCTTTTATGCCAAGTCCTAAGGCACTTTTTCAACTACTGTAAAGTGGCTTCCAACTGATGCAGATTAATTGGTCTTTTTAATAAGAAATGTCAACTTTTCTTAATGTCTTTAAGTCTGTGTGTAATTTAAAGGCAGCACTCCTTTTTTAAGACTCAGAGTCTCCTCCAAGCACTTTAGGCAGACACTGTGGGATTCCAACCCAACCGCATGGCTTCTGTGGCCCTCACATTCTCCTGGTCTGAAAACAAGCCCATGCTTACTCTGAACAAGTGTGTGACTATTCGACTATTCATAAATGGATTATTCCTCAGGCTTAGTTACAGGGATCTGGTTATGCTCTAGATCCGTGTTAATTTTATTTTCTATATTCAGTATGCAAGAAAGTATGGTGAGTATACTGAAAACAAAAAGTGATTTTTTTTGCCCAATCAAGTTTTTAAAAAATTCATCAGAATGTTCAATAAGAAAAAACTTTAAAAAAAAATTTAATAGTAAGTAGTAAAGCAAAACATTGTTCTTATCCAAAATCAATGGGGAGGCTGCAGATGACACTGTTTGAAAATAATACAGTAATTTGACAAATCCAATTTTTGCAGATGCTAAATTAGCTGTTGTCAAAACTCATTAGCTCATTATAAGTACCAGCAAGCGGATCCACTTGGAAGAGTCATCTGTCTCTGAAAGGCCTTTGTGAGATCCCAAAATGGTTGCTGGCTATTTTTAGTTTGTAAGTTCAAATATAGACCCACGCATTGGTTAGCCACTAACTCTAGCAAACAAAAAGCAACATTATAAAACTTAATGAAAGCCCTTTTCTACTGCTTTAGAGGAAAATTTAATTGGCATGTACTTAAAGTACTTTAAAAATTTGTGTGATGATGACAGCTATTATTTTGTGAGGGTCAGCTGCTCCAGACATCTCATAAGGCTTCTTATTTCATTAGTCCTCTTAGTAAGGCAGTGATATAATTACCCTGAAATCAAAAATTGAGGGAAAGTATTCTTCAGGTTCTACAGCTTTGTTATCTACTCACATAGCATCAGCCACCTGTGGCTATTTAAATGTGGATTAAAATTAAATCTAATTCATATTTAGTTCCTCAGTCCCACTAGCCATATTTCAAATGTTCAGTAGTCACAATGGCCGTGATTACTGCGGACAGCAAACACATAGAACATTTCCATCATTGCAGAAATGTCTGACAGCTTCCAGAGAGACTCTTCTGAGATCCTGCCATTCTGCTTGCCCATCATTATAGTGAACGCTTTTGCCGTAAATACATCATAGCTTTGACTTTATTTAAATCACACTCTTTATCTGAATGACTACTTGCTTACCTATCTTCCTGCATCTCTTCTCTTCCTTCTGAAGTTGGCACATACATTCATGTGTCCATTCAGTGATCAAGAATATATTGAGCAGTTATTTTAGACACTTAGGATCAACAGGTGGAAGAGTCCTTGCCAATGTGATGTTTGTATTCTTTGGGAGAATATAGACATAAACAAATAAATGTGTTCTAAGAAGCTGAGGATGAATGCCCACCATCAAAACAGAAGAATAAGATGATAGAGGATAATAGTCAGAAAAGCCCTCCCTGAAAATGTGATATTTGAGAAGAGACCCTACTGAAGTGAGGCAAAAGCCTTACAAAGTCTGGGAGAAGAACTTTCTGGGCAGAACGCAGAAATGAGAAAGAACTTGTCCTATTCCAGCCAGGGCAAGGAGACCAGCATGGCAGAATTAAGAGTGAGGGGAAAAGAAGTTCAAAATGAGAGTGGGAAGACAAAGTCAAAGTCATGTTGATCTTTGTGCCAAAGTAGAATTTATCTATTACAGGTTTCTCCTCCCATAGCTCTGTGCTCTGCATTCCTCTGAAGCCTTTGGGAAACCGAAATAGCATAGAATGAAGAAGCAATTACCATTGATTGATATGGAAAATGTTTGAGTCTTCCCAGGACTAAAAAGCAACCTATCAAATCATATAAAAGAAAACATGAAGCCTAAGATAGCACTAGTATCTAGCAAAAGCAGGAATACAATGATAAATGCAGAGCCTATGTAAAGTAGTTCTGGATGGAAGAGATTGCTGGGGTCCTCTCACTGCTTCTAGAATGTCTGCTACAAAACAAGCCCTGGACACCACTTTTTTTTTGCTTTTAAACAGAAGAATAAGATGATAGAGGATAATATAGCAGAAATCCTCTGCAGATTATCTTTTGCTTGTGGAAACAGGTACATGAAACTGAAGTGGCATAAAGCAAACTTACAAAAATCAAGGAAGAATTGTATTTTAATTGTGATAGGATGGTTTTTAGCACGTGTGTGACTGGTCTGGCTTTTGCTTTTAAAGGATCTTTCCTGTTGCTGGGTGGGAAATGGGCTGTTTGGGGGCAAGAGAGGAAGTAGGGAGATCTGGTAGGAGATAGAGGAGTTGAGGAGAGAAGGTGGGGCAGGAGGTGGTGAGAAGTGATCACATTCTTATTGCAAAGGTACCACTGGCAAGTCTGCCTATAGGGTGTGAGCAAAAGAGAATCAAAGATAATATCTGGGTTCAGAATCTAAACAGCCAGGTAAATAGTGTATTATTTGAGATTGGGGAAAATAGAGAATGCAAAGGTTATAAGGGTCTGACTGAGTGGGAGGTACCCATGCTAATTTTGTATAGCCTATCTTAAGAAAAGTCTGTTAGACATCTAAAGAGACACGCAAAGTAGGCAGTTGGAGACAATGAACTCGAAGCTAAGAGAGAAAGCTGAGCTACAGATGTGAACTTGGGACACATCAACAGAAACAGAGAGATCTACAAGACAGAAACTCTGCAGAGAAAAAAGAGATAAGGAATGAAACTTGGGTGATTCTGATACATGGGAGTCTGAGAAAAGAGTAATGGGGAGTCTGAGAAAAGAGTAAGATAAACCAACAAAAGAAATGGAGTAGAGGCTAAGGAGATGGGTGGACTCACACAGCAGGGTGCGGTATCCTTATGCTGAATGGAAATGTTTTCAGAAGGCAAGAGTAATAACCCGTGTCACATGCAGCTGCTAGGCCAGTCAGAAGAGGACTGAGAAACAGCATTGCACTTGACAATGATCAAATTTCCAGTGGTTGATGGAGATCCAAACCTGTTTGTATATTTTCTAGAGAGACAAATGATAGGGAAGTGGGGGTAGTGAAAATAGACAACTCTGGGAAGGATTTGCTTGACAGTGCAGCAGGGAGTGTGGCTAGAAGGATTCAAGAGAATTTTCAAAGATGGAAGGTGGGACTTCATGTTTATTTGCTAATGAGAACGATGCAACAGAAAGAGCTGCTGATGTTATAGATGGCGAGGAGGGGGAATTCAGTGCCCAGGTGGAGGACTGGGAAGTGATGTGGAAACCAGTGGGTATGAGCACAGAAGTATGTAGATATGGCAGGGGAAGATAACGATCTCTGAAATATACTTCTATCTTCAAATAAGAAGCAAGATCATCATCAACTAGCATAACAAAGGGATAGGAATAGATGACAGTTTAAGAAGAGGTGAAATACTTGTCTTCAGGGTAAGAGTAAATAGATTATGGAATTTTTAGTAGAGATGCCATGAAGTCCTGGGAACCTCACGTTTGAGACTTCAGATCATATATTAAAGTAAGACCAGTCAAGAAGTTTTTATGTTGTTCTCCAACACTTAGAGTTGAGAATTTTAGAGAATGTTGCTGATGACTATTTCTAGAGACCATACTAAGCAGGGGGTGTTTGTGAAAGGACATAAACTGGATCTAATTAGAGGTCATATAGGGTTGAATGGTGGGAAAGCCTGGGCTTTTGGGAGCTCTGGTGATGACTCGTCTGTATGAGGACATGAACCTGATGAGTTGGGTCCTGAGGTCTTCTATACAAAGGGAGATGGTGATATAATGATAACTTCCCACTTAGATCATCTGTCTTGGGAAGTCAATAATGTTGAGATGGAGATTTCATAGTAGCAGGGTGGTTAGAAGAAACATTTGGAATCTTTAGGCTTCTTTTAAATCCTGATAATGTGGTACAACACAGGGAAAATGAAAAGTTAGAGTTAACAATGACCAGGCTGCTTAGTAAGGTAAAGGACCCCTAATCCCACCAAATCTATGATCCCAGTCTTTTCTTGACATCAAGCAAGTAAGAGACTACTTCATCTAGGATTTACTAACTGTATAATAAGTACCAAGGACTGAATTAGATGGAATAAAAAGATGACTAAATCACATTCTCTTGCCCTCAAGGGCCTCACACTCTAGTTAAGGAGATCAACTAGGAACCATAATCACAAGTCAGTGAGACTCTTTCTCAAAATGTTATTACAAGTGTTGAGGAAATGGACAGTTAACTGTCTGGAGGTCACTATGGATGCTTTTAGTAGTATCATCACTGAGCAGACAGCTACTTGAAAAGGACAGTGCTACTTCTGCTGGACATAAGTGAGATGCTATTTATTTTTATTCATTATCTTAAGCATATTTTAATGAAAAGTGTGTACAGAGGAATAAATATGCTGTTATATTACCATACACCAGGAACATGAGCTCTTGGGAAGAAGAGGTTATTGGTCTGTGCTAGGCTGCCAGAGCACAGTGAGGTTAGAAACCAAAACCAGAACAGAGATGGATGTGAATAAAAATCTGAGGCGTGAGCAAATTGTGCTCTAGGAACCAGCCCAGGACAATCAGACCAGCGAGTGTTCTCTGTTTCATAGGCCAAGGTCCCTCCTCTGTCCTGTGAGAATACAGACTACATTGTGTCCTTGCTGCCTTCACACTTCCCTTCTCCCCACTTCCTCCTCTCCAAGGCCAGTTGCTGCTGGACTGATAGTGTGATTACTGATAAGAATCCTACTCACTTGCTCTCAAGTCTCTCTTGCTCTCTTTTTCTACCCTAAATGGTTGAAATTCAATACCTCTTTGGTGAACTGGGGGGAGGTTGGCTTGAGAGGAAATTTTTGGAACTGGAAATATTTGAAGCTGTTGTCAGTCATTCATACCTTGGAGTGACTGTTTTTGAAGACAAGTTTGGATGATGGAGATAGGTAGAGGAAATATTAAGGTGTTAGCCTTTGACCTATGGAAAAAGAGGGCGTGGAAAATGTGTCAAACAGAAGCTCTGGTACCTGGAATGTGGATTAGCTTTTGTCTAGAGCCCCTTCATCTCAGACACAGTGTGTTGGGCAGAAAAACATTGGCGTGATCTTTCAACCTAGGCTTTATTTTTCTAAGGTAGGGGATGTTATACAGGCTAGCTGCCTAGCATGGTGCCCAACACAGAGCAAATGGCAATGCATGTTTATCAGATCACAATTCATGAGACTTGCAGACCATTTCTGAGAGATGTCAGTCTGCAATGTTGCCCTGAGAACTCAAGACCATCAGAAAGGGATGACAGGGAGATGCATTAACTGAACAAACAGTTATGTGTCTGAACTCTGGACATGTATCTGATTGAAGCACAAAATAGGATTTCAAGAGAATTTTCAAAGATGGTCCATTACTGGACCTAAGTCATTGCTATTATCTCCGAATTAAAGGAGGCAGCATTGCACTGAGCATGGTTCATGTGAACATGGAACATTTGTTTTTAATTACGTTTTTAAAAAAGCATCAGACAGCATTGGTGGAGAGAGAATGCCTTCTAAATGGGATGTTTGGGGGAAGGCAGAACTGGCAAGGGACTTATCAGATGGAAGCACAAGGCGGAGAATGTCTTTCACTGAGCATTTACTATGCCAGGTGACTAGAGAATCACTGAAGCAAAAATCCAACAAATGCTTGCCCTAAAGGGGCTGGAAATCTGCACAATTAAATGCATAGAAAGTTTCAGGTGGTGATATGTGAAGCACAGCCCAGAAAAGGGGGAAGTACATATAATGAAGTAATCATGACATAAGGATGACTTTTGTGGGTGCCCAAAACAACCAAGCCTCAGTGTTGCGTCCCTCAGGACATGAGATGCTATTTGTTTTTATTCAATTTAAGGAAAAAAATTTGCCTCTGAGAGATAATGGTTTAGAGAGACTGTACCACAAACCACCCCAAAATGCTTTGAGCAGCAACCATATTGCAGCTCATGACTCTGTGGATCACGGATGAGTTATGGCCCCGTTCTTCTCACAGTCAGGCTGCCGCCAGACCTGCTGGCCTGTCTTTCTCCAATGTCTAGACCAGCATTCTTACAGGCTGGCAGTTCTCCCAAGAGATGCAGCATAGGAGTTGCCAGGCCTCAGAAGACATAGGCCTACACCTGGCCCAGGGTCACTGCTGCCTCATTTTGAGGTGAAAACAAGTCAGAAACCAGGGTAGGTTCAATGGAGAGGGAACAGACTCCTCCCCTGATGGGTGAGTGACAGGTGCATTCAGGAATGAGGATCATTATGGCCTTCTCAAAGCACACCTACCGAGAATATCAAATAACACGTTTCTACCAACCACCAGTTACAGTTGAGAATATCCCATAAGATGGACTTTATGCAGGCGCTGAGTGAAGACAGCCCAGGGCCTTTTCTTTCTGCAGGCTTCAAATCTCCATAAGATGGATGGACATTCACCAAAATCAAGTACAATGTAGGATGTGGATGGTGCTTGGAAAACAAATAACACTGAGAAGAGTGACTGGATTTAGAGGCAGAAAAGGCTTGCTGAAAAGGAGGGCTTGACCTTTGAGCTGAGCTCTGTAGAATGAAGAGATATTCAGTACTGAAAGAGGGCGGGAGGGAGGCAAACAGGCAAAGCCTCTGACAGGCCTACTGTCTCTGGAGCTTCCAGAAGGTCAGTGTGGTCAGAGCTGCAGGCTAAGAGATGACTGATGTCAAATGAAACTGGAGAGTGAGGGGTCAGATAAAATAAGCCTGTAGAGTCATTTAGGAGTTTTTATTTTATGTGAAGATGTACCTAAACAGGGAGGACATGACCAAGTCTACAGTTCAGAACATCAAAGGCTTAGTGAGGAGAAGACTGTGGCTAGACCAGCTGGGAGACCTTTACGCAGGACGAGTGACAACTATCCTGCCAAGTACAATCCTTCAGCCATTCGACTGAAAATACTTATTTCTGTGAGCTGCAGACACATTTCTGGAAACTCTTCTGTCGTTCCCTCCAGAGCAGATTTACAAGAAACTCTGATCTCAAAGAGGATAAACAGACTTGGCTTTTAAATTAATTTTGGCTCTTTCCACAAGACAAAGCTGTCAATGAAGATTTGCCATCAGATTCAAAGGAATATGTGACAGGTTCAGAAGGCAACGACAATGAGTTCTAACAATGCATTGAGCAATAGCTTTCGAATCCGGCTACCAACAGGCACATCATGACTTTGAAGGACTTTGAAGGACTTAGTGACTAAGGCATTGCTGTGTTTTGTTAGTTTATAGTTTCAAGTTCCGATGTGAAGACTTTTTTCTAAGACATTCTCCTTGTCAAGCAGGTTTGCTGTGTTTGAGATCTGCTGTTCATTTTACCAGCTGAGCGCTGTCAGAGAGCCTTCTCATTTTCAAATCGCATATACAAGTATATATACTTTTATTTTACTACTTACACATCCTCCCATATTTTTATTAGTCATGTATATTTTGACTTCTGTGATATGAAATGGTCTGTCTGTACTTTTTGGCTCCTTTTTTAAAAAAAAAATAGAGCCATTTATTTCTATTTTTTTATTGGTAGATTCTATTTCATACACTGAAGAGATTAATGACTGTTTTATCATTTATACTGGTGGCCAGTTTTCTCAGACTCTATCCAGACCTGTTGAAAAAATGTAGCTTCTTTATTTTACAAAAACTGATATCATCTTTTTTCATGAATTTACACATACACAAATACATCCACACATAATAATAATGTAATCAAAATTTTTAGAATAATAAATTCATTTGAAAAGTGACATCTTCATTACATTCAGACCTCTTGTTAAGAGATTGTGCTCTGCTGGCTCCCTAAACTACTGTTGAACTGTTGTTTAAACTTTACCTTTAATCACACTGACGTGTTCTGGAAAACTGATTATTACAATGAAGTAATAATGCTGCCTTTTTGATACACATTAGCATTATTTTTTTTCATTGATAATGACTAGATCAATTTTATAATATTAACCCATCCATGTATTCTTGGATTAAATTCTATTCATCAATTGGCATTGTTCTTTTTTATGTTACTGAATTATATTAAATATTTTTATTCCTAGTTTGCATCTGTTTTTCTTTGTGAAATGAGTATATTATTTGATTTTATTGGGTTGTCTGTCACATTTTGTTATCAAGTTTATCTTAGCTTCATAAAAACAATTGTGACATTTTTTTCCCCTATGATCTATAACATTGTAAATAGCATAAGAATTATGTGTACCTTGAAGGTTTAAAAGAATTTGCCCATAAAACATTTGGGCACAACTCCTTTTATGGATGCAATTCTTTGAGATTTTCTTTTTATTTCTTCCATGGATAGTGGTCTATTCTGATTGTCAGATTTGATAATCTTTGTTTCCTTATTTTCCATTTTCCTTCTGACTGAAGTTCAACATTTAGCCTAGAATTCTTCATGAAATTCTGTAATTTTTCATTTCTTTTCTGTCTTTTTTGCTTCCCAAATCATGTATTTATGTTTTCTTTCTTTTTCTTTTCATCGAGATGTTCCGAAAGATTGTCTATTTTGTTTTCTTTCTCAGAGAACCCATGTCCTGGATTTATTCATCATTTTCATTTGCTTTGCAGTATATTAATTTGATCCCTAGATATTTATGTCTTTTTTTTACTGCTTATACTTTGTTCTTTTATGATATCTTAAATAGAAAGTTTAGTTCATGTACTTTAATTATTTCTTATCTAAAAGTCAAATGATCAAAGCTGCATATTTGCCTCTAAGAAAACCAGTTCCCTCCACATATTTTGTTAGGAAGTACTCTCAGCCACTTGATCTCTATTTGGAGTTTTAACATTTCATTCCTATGCAGACATGGTTGATCTTTTTATGTTAATGTTGAATTTGAAAATAATTTGCACTTCTATCTCCTACTCTAAAAATAGACATTTCTAATTTCCTGCAAATATAAATATCGAATATATTAAATATATTGAATGTATTAAATATTCAATATACTAAATGTTTTTAAGATCCTCTTTACACATAGTTTTTATCTTTGCCTCCGTCCATCATCTACTTCTTTTGTCAAATATGGCAAACTTTCCCACTGCCAACGGGAATAATTCTTCCAATTATTTCTTATATTTGAATAATTTTGCTTTTTATATGCTCACGCTGTTGTAAGAAGTTCAAAGATTGATTCAATAATATCTCCATTTATAAAGAGCACCTTTGTCCTATTTATTTTCCTTGATAATGTCTATTTAAAAATTAATATTATAAATCACTATACATATTTTATGTATTTGCAAACATACCTTTGCCTCTCTTTATACTTCAGCCTGCATGTCTACGTCAAGGAATTTTTCATAATCTGTCCAGTTGGGATATTTGTCTCTTAATAAGAATTTAACTGATTTCTGTTGATTGAAGCAGATATTTTTCGTATGATTTTTGTCTTATTTATGCTACGTTTTCTTTGTTTCTTGTCTCTTACAAATGCGCTCTTCCCTCTACTTTTTAATTCTACAATGCTTGGGAAGGTTGTTACTTGTTTTTAATTCTACTAGAGGGTAACTTTGATCTTTTCAAAAGCTTTTGTTCAACCTCCGTTTCTCTGTTAGCACCAGGCCAAAACCCACCTTTGGCCACATAAGGAAAGAAGCTTTCACACCTCTGTTTTCCACTCTCCTGAAAGGCACATGTTTTGCTTAAAAATGGTTTGTATTTTAAATCTAGATTATTGCTATTAAATGTTCGCATTCCCTGTTTTGTCTTCTGTACCTCTCTCTAGTTTAGTAATACTAATTGCCCTCTTGTTATAAGCTGTGATTTACTCACTCATGAGTTCTGGATTTTGCTTTATGGAACAGATGTAGGCAAATCGTAGCCTGCTTCTATCAATAAAGTTTTATTGGAACACAGCTATCCCCATTGCTTACAAATCACCCATGGCTTCCTTCATGCTTCAGCGGAGAGTTGAATAGTTACTACAGCAACTGCCTGGCCCAGAAGATACAGACACTTACAATTATATTAAAAATATATATACACCTCCAAATAAAATTTTACCAACAAACATACAAGCAAAACACATTTTCTAAGCCTATATCTGAGCCTAAACATTTGAAAAAACACTTCTCTGCATAAAGAACTCTAATTATTATTTTTTATTGCAAAGTATTATTGTCACTTTTTGTCTTTTGGCATTTAGTGTTTCATAAATGACTTGAGGCCAACTTGATAATTATTACGACTCAACTGTTCTCTTTATGAATATATTTATTTTCTAGCCAAAATGCTTATAGAATTTTTTCACAATCAAACTTTTAAAAAAGTCTCCTGGAGATTTCTGGCTTGGGGCTAATGTTTCCTTGTTATTTACTTGGGACCCAGTGGCTTTTTTGTCCTGAAGCTAAAGGGAGGTCCCTTGAGTATCCCCTTCTTGGTATCTCTCTCTCTCTTGGAATTCATACTATTATTTTGGATCTCCTATATCTACCCTACCTTTTGTTTTGCTTTTCTTCTCATATAAGTCACTATATTTTTCTGACTTCCGTTTGATTTCTCAAATTTGACTTCTGTTTTACCTGTTGAGCTTTATAATCAACGGTTTCCACGTTTGCTCCACTCTGCTCCATTTTATTAGTGCATTCTTTGTCTTCAAATTTGCCTCCTCTCATTTTATAAACTCAATAGCTGCTTCAGTCTTATTTCAATATTAACTTGAGTTTCTTCCATGTCACTGTGTTAAAGGTTAGTTTCATCTAATGAACAGCTAAATCTTTTCATGTGAAAATTAATTCTTGTTTTGTTCAGCTTCATAGAAGAGGACCCTGTGGTAAAAGTTGAAATGGAGTCTGGAACTGGGTGAGTCCCTATTCAAATCTTTCTGATGCAGATTAAAGAGAGAAGGAGGAGTATTGTCTTTGTTTTTATTGTTGTTTTTTTAAGGAAAGGTGCAGGCAGAAATGAAGGCAGATAGGAAGAGGCAGTTGAAAGGTTTTTGCTCCCGCCTTGAGGAAAGAATGTCCATCAGATAAAAAGTCGAATAGCCAGGGCTTTATTGGGGTTTGCGTACGCAGGCGAGGTTCTCCTGTCCGCAGAATGGGGGCCGGGGAAGTCGCGCCCGAGCAAAGGGAAGCGTGCTCTTTAAGCAAAAAAAATTTCACGGGCTTCATGCGTGGCGGTTAGGGATTGGTCCTGCGATTCCAGGTGTCGGCTTCAATTCCTCAGTCTGACGTCAGCTGCCTTTTTCCCCCCGGTACGGCCGCCATTTTGTCCTTCTGGGCCGCCATTTTGTCCTTCTGGGCCACCATTTTGTCCTTCTGGGCCAGCCTAGCAGCAGGAAGAGAGGGGAGGAAAAATTATTTTATCTGTCGTTCATCTTGGTTTCCACCTGCCCTGGGTCTTGAACCCGGGTCCTTGGGATATGTGACCTGCACTCTAGTCAAAAGCAGCTGATGTAGTTGTTTAACTACTCCACCAAGGTGCATCAAGAAGTGTTGTGTTTGTTGTAGTTTAACTTCACCACACTACAGACTTATTTATCCATCAGAAGCAGAGAGGAGACTGGAAAGACAAGGATTCTCTTTTGTGCAGCAGAATGTCTTTGTCCTGTTTGCCTGGCACAGTGGGTATGGTGGCCTCTGCTCCCAGGGACCTCAGGAGAGCCATTCTTCTGGACCCTCAAGTACAGTTTAGCTGCGTCTCTCAAAATTCTCCCAGTCTCACTGTGTTTCTAGAATTTGCTATTCCAAGGTTTGGTGCTCAGCGTCTGGAGCCACCTCACCTTTACCCCCATTTCCTGAGGTGAGCTGAGGACTTCTCAGTCGTCATTCAAGCTGGTTGTGACCAAACTGTAGTTCCCAGAAACTTCTCAGAGGTTCTGGTTTATAGCTATTGCCCTTCCCTAGTGCTTTAGGTGGTGATGAAAAAGTTCATCGAGCCAGTGCATTCTTTTAGAGCTGTCAAGAATCCAGGAAGGGGATGAAAAGTTCTGCTTGATCTGGAAGCTGTGCCTCTGTCTGGCAGCTTTTCACATTCATGTCAAAGTGTGAAGCTGAAATGCGAATGAGGTGTGACCACTTCCTTCACTACTTTGGAGGTTTGTGGCTTCAAGACAAAGCAGTTGGAGGAAAACACCAGTGGGGTCAAGTCAGATGGTGGCAGAGTTGCCATATAGTGCAGTGAGCTGTGAGTTCTCTCATGGTCCTGATCACAAGGGGATGAGGTGAAATCATGTGAAGAAAGAGTTTAACAAGTCTCCTAGGGGGAAAAATGGAGTAATTCATACTGGGTGTGTATGCGAGGTGATACGCAATTCTTAGTTCAAACTGCTAAAATGCCAAAGACCACGTGATTACAACAAGAACATGTACTTTCTCACAGTTCTAGAGGCAGTGTCCAATATCAGCAGGCCAGCAGGATGGGGGTCTTGGTCAAGTTCCTCTTCCCAGTTCACAGACCCCTTGCTTGCCTTTACATGGTAAAGTGCGGTCTTCTGACCTGGCCTGGAAAACCCAGGGTCTTCCTGGCCTCGGGGGCTCAGGAAAGTCACTCTTCTCAGACACTCAAGTACAATTGAGATTTGGGAGATTTGGAGCAAGTGAATTCTGATCTCATCTCCTTAAAAGGACAGCGAACCCTCAGGACTCAATCTTAGCCCATCTACCTTCCCAAGGCCCCGCCTCCTACTAGGGCTTCAGCTATGAATTGGGGTCACAAACATTCAGTCTCTATGTCGCAGTGGAGCTTGCAGGTGTTCATTGCATCGCATGGGAATCCTAGCACCAGCCTGTAAGACAGACGTTGCCCTGCTCCTATAGAGATGAGGAATCAGAGGCACAATAAAGATGAAGCGATAGCTTGTTGGAGCTGTTGGCTGCCTTCCCTGGAACAGGAGAGGGGTCTGGCCATCAGTTAAAAACCCTGGGCTCTGTCTCTCATCTGTAGAAAAGGGGGCTTCCCTTGGGCCAGAGGCTTCTCAGCTTCTCAGCTTCAGAAGTGTTTGTTCCAACAAAATCCCACTGAGAAACCCAAGACGGAAGGAAGCCCGAGTCCTGGGCACTCAGCCCTGACTCACCGCTGTGGAGGGGCTGAGCACGGGCTGCTCCTCTGTGCAAACAGCATCTGATTCCAGACTCAGTAAATGGTATCAGACTTTCGGCAGGGAGTTTGGTTTGCATTTTCAAAGGCAAAGGACAGAAAGTTGACAAAGGGCATATCGCTGTTATTATTCTGGAATGCAAGCAGAGCAGTCGCCTTTGCCCAAAAAGGGTTTGAAATGGGAACATTGCACGCTGTTTCTTTTTTTATGTGCTATCCACATTTAGCTTATTACCAGTGCATTTAGTTGCCAATGACCTGCTGTTTACAAGTTGATCGTGTAGTTTGAGCCCTTACAATGAGAAATGTTTTTGATATTTACCTGCAATCTGATATCATATTGTTTCAGCAAATAATTTTGCTGTTGTTAGGAAATAATCTAAAGGACAATTTCAGAAATGAATTTTTTTAAGGAAACTCTGGGAATGGATGAAATTCCAGAATAACCAACTATTCCCGATGAAGTCATAGCTGTTCTCAATCACAGGTAGTTTTGTACTGGGGAACATTTGACACTGTGTGGTGCCTGTTATGATTGTCACGATGTCACAGTTGGGGTGGGCAGTGCTGTGCCTCCTTGTGTGTAGAGGCTGGGGGTGCTGTTCAACACCCTACAAAGAGCAGAACCATCCCCATAACAAATAACTATCCATCCCAATTGACCATAGTGACAGGATAGTTAAACTCTGGTTGATCTGATAGGAATTCCTAAAATTTATCAAAATCTTTAAAAACACATTGAAAGTAAAACACCAAATTAGATTATTAGTCAGATTTTTTTTTTTTTTTACTGTTTTCCAATATCATGACTAGTGATTCCAAAAGAAATCTAAAGTTTTCAGATGCCTAAACAGGTCCCTAAAAAGACAATTATTGCCTATTCACTTTTTTGTTAATTTTGGTAAAATTTAATAGCAAAATTTGCATTCTGATCCTTTTAAAATGTATAGTGTTATAGAATTGAGCAAATTCATAATATTGTGCAACCATCCATCGCCACTATCTCCTTCTAAAACATTTTCATCCCCATCCAGTGAAACACCACACCCATCAGCAGTAACCTGCCATTTCCCCATCCCAAGTCTCTGACAGCCATAAATAAATTAAATCATAATATATGTGGCCTTTTGTGTCTGATTTCTCTCTCCCAGCATCCTTTCAAACTTCATCCATGTTGTAGATGTGTCAGTACTTCATTCCTTTTTTTAACTGAGTAACGTGTGTGTATAGCTCTGCTCTATTGTACCCTTGTACCCACTAATGCTCCTTTCAGTTGCTCCTACCTCTCGGGTATTGCAGGTTGTATTGCTATGAACATTCGTGTAATGTTTTTGCTTGAATACTTGTTTTCAATTCTTTTTGGTTTTCACTTTGGAGTGGAATGCTGGCTCACATTGCACTTTCATGTCTAACTTATCAAGGACCCAACAAACTGTTCCCTGCAGAAGCTGCCCCAGCCTGTAATACCTACACACATATGTGAGAATTTCCACTTCTGGACATTCTTGCCAATATTTATTTTCCTTTTCTTCTCCATTTAATTATAGCCATTCTAGTCATTTCTCTCATGACTAATGATTTAGAGTATCTTGTCTTGTGCTTTTTGACCATTTGTACACCTTCTTTGGAGTAATATTTGTTCAAGTTCTTTTGCTCATTCTTAAATTACCTTTTTGCTGTTGAGTTGTAAGAGTTCTTAATATATTTTGAATATTAGACCCTAGTGAGATATATGATTTACAAATGTCTACCATTCTGTACATTTTCTTTTAGTTTTGTCAGTGTCCTTTGATGTAAAAAGATTTTCCTTCTTTTTTTTAGGTCTTTCATTTTTATGAAGTCCAACTTATCTACTTTTGTTTTAGTTGTTTGTGTTTGAGTGTCATTTCTAAGCATTGCTTAATTCAAGGTTATATTCATAAGCTTTTTTCTTCCATGAGTTTTTACAGTTTAAGCTCTTACAGTTGGGCATTTTAATTGTGAGTTAATTATTTTATATAGTATGAGTTGAAGTCCAAACGTCATTCTTTTACATGTGGAAATCCAGTTGTCCCAGCACCATTGGTTCCCCACATTGACTGGTTATGGTACCCTTGTCAAAAGTCAATTGACTATAGATATATGGTAGGTTGGGTCTCTTTTAGACCCTCAACAATTTTCCATATTCCATATGTCTGTACTTACATAGCCTTATATCAGTACCATACTGTTTTGACTACTGTAGCTTTGTAATAAGTTTTGAAATTGCTACCTACCATTTTTCACATTTCTGAAAGCTTTTAAAAAGACTGCCTTTCTTTTAGAAAACTGCATAGAATAGTATCAGTACACAATTCCACTGAAATTCCTAAGTTCAAAAACCATGAAGTAAGAAGCTGTACATCGCTAATGTGGGACCAAAACCTGACCCGATTAGAACTCATTTGTCAACAAATTCAATCTGAATGCAATGAGTCTAATTACAAATTTTATGCTCACACACACTTACAGAAAGATTTCTATATTTGATTGTAGGATGCTGCCTCACATCCCCACTTATTTTACAGTATTCAGTTCATGACCCAAATTACCTTTATAAAATCTGAAAAATCCTAAGTTTCAAAATACTCCTGGCTCCAAAGATTTTGGAAAAGGAGCATGGATCTGTGTTATTTGATTAAGGCAACACTGGATATCTCCAGATATTAAAAATGCTGATGAAAAATCTATCTTTGATTAGAAAGACAGAGGAGAAAGAAATAATTACAATATGTTTATATAAATAATACTTGTGCAAAATGTTAGTCAATGTGTTAGGTACATTACCTATTCTACCTCATTTTAAATCTTAAAAACACTGATTCAACAGGGAAAAATAGCAAAGTGACTCTTGGCAGTGAAAAGTTGGGAGTTTTTCAGTCTTTTTTAAATATATGTAACTCAAGGAAAACTAAAAAGGGTATCTCCATCCTGAATTCAAGATCCTGCTTAGCTCCTGTGAGTGGGACATCAAAGAAAGTTTTCTTCCTACCTTTAGGTAGCTGACTTCTGGGCTGGCCTTGCTGTAGAAGTGACTTCTACCCTTTTATAGTTCTATTCTGCCTCTTTTCTCGTGAGAAGGAGTAGACCTAGCCTGATTCCTCTCACCTCTGTGTGGCTTTTTGCAATCATCATGGACTATTTGTGATTTTTAAACGATCTCCTTCTTCTGATTAATTTACACAGTCTGTAATTTTGCACTTTCATCAGTTTCTTTAGTTTAAACGTTGTTTTAGATTATTCCTTAAAATGAAAATTCCCAGCCTATCCACGAGGGACATGCATTCTATGTCTATTTCTGCCTAGCAGTTTAGTACACCTGAGGAGCAGTTCATATACATTCCAAGGCCCTGGGTTCAAGACCCAGGGTTGGGGTGAACAGCTAAATAAAATAAAGTGCTTCTTCATTCTCTCTTTAACTAGCGATCTGTCTACTTGCCTTCATTCCTATCTATACCTTTCCTTAAAAAATAAATAAATAAATAAAAAGGAAATGAGATTCACAAAGGTTAGCTTATCCAGTGTCACCAAGTTAGCAAGTAAGAGGAGTTCTGTCATGGTTCTTCCTCTAGAGTGTATTAACTTCCTCAACAGATCATCATGATTGTATTGCAAACAAGGTATCGGTCATGGCCACCATCCCCATGAGAAAACAAAGAAAACTCAGCACTCTCTATGCTGACCCTGCTATGATTAGTTCATATAGTTTCTTGAATGAAGATAAGATACAGATATGTGAAAGGAACTGAAATTAGAAAAAGTCAGGACAAACAGAGGGATGACAGGAAATGGAAGCCTGGGAGGAACAGGGAGTGAATTATTAAGGCGTGAGTCTAACATTCATGAGCTCTCAGATGTTTTCAGGTCCAGTTCTTATCCTGAAGTTGCTGATTAGTCAAGAAGTGTTTGTGGAGCACTCAGTGTCTTTTATGTGTGCAGTTCTGAACTAAGTCTTATGGAGGATATTGAAGAAGACAAAGCACTGCACTGCCTTCTGGTCTAACTGAAGAGAAAAAGATAACGTCCATGATACAAGAGTCATCTTTCACATTTCTTATAAAAATTCTACAAATTCATGAGATATGTCAGGCAGAGCTTAAATAGTCATGGGAATCGCTGTGGAGAGGATCTTGAAAGGCAGGACTTAAAAAGTCAATAGAAGATACGAATCTGAAATGTGCCTGGGCTAGTGAGCTGATCCCCTGAGAGAGAAAGAGAGAGAGAGAGAGAGAGAGAGAGAGAGAGAGAGAGAGAGAGAGAGAGGAACACACTAATGTGTGAGTACATAGTAAGAGACTCATTGAAGACAACATTTACTAGACTTGGGAAGTATACATCACCCTGGATATGTATCTTTTCTTTAAAGGAAAGGCACAGGTAAGAATGAAGGTGAGCAGACAAGTAGGAAGAGAGGAAGGAAAGAAGCATTTATTTATTATTTTATTTAATTGTTCATCTTGGTTGTTGCTCCCAACCCCAGGTCTTAAACCTTTGTCCTTGGGATGTACGTGGACTATGCCTGGTGGACTTAACTCTAAGCCGCCAAGGCACACTGTATCCTACATGTCTTTTGAAAATTAGATAAGCATTAAGCTTTGAAGAAAGAGAACATGGGGCAGTTTAGCGATTCGGTGCAGAAAAGTCTTTGGCTCCTTTGTCAAAAATTAATTGTCCTTTTATGTGTGGGTGTATCTCTGGGCTCTGAAATTCTGTTCCATTGATCTGTATCTCTGTTTTTATACCAATACTGACTTAATTATTATTGCTTTGTAGTAGATTTTGAAGTCAGGGAGCATGCTCTTACATGTTGATGTTTTTCCTAAGGATTTTTTGTTATAGTGGGTCTCTTGTAGTTCCAGATAAATTTCATGATCTTTTTTTTCTTCTATATCTGTGAAAAATGTCTTTGGAATTTTTATGCAGATAGCGTAAAATCTGTATATAGCCTTAGGTAATATGGCAATTTTAACTACACTAATTCTTCTAATACATGAGCATGAAATACCTTTCCATTTCTTTGTCACCTTTTATTACCTTTAAAAATGCCTCATAGTTTTCAGAGTAGAGGTTTTTCACTTATTTGGTTAAGTTTATTTCAAGGTATTTAATTATTTTTGATGCATTTTTAAATTGGATTGTTTTTTGAGTTCTTTTTCTGCAATTTTGTTACTTGCATATAGAAATGCAATCATTTTTTAATATTAATTTTGAAGCTTGCCACTTTACCATATTTATAATTTCTATGGCTTTTTACTTGAGTCTTTGGAGTTCTCTCTATATATTATCATGTCATCTGCAATTACTAGTCACTTCTTCCTTTGCAATTTAGATATTTTTTCTTGTCTGATTGCACTGGCTAGGACTTCCAATATTATCTTAAATAATAGTGGTGAGAGTCAGCATCCTTGCCTTGTTCCTGAGCTTAGAGAAAAAGGTTTCCTACATTGAATATGATGTTGGCTACGGGTTTGTCACATATAGCCTTTATTATTTTGAAGTACATTCCATTTATACCTATTTTGGTTGGGGTTTAACATAAAAGGGTGATGGATCTTGTCAAATGCATTTTCTATGTCTATGTAGATGATCATGTGGTTTTTCTTTTTGTTGATATAAAATATCGCATATATTGACTTGCATATATTGAACAATCCATCTATCCCTGGAATTAATCCTACTTAGTCATGATGTATGATTGGTTTAATAAGCTGTTGAATTTGGTTCTCTAGTATTTAGTTCAGGATTCTTGCACCAATATTCATTGATGATGTGGGTTTATAATTTTCTTTTTGGGTGCTGTCTTTGGTTTCCATCTGGTTTTGGAATCAGAGTAATGTCATAAAAATGTTTGCAAGTTATCTTCAATATTTTAGAACAGTTTGAGAAGAATTGATATTAATTCTCTGAATGTTTGATAGAATTCAACAGTGAAATCATCTAGTACAGGGCTTTTATTTTTAGGGAGATCTTGAATTACTGTTCTAATATTTTTTGCTGTAATCAAGCTGTTCGTGATTTCTGTTTCTTCCTGGTTTAGTCTCAGAATGCTATATGAATACAAAAATGTGTTCATTTCTTCTAGGTTCTCCCATTTGCTGCCATACAGATATATATATGTATATATATGTATATAATATTTTCTTATGAGCCTCTGTATTTCCACTGTATTAGTTGTGACCATTTCTTTCATATCTGATTTTATTTATATGTGTTTTCCCTCTCTTCTTTTGTGAGTCTGGCTAGTGGCTTGTTTATTTTGTTTATCCTTTTTAAAAAATCAGCTTTGTTCCATAGATTTTAGTAGTCTTTTTATGTTTATTCCAATGATTTTTGTTCTCAATTTTATTATTTGCTTGCTCTCCTAGAATTTTGTTTCATTTTTTTCTAGTTTCTTTAGGTGAAGCTTTAGGTGTTTTATTTGTGACTCTTCTTGTTTTCTGAGATTTGCTATAAATTACCCTCTTAATGCTGTTTTTTGCTGCATTGCACAGATTCTGATGTCATGTCTTCCTTTTCATTAGATTCCAGGTATTTTTCTGTTTCATCTTTGATATCCTCATTGACCCGATATAATTCACATGTTGTTTTCTCTATGTCCTTAAGGTAAGGACTTACCTAAACTTACCTAAAGGTAAGTTTCTTGCAAAAAGTATACAGTAGGATTCTGTTTCTTAATCCATATAGTAACTCTCTGTCTTTTAATTTGTGAATGCAGTTCATTTACACACAAAGTAATTACTGATGTTTGAAGACCAGCATTTTGGTTGTGTTTTCTTATTTTCTCTATATTTATTACCTTGTTTAGTTTTTAGTAAAGTTTCTTCCATTTGCTTTAGATAGGAAAGCCTCTTTTAACATTTCTTGTAGAGGAGGTCTCATGACTGCAAGTTTCTTCAGCTTTTGTTTGTCAGGGAAAAAACCCTCATTTCTTCCTCAAATCGTAGAAAGAGAGTTTATAGAACTCTTTGACTGTTTTTATCTTGTATTTTGCAAACATCATTCCATTCTCTCATGGCCTCTAGAGTTTCTTCTGAGAAGTCTGATGATAGCCTAATGGGAGTACCTTTATATGTTACTTGCTCTTTTTCCCCTGGTTACCTTCAGTATTTTTTATTTGTCTGTTTTTATAGTTTTATAACTATATGTCTTGGTGTAGATCTGTTTTAATTTAGATAACCAGGAGTTCTGTTGGCTTCAGTGACTTGAATGTTCATTTTCTTCCCTAGGATTGGGAAGTTTTAAGTAATTATTGCTTTGAATATGTTCTCTGCTTCCTTCTTTTTCTCTTCACCTTCTGGGCTACTCATTTTTTCTTATGCTGCCTTTCCTAGTGGAGTTGGATAGTTCTTGGAGTCTTTTTTCTTTTTTTCTTTTTTTTTTTTTTTACATTTAATAACTCTTTCCTTCCACCTGGCTCCTTTCTACAATTCCATCCTCCACATCACTGATCCTTTCCTCTCTTTTGTCAATTCTGTTTCAATAGCTTTCTTTGGTACTCCATCCCATTTGTTGCAGTCTTTACTTTCCGAATCTCTGTTAGTTTCTTTTGTAAAATCTCAATTCCTGCCTTCTGCTCTTTTATTGTGTTTTTTAGCTCATTGACTTGTTTTTCTGAGTTTTATTTTCTCTCTCTGAATTTCTTTATGATTTCATTTTTGAATTCTTTACCCATTAAAAAGAACCAATTGTCCATATCTTTGAAGTTAGTTTCTCATGAACTGCCATTTTCTTGTATTGCCATAATGCCTTGAGTTTTGGAATAATAATGTGTTTTTGTTTCCCCTCATGGTATAAGTCCTTGTTGCTAATATACTAATTTTTTGTCTTTTTTCCAAGGTGGCACTTGATTTTGCTTTATATATTTCACTCTTACAAGCTTCCATAGTGCATATTTTACTGTGTCAGAGAGTGGAAGATGACTGCTGGGTGGGGAAGGGGTGTACTAGATGATAGAGGGGGTGGCTGCTTTGTAGTCTGTCAAAGTTGGGAAGCTTGTTCTGATTGGTATCACCTAGACCAGCCTCCACAACAGACTTTGAGAACTGGGTCAGCAGTTCACAGATTATACTACTGGATCTCATCTTTGCTGGAATCCACATCCAAAGGTGTGTGTGGAGGAAGAGTGCTGTCCTTTCCACTGTGTTCCTTGCTGTACTTTGAACCCATGTGGAGGAGGCTTCGGTCCTGCACCAAATCCCTTCTTTTTGAGCTTCTCTCAAGTCAGTCTTCATGTCACCAGAAATCTTTGTTCCTCCCTCCCAGGGACTTGTCATGGGCCTGTTGACCTGTCAATCCATCTGATGACTGTTCTTGCTGACACCTCTGCTGCTGCAGCAGCTACAAAAACCTCCACTTGCCACTGCAATCTATACACCTCTCACACCCACCTCCTAGCTCCTTGGTGAATGCAGTTCCTCCATGGGTCTTCCCAATACAATCAGTTATTTTGCCAGACTGCTGAGGCATCATAGAGTTCACTGCTAGATCACCTCCAGAAAAGTCCTGCATTTTCCTCAGATGCTAATCAGGAACCTTAGCCGCCTTAGTCCTTCAGTTCCCACTCCTTATCTATTTGTTTTTTAGGTCAGCTATGAATTTGTCATATATGGTCATTAAGTATGTTCTTTACATGCCCATTTTATTGAGTATTTTTTACCATAAATGGATATTTAATATTATCACATGCTTTTCTGCATCTATGGAGTGTATCATATGGTTTTTAATCCTTCACTTTGTTAATGTGAGAGATCATTTTGATAGATTTATATATGTTAAACCATCCTTTCAATGCTGAAATAAACCCCACTCGTTCATGGTTATGATCTTTCTAATGTACTGCTGATTTCTATTTGCTAATATTTTGTTGAGGATTTTTGCATCTATGTTCTTCAGAGATATTGGCCTGCAATTTTTGTGTGTGTGTGTGTGAGGTTCTTGTCTGCTTTGGGTATCAATTACGCTAACCTATTATAAAACTTTCGGAAGTTTTTGTTCTGCTGAGATTTTTTTGGAAGAGCTTGACAAAAATAGATATTAGATCTTCTTTAAATGTTTGGTAGAATTACACCAGAGAAATTGTCTGGTCCTGGACTTTTTTGGTAGGAGAGGTTTTCAATTGCTGTTTCAGTTTTTTTACTTATGACGAATCTCTTCAGTTTTTCTGTTTGCTCATGGTTCAGTCTTACAGAATTGGCTTTAAAAATAGGTCTATACAGTTGATGCATGTGTACGTGCACGTGTACATTCATGTGCCTATTGGTGACTCCACTGACCAAAGATAATTCATTTTCTTTGCTACTGAGGTAAAGAACCACTGGGGATTTATTCATCTTAGATTTTAGTTTATTGTGGGCTGATACTAAATACCTTGAGTACATTATTTCATTGAATCTTCACAAACATTAGAGCAACAGGGATTCTGATTTTTACTTTAGAGATGAGGAAATTTGTGGCATAGTCTGGTTAAGTAACTTGCCCAGTGTCATGCAGCAAGCATAAGTGGCAAAGTAGGAATTGGAATCCCGGTTCTCTCTAGAGCTCAATTGTCTGTTCTTAATGTTCTCTTGCATTCCCAGGCCACTGTGCTAAAGTGACCCATTTATTCCTGCTATCATGACTGGGTTGGCTCCATCTGTGATCTTGTCCACATAAGGATTTGTTTCCTCTCTCTAGTCATAATTCTCTTCTTGTTACTGAGAGGTGAAAAAATGGTTCTGGGGAAATAATACAAATAACACCTCTTGGTGTCAACCCAACCTCCATGGGGGACAAAATGCTTAGCAACTCTTCCAGAGTATACAAGACAAAACTTGACCTTTATGCATTAGAGTTAAATTTGTCTTCAACAAATATGGTTTGAATAAACCAAGTTATCCTGTTTTAGCTATTTAACTAGGAAGGTAATATTTTCAATCTGATTTTTCAGTTTTGTTTTTTTTTTTCCAAATTTTTCAGGGTAAGAAATAAAATCTACTAAAGTTCAGAATAAAAAGAAGTTCCCAGAAAGTGCACTGATACAAACCATAGATGTGGTCATCAAAAATATCACTTTTGCTTTCCAAACAGAAGTCTGGGGTTTCCATGGTAACTGCTCTTCTCCCAGCTATTTTGCATCATGTGTTTTATGTAGAAGCCAGTGGAGCAAGACCCAGCTATGTCTCAAAGTTCAGGTGTCAATATCAAATGGATCTCCTGGGACAAAAAACAGAAAGAAAAATACTGCATGCAATACTCTTTCCCACCAACCACTACCTTCCCAAACCCAAGCACTTTGCTATACTGCTAACCGAGTATCCAGGACTTCTCAGAGTCAGCATCCTCTCAAAGTCAAACCATCAGCTGCATCCAACTGTGACTTCTATGTCCAAATGTGTGCACTGAAAGGGAATTAGAACCCCAGGCTTTCAATTTACTAATGTTGCATCTATCAGACTCCTCTTGAGTAATAGTGTTTCAGAAGAGTCAGAATGCACATTTGGCAATCTAAGTCAAATGAAAGCTAGAAAAAATTGCATATTGTCTTCCTTTGATTCACCCAGGCTTCCAGATAGAAGTGATTACACAAGATTGCTGCATAGCTCAATACCAAGGTGTCTCATATGAAGAAAATGTCATATGATGCACAAGTGAAGTTGTGCCTAGGAATAGGACTTCCTCTCCTTACTCTTTACCTTGGCAGAGTTAGTCTGCCCTGATTGCTTCTCATCAACCATGGGAGAAGTATAGGAAAAATATGTGCTTTTCTCCATACACCCTTCTCATCACTCTACCCCAAGTCTTATTCCTAGTTTTCCTTCTTTTTTCTAGTGAAGGAACTAAAGAAGAAAATATGCCTCCTCCCATCAAATCGTTTCCACTCCTTAAAACAAATCTCAGCTTTCCTCTTATGGGGAGTCACCACAGAGAGGACTAGGAGCTGAAAATATCTATTATTTACTTTATATAAAAACATACTGAGAGACTACAGAAATAGAGCCTAACTTCAAGCTGATTAGGCTCAGCTGAGCCAAATCAAGGGCCATGATTATTGCACAGGTACAGTTGGAAGAAGTTTTTCAAATTTGGAGGATAGGATGTCAAAAAAAGAATTCCTGAAAGAAGTGACTACACCAGTGTAATCCATGCCTTCTAATATAACAAGCATGCAATTTTCATAATTATAACACAATTTTAAAAGGATGCATCGGTGTATAAGTCTGTCTTTATACATCTAGAAAAATTCTAAGTGTGAAATCCTGGTCTTTATTTATTAAGTTAAATATCTGACTTACATAAAACAGAGCTGAGACCATAGAGTCATTATGCCCTTGAGACTGCCTTCAGGAAAGAGAGGATGAATTAGATCCACAGGCAGTTTCTGTGAGTGGCCTGTACAGACAGTGTGCTGACAATTAGTGATGTGGTGTCCAAGTGTGAAAATTAATTGATAACAGAGCCCAAAATCTACTGAATTGTACATAGTGCTAAAGTTCTATGGCTCCTTACCACCACTATATTACCTCCTTTACTCCCTGTTTCTCCCCTCTCCCACCCCTCTGGTAGCCACAGTCTTGCATCCTGTGAATTTTGTTGTGTTTTGTCAGTTTATTTATTGTTTCTTTATATTCCACATGTAAGTGAATCATCTGATATTTCTCTCTCTGATGTATGATTTTACTTAGCATAAGCACCTCCAGTTCCATCCAGACTGTAGCACATAGAAATTTCATTTTTACCTATTTCTTTTATTTTCTATTTCTCTGATAGTACCAGCACTTACATCCCAACCACATCAAAGTTTTGAGTCACTCTGATCCAGAAGTGTGACTTTTAGAAGTTCACACTTGCTCACTGTGTGACTTTGGGAAGGTCCCTTCTCAGTAGGCCTTGTTTATTCATCAGTACAATCACAGGGGCAGCTTGTTGGTCAACACTTAAGTTCGAAATTATATTCTACGGACCTCATCTGAATCATTCTTAATCAGCTTTGAGTCCTCAGCCTTAAGCACAGCAGTAAGCACTGAATAAATATTTGTTAAATTAAAGTCAAGAGGCCCAAAGTCCAGTTCCTCATGTGATTTGGTAAAGCTGGTCTAATGAAGAGTGTAGAGGTCCTGATCGCTGTGCTGGATGTTATGTGAACAGTAGAACCAAAGATTTGGTTTTCACCTGTCAGAGGCTCAGAAGGTAAACTTGATGACTGGAATCATTAAGCTGGCTCAATGTTGCTCCTTCAAATGTAGACTCAAGCAAAGACTGGTCTGGGACTCCTGTTGTTAAATATTTAATTATAAAAGGGGAAGAACTGAAATGGTGCTGAACTTAATGCATTATATACAGATGTAGATTTACTATGATGTACACCTTCAGCCTATATAATGCTGTGACAAAATGTTTCTGCAATAACATTTATTTAAATTTAAAATGATATCATAAAAGAAAAAATCAATTATTCACATTACCTAAATGCCTTATAAACTAAAGAAAATCTCTAAAATTTTTGGTGCCAGAAAAAAAACAAAAAGATGGTGTGAAACATCTGTATGATTGAATGCTTGTCCTGGTTTGTACTCAGTTTCTTGGCTTGATTTTACCCCGTCCTGGGAAACAGGAGTCTTGTGATCAGTATAGACAGCCAACTGGAACAACTCGGGCCAAAATAAGGAAAAAAAATTCTGAATTGTCCTGATTGTATGTTGTAGTGCTTCCAGTAACTTAAAGATGATTCTATTTCCCTGTCCTCTGAATTTCCTTGATAGAGACAGAAGTTAGGATAAGAATCAAAGCCAGTCAAGGCAGACACCTTGTGAGCCTTGGATGCACAGTCTACATACATATAGCTTCACTCTTGGGGTCAGCAACAGAATAGCCAGTGCAAAATCATTTGGTAAAACGAGTACAGATTTAGTCAGAAGTTTCTTAGATCATTTTGAAGTTTATGTTTGCAAGCTTGGCATCTGAGAGGCTACTTATTTGCTCTTACATAAAATGCCAGCAGTTTGGGAGAACAGTTAGGTGGGATATGGCCATACAACCTAAATAATGTGATGTACTTCTCATATTAAGGAGTTTGGTGAGACAGCAGTGTAAGGAGTATGTTGAGAGAACAGCGCGGTGAGAGTAGTACCTTCAACTCAAGGACCCTGAGAACTTGGTGGGTTTTCTATTAAGGACGTGGAGTAAAGAAAGGCAGACCGGGAATTTGGCAATGTTTGCACTAAGATGCTTTGTTAGGGTTCACCACGTAGAAAGAAGCCGGATCGTGGCTCAGAACTTCAGTGTGAGTCCCAGCTTCACCTCTAGTCACTTTGGGTACATCACTGAGTATCTCTGCAGGATCTGCATTTCTTCTTTGCCAAGGAGCTTTGTTAAAAAGCCACTCCCTTGACTCTGGAACAGTATCATTAGAGAGTCAAGTAACAGAAAAGAGTTGAGTGCTATAAAAACTTAAGTGCTATAAACACATGAGACTGTATTGTCACGTAGACCACAGTGAAGAATCCTTAGCTAAAGTGGTAGCTAATCTGTTAGCAACAAGATGTAGAATGACACCATCGATGGGCAGGTGCCAGTGGCCAGAAGTTTGTCACTGGTCTGTGAACAGAGTAAGTGTGTACAGATGTTTGCAGCAATATAACAGTAATTTTGTGTCCACTGAATATAATAATAAAACTTGGAGTTTATGTTTGCTCAACATTAGGAAATTTTTTCATTTCAAACTTCAGTCACTTATTTTGCTTGCACTTAAAAAAGTACAAGTGCACAAAGGATTTGGGGAAAAACTGGCCCTTGACAGGTGATTTAAGAAATTCTGCTATGGGAGGCATTAAAATTCCAGGAGACAAGTGAGAATTTAAATAAGAAAATGCATGTTTTACCTATCCAATGCAAGGCTGACAAGAAGTGGAAAATGTAAGAGTTCTTTTCAACTGGATGAGTCACTTCTCACCCAGATGTTTGGTATCCTATAGACACAGCCAGAGGACACATTCTGATGACCAGATCTGGAAGACTCAGCATCATCAGAGAAATAAACATCCAATGCATAGGGTGACAACTGGTTTTCCTCAGATGGTGCCAGAGGATGGAGGAGCTGATGGCACTTTTCTTGGGCGGATGAGATCTGGCTGGAGACAACCACAAAACAAATAGCATCCACTGATGAAAGAGAGAATGTTAATTCCCAGATCCAGACGCATTAGAAGTGCCTGAATGATCAGCAGTCTGATTTCTATTTTGGTATCAATATTTACAAATTAACATAAATCTTAAATACATTTTAATATTGAATAAGACAACCTCCATCTCATTTTTACTTTTCATTCCTATTTATTCCTCCAGATGAAAATAGTTCTAAAGAAATGCTTGTTTGTAATTCAGTCAGCATATATTAAAATGAATAAAATTGATAACTTTATAATATAAAGACTTCCTATGCAAGAATGTGTGACTTCATTTAATTTAGCTAATGTTTTATATGTTTTTAGTGAAGCAAGAGTCCCTTATGTCATATAGGTTTCAGTGTGCCTCATCATGAATCAGCATCTGTATATAATACATTAAGTTTGCCACCAGCAGTCCAATTCTTCCTTCATCACTTCCCCTCAATTACTCCATCTTCTCCCCCTTCTCCCATTGCAACCAATAACTTGATTTTATAAACTAAAAGTTTGTTTTTGTTTGATTTGGTTCACTTGTTTGCTTGGTTTCTTTATACACCATATATCCCCTTCTGACTTACCTCACTAAGCATAATTCCATCTACATGAATATCTTGTTGCAAATGGCAGGATTTCATCATTTTTCATTTTGTAGTTTTCTTCATTACTTATTTTACACTACTTTTCGTTAAAGGTATCTCTAGACGTTTTACATTTTTATTATTGCAATTAATGGAAACTTGTCCCTCATTACAGTCTAACGATTGCTGGCATATAAGAAAGCTATAGATTTTAATATATTTAATGTTTAACCAGTCACTTTCCTGATCTCTCATAGTTTTAATTATTTTGGATCATCCAGGTATACAAAAATCATCATCTACATTTACTAACTCTGGCTCTCCTTTCCAATATATATATTGCTCATCTTTTTCTTAGTCACTTGCATTATCTATTATTTCCAGGACAATGTTAAATATATGAGGATTCCCTGTTGGAACATAATAAACTGTTGGATCTTTATTTACATATCAACAGAAACACTGAAATTTGAAGCCCTGGCAAGTGTCCTCTTTCTCTTCATTATTACTCAAATACCTGTTAATGAAAGTAAAATCTTATTCAGATGACGCCAAAAGCCAGTCTTGGGAAAAATAGGCAAGTTGAATGAATTGTTCCTCCTCTGCTTTTGTAATATGGTGCAAGGAGGAGAAAATGGGATTTGGGGACTGGTTTTCTATCTAATTTTGAGTTTCCCGTATTTTTTAATAGTAATTCTTAATTCGTTTCAAAGGATGTTGACTGAGTCATGGCAGAGCCTCCTACCTGGGGCTGGATCTAAGCAATAACTGCCTGGGTTTCACAGCACCCTCTATCTGAGGTCAGTGCTTTGTATTTTATACTTGATTTCAACTCAAATCCATTTTTAATGTACTCCCCCACCTCCACAAGCAAAAATGAAGACAGAATTTATCCCTTGGTGCTATATCGAACCTTTTCAGAAATAAAAGGTAAATGTGGTCAAGATGGCGACCTGGTAGGGAGTGTCAGGTCCCCTCTTCCCAGAATAACTAGAAATCACCTATTTCAGATAAACACGGCATGGAAGGGCTGGCCTAGAGGGACTGAAGGGCCTGAAGACACAGTAACAGCAATCACCTCAAGAGTAGGTATAGGCAACACAATTCAGAGCTGCATCATGGATTCAGGACTCCCAGTCTCAAGGGAAAAAGTGGCAGAGGGGTGGAACTGCTGGAAGAACCAAGCCACTCTGAGGGCAGTAGGGAGCCCCACCCAACACTAGGACCATGGAGCCAGGGGCGCAGTGGGGGAGATCTTGACAAAGGCAAAATGAGAACCCCTGCCCCAGTGATCTAAACAGAAGCCCCACCAAAGGAAAGTTACACAGGGCACTGCTATAACAGGAAAGACGCTAGGGAAGCCCCCATCCACACTCCCTCCCACCACACTGCTCCGGAGTGCAGGACTGGATATCCCACCCCCAGAATAAAGGAAAAAGAAAATCCCAGAATGGAGGGAACTTTAAGACTACCTACAGCGTCACCCTGTGGATAGAGGAGGACCTGACCCCTGACTGCTGATTGTGGGCCTCAACCAGGTGGTTGCTATTGTTCAGTCCTGGGGGAAGGCTCTGCCTCCCCCACACAAACTCCAATCCTATAGGTTGAGTTCTCAGATCCTAACACAGATCCACCTAAGAACATCAACAAATCCAATTAGTTGTGATGCTACACAACTCAAGAATTCCCAGTGTTCAAACCAAGATCCAGGCTTCTCTGGTACAAGTCGATATCCTACACAATGCTGTCACTTCAGGGAAATCTTAACCCATAGAAACAAACAGAATGCCAAACAGAACAAAGACACACACGACATGGTGGGTCCAATCAAAACCCCAGGAGAAAATCTAAATATGATAGGCATGTGCAAACTACCTGGCCATGAGTTTGGGGTAACTGTAACAAACATATTCATGGAAATCAAGAAAACAATAGAGGAAGAGAAAGAGGACAACAAAAAAGAGAGAGAAGAAATGAAGCAAGATATCAAAGAAATGAAGATCATGATAGGTGAATTAAAGAACTCAACAGAGGGCCTTAAGAGGAGCATGGATGAAGTCTCCAATGAAATCAGTGAGCCAGAGGATAAGGCAGGGAAATGCACTCAGGCAGACCAGCAAAGAGAAAAAAGAATGCAAAGAAATGAAGAAACCATTCAAGATCTATGGGATAACATCAAAAGGAACAATATTCACATCATGGGAGTCCCAGTTGAGGGGAACAGAAGTTATATTTGAAGAAATAATAGATTCCTATCCTGAAGAATGAAGCAAGCCGCCAAACTTAGGAAGCTCAAAAAGTTCCTAATAAAAGAAACCCAGACAGACCTACACCTACCTAGACACATTATCATGAAAATGTCAAAAATGTGAGATAAAGAATCTTAAAAGCAGCTACATAAAAATGAGTCACATACAAAGGAATCCCCATAAGATTGTCCACAGGTTTCTCAACTGAAATTCTAGAGTCCAGAAGGGAATGGCACAATATATTCAGTGTTGAAAGAAAAGGATTTTCAACCTAGGATACAACACACTACAAGATAATCATTCAGAACTGAAGGAATGATAAAAAGCTTTTCAGATAAGCAAAAGTTAAAGAAACTCATCACAAAACCAGCTCTACAAAAAATACTAATTAATGCTCTATAAAGTATAGAGAAATCCCACTTAAAAACAGTAAGGCAGCAAATATAAAAAGTAGGGAAGAAGAGAGGAGAATAAAACTGTGGATGATCAGAATGAGTATAAGGCTAATTTGCTTTCAAAGAAAAGTAGAAAATAAACAAAGTCTTAATGATAGCTTCAGGGTAGCCTCAAAATACATCTTCAGGGAAAAAGCAAAGAAGAAAACAAAAAAGGAAACCAATCAAACATAGCTGAACTCAACACACCTAAGAAGAGAAAGAGAGTAATGGATACTACAACTCTCATGAGGTTTGAAATACTTATAGACTGAGATGCAATTTCCATATCCTAAAACAAAATAAATCATAAAATTGTTATTTAATAAGTAACTAAATAAATAATTTAAAAATAAATAGAAAGCAATCAGTATTTTCAGAAGTGAACTGTAGGGGGCTGATTTCCGCTGTGACCAGGCCGTGTCACCCCCAGAAGTGTCCAGCCAGAGATGGGTGTGAAGTTCAGGGAGGTTTCAGGATTGTCAGCATTAAAAATACACTGAAAATTGAGACTCAAAGAGGTCCCTCTTCTGCTCATCCCTTTTTCCTTATTCTCTACACACATAGAGTAACTTTCATTGCACAGATACTCGTGCCCAGTGCAGTGGGCAGATCTGTGTCTCCAGGACTCACTCACCAACACCCTCTAGCCCTCCTCACCCCCACATTGGTGCTGAGGGCACACAGCTGTCCCACCTCCTGGTGATCAACCCTCTGCAGATGGAAGTTGATGTCTTTATGAGAGCAGCCTCCCATTCAGTCAGTCATTGTCCTAATTTGGGACAACTGTCCAGAACACTCTCAACTGAGGCATTTCGGCCAGCTTGCTTCACTCCCACAGAGGTGGGGCCTTGGGACACCTCCTGCAAACCTCTAGCTCAGAGGCTGCTTCCCAGAGTCTAGACCTCGTTCTACTTCCCTCCTGTAAAACTGCTTGTATTTTTAAAGCATCACCCTCCTCCTCTCTTGTACCTGGTTTTGTATCTGCCAGCATCTTTCTTATGTTCACTTAGCTCTCTTCTGAAACCGTTTATAGTCTGCCACATTCCTCTGTTCCTCCATCAACAGGCACTCACTTGGTTTCCAGGGTTTTCCCTCCAAATGCCACAGGCTGTTTACAGAGGTGCTTTTGCTCCCAGGAGAGGGATAGCTGCCATCAAGGTTATGCATGCTTTCCATTTTAAAGCTGTCCCCAGGTAACTTCTATAGAACACAGAAGTCTCTGATGCTTATGCTCCCACCCTGGGCTTCCCACCTGGAGATCAAAGGGCCCTTTGAGCAGGACTTTCTTTGGGCCTTTGTAGTGTCTCACTGCAGACCCAGGCCTGTCCCTTCCCTCTTGAAAGGGAGTAGTTTGGTGAGGGGAAGACAAGCTTGATGGAGGACTTGAGAAAGTCCTCAGGCCTCCAGGTGGCCCCTTCCTCTGAATGAATGAGAGATACAAAGTGAAGTGAGTAGAGCTTCTCCTACTCCAGCCAGCCTGGAGCTCATGGCTGCACATGGTGGGGATGCGGAGGGGGAGGGCGACAGCTCAGGGCCTGCTGCTACTCCCAATCCGCATCATGAAGAGCTTCTGAAAAGCAAAGGTGGGACCGAAGCAGGCATGGAAGGTGCTGCATGCCCCACCTCAGGACACCAAAGGATCCTTCCCTAATTCTCTCCAAGTGGAATTTTACTTTCCTTGTCTCTGAAACCAATAGGAAGAGAACTGGCGTGTCACTGGTGCATCCAGGAGGCTGTGAAGGGAGAAGATTGAGGCAATTATTCCTAAATTTAGTAAAATCCATCTAGGATATTTCATGCACCCTCTCCAATATCCGAGATGTTAAATATGACCTGGCACCCCCATGACCTCTACACCCTTTCTAGGATCAATGAGGGAGTATGGTGAGGGACTCTTGGCCAGGTGGGTGTGTCTCTACCTGCCTGGATGGACACTGGGCATGAAGCATTGCAGCCTTTGTCCCTCTCTGTCTTGGCACCATGGCACCTCCTCTCCTCCTCTTTTTGGTGTATGATACTACACTGATCCTTTTTATGCTATTATTATGACACAGAATTATTATCCCTAATAAGAATTTCATAACTCAATCTATTTTTACCAATTGTTTCAAACCTTTCTTATTAGTTATGTTAGGCATGTCATTATCTTAATCTACTTAACTCCCATGTGAGAGTTTGACAGTCAGCAGGGGATCTTGCCTTAGCTGCCAGGATTAGGTTATGGTTCCAGAGACACAGGCTCCAGAGTCCCTAGCCCCATGCCCAGACTCATCTCCTGAGAAGACTTTATAAAAAAGACCTCAGTCTTCTGAAGTCCAGGAAATAGCAGTGTTTCAATGAAAGCAAAGATACTTCTGGAGACCAACATACTGGACTTCAGTCAAATCATTCCGGCTTCTAAAAATAAGTAGATAAGGGAGGAAAATTGTGTGTGCTTGTATATGTGTGTGTGTGTGAGAGAGAGAAAGAGAGAGAGAGACAGATAGACAAAGATAGAGAGAACTCGATCTACAATTAACAATCCAGGTCAGTTCTGAATGGCTACAGAATCATACTTTCATATTTTGAAGGAATTGACACAAAGTCCAGAGTAGCTGGCATTGTGATAGAACTTGGAACATTGATTTCTTAGAATCATCCCAGGATAGGGAAATAATTTGGGCCTTGGCAGTTGAAACAGCTGTGGGCAAAACAGTTTATTTCTCAGCTAATCCTTTAGGTAAACGAACTAGCACTCCTCAAACTTTAGCTGTGGCCATAGTGATGAGTTATGACTGTGCTGTTCCTTCAGGCAACCCTTCTTTCATTTTACCTTCTGTTAATTCTTCCCCTTTTTGTGTTAAATATACATATATATATATATATATATATATATACTGTAAGACTCTACAACTCCATTCTTGGTCATTTCCCTGTGGCCCAGACTTGTGTCATGCTCACTCTTACAAGCAAAGCAGTCAAAGTTGGGGTCACTGAACACGGCAGAAAAGAGCAAGACTCAGAACCAGGTTGACAAGAGTGAGATCAATAGGTGTATTGAAATGTCATAGCCCTGTTCCTCTAGCCCAGCCCCCTCCTCTTTTCTTTGAAATCAGGATATCAGTAGGGCCTCCAAGGTTCAAGGGCAGGGTGATGGAGTAAGCCATGAAGCACCATTTATTAAGAGGGATCTTGGGTGTCCACTCAACCTTCCACCTCTCCACAGGCAACTATTGGACCCTGACTAAGGAGCCTGTTGGTGTTTGGAAGGACAGCTCTGGATGAGAAGTGAACATGGTGGTTCTTGCAGAAAAGGAAACTCGGAAGCTTATTTATGTATAGATTTCCCAGCGCAGGCTCTGTCTCATGTGGGCTGGAGTGAGTCCTTGTGTTTCTGACACAGAGAGTCTGTTGCAGGCTACTGGAGCTGAGTCTATCAGAGGCTTACCTCACCCATCCCTGATGTCCTTCAGTTACTTGACATTCCTTCTCTTTAAAATACCCCACCCCTGACTTCCTCCACACCCTGAGCACTGAGCACTTAGGACTGTGGAGCCGTTATTTCCCTAATAAATCAGCTTCTGCTCAGCCTGCCTGCACCGGGGATCAGAGTTTTTTATATTTCTTCTATCAAACATCACCAGGAACACGGGGGATTGTCTATAAGGGAAGTGATAGGTTGTGGAATTATTTATCTCTAGATTTTAATTTTCTGTTAGGCTGTTCTAAGTCTCATTGCTGACTCTTTGCCCATGGTCATAATAAACTTGAAATCAGACTCCATTTGCTCAAAAGTGAAATCCAGGTTTGGTGTCTCCTAGCTGCGTTTCTCTGGTACGTGATTCATCATTTTAACATATTGCCTCTTGCTCATTTGCTGATGTTTCCTTTCCCCATTTTTGGAGCCACCCATCTTTTCCTTGCCACTTTTTTTCTGATGGGTAAAATGAGCAACATAATTTTAAGTGATAAGGAACATTTCGTTTGAATTATATTTTTTTATTATGGCATGAATTGGAAACTTTGCAAAATTGTTCTTTGTTTTAAGGAAGCCACTTATCAATTTTCTTGAGGAGCTGTCTTGTCTTCTTGTCACTCCTGTTCTATGGTGACTGCTGGAAGTTGTTTGAATTTGTCTTGTTTTGTGGACACTTTTCCCAGTTCTGCATTTCCCTCTGTCTTCACATGATCCTGAATACAACAGAGTTTATTCAGACTGGTTTTGCCAGTGGATAAGGCAAGCTGGCTTCCTGTGGCTTATGGGTCAGTGTGCAGGATGGTTCAGTCTTCCACTCTGACCGCTGGGAGATACCACCATTTCTGCTATTTCTCAGGTTCCAGTGAGCACATATGCGACACAGCTCTGCTGTACTGAGAGGTGATGATTTTGCAAAGTGATTGTGCTCCAGGTATCATAAACTTGAATGCATTCCTTCATCAGACAGTCCTATAAAGTAGGTAATGTTATTATTTGAATTTAAAGGAAGAAACAGAAATAGAGACACCCCAGGATTAAGTGAGGTAAGCTCATAAATCTGGTAAAGGCCGGGGTGTTCTTAACCAGGATGTCCCACGTGTAGTTACAGCATGTCCCCAGCACACGGTAGGCACTCACTCAATGGAAGGCATGATCATTGTTTCCACTGTTTAGGTCATTGACTTCTAGGCTATTGACCATAAAGACGTGAAAGAACTGAGTTAAGGAGCTTTGCCTAATGGTGCACAGCTGTGTCATCCATGCACATAGGTTTAGGCAAAGTACGAAGTGCCCTATGTCATCTGCTAGGGAGTTTGCAAAAGGCTCAAGGCCCTGCTGCCTGTCTGGCAAGCATAATGTGTACATATCAAGATGGCCAAGCAAGACAGCCTGAGCTGGATTCCAAGGACATGGGAAGGAGAAGGACCACGGAGATTCAGGACAGACGAAGTGAGCACAGACTAGACCAGCACAGCACTTAAGTTCCACAGTACCTTTAAGGGCGGATGGAGATATTTTTTATTTTTATTAAACCATAATTTGAAAGCAAAAGTCTAAGTCAAAGAAAATATATCAGTATGTAATATATTCTATTCCTCTCCCTATAGAGACATAACATGTAATTTTTAATATTTTATATGAAAAAGCACGAAGGCAGAAATCGCAAAAGCCACCAAAGGCCCTGCAGTTGCCTCCTAGAGGCAGGTCACCCCAAAGGGGTGGGAGAGCCACAGATGAAAGGGCTTTGGTCCCTGCACCTGGCACCCAAGTAAGCTGCCTGCCAATAAGAAACACCCAACTACCAAACTGAAACAGATTCAGAAGATCATCCCATGAAATAATCATCTTAGTAAATTACTCTAGCATTCATCATTCCAATTTCTTAGGAAAATGAGGAAATTTATGGTCATGTAATCTAAGGAAGATCACAGGATGAAGCTGAACTTCAGCTGAACCTTGACAGGCATGAAATATTGGCTCAGCTAAAATGTACCATTTTCCTTATCTCTGTGATGAGAATAAAGCCAACTCATAGGTGGGCTGGCCATCTCTTCAAGAAGAAGTGAAGCCCCCTTGGGGCAAAATATGCTTCTGATATGGCCATGGCCTCTCAATACCTGGAACACTAGAGGGATTCAGAAAGGTGTTCATACGAAATTGAACCACAGCACCATGGAAAACTGGTTCTGAGTTACCAAGCTCCTGCCCTCATGCAAATGCCAGTGTGGGGAACTCAGAAGTGGGTCTTCTCTATTTTTTTTTTTTTTTTTTAGCATTTTTGTTTTATTGCTTTTGGGAGTGGGGAGGCATCTTCTCCTTTAAGCAGATGTTAAATAAGCAACCAGTGCAGTGTCTTGCATTGTGTATCAGGACACCTGCAGAAGATATAAGAAAGGTGGGAGATTTGTTCCCCTCCGATAAGGATTGTTAAATCTGAATGAAGAGTCTAAATCACAGGCACAACACAGTTTGCATATAATTATGAAGTAAAAGGTGGTCCTGAAGGGCTAACAAGCTCAGGGTGAGACACGTGGGTATCGATTCTTTCTCTGAAGCTTGCAGACCTGACTGTTTTATGCGGTGTTTGAATTCAGAAAAATCAAAAGCTGACAGAATGGAGCTGGCACATTGTTACACTGATCATTCATTTCCACGCTGGAAATCTGCTGACCAGCTAAGAACAACGACTGAAGCAATCGAGATCCAGTGTCCAGCTGGAGTGGAAGCTGCTTCTCTTCCATAGATGAAGAAGCAAACACAATCATGGAACAACAGCCTTGCTGTCTTTGGTTCCCCCACCCCACGTAAAGATGGAGTCATTTCACATGATTTCTACCTGCTCTCCTGCAATTAGTGTTTAAGTGACTGTCTGCATATTCGTCACTCTGAGGAAACAAAATGATGCTGTGATAATTGACCATGTGGGTTTCTTTACTTCCCTGAGGGTTTCACTTGGCTCAGAGAGCATATTTTTACATAGACCCTGTCTGTACTCTTTATTGAGCTAATTAGAGGGCTTAAGGAAATGAGCTGGCATTGAGGCGGTAGGGGCGGTGAGAGGGGAGGGTGGAGGACAGGCAGCATATTTTAAGAGAAAGATCACTTGACTGAAGCAAAATATCTAGGTTCTAGTCCAAACTAATAAATTTTCTCTTCTGTTATGTTCTTATCTTGGACAGTCATGTGACACACAATGAATCGCCTAATCTTCGCAATAACCCTGTGTTGCTGGTATCATGACCCACTTTAAAAGCTGAGGAAAATGAAGTTCAGAGAGGTTGTCCTGACCAAAGTCTTCCTAAGGGAGGGCAGCAGGGCTGGGGTGGAAACTAACTGACCTGGATTCCCAGTCTCTGCCTGTCCATTATTAGTGTCAACTTACTCCGTAGACCCGTGTTACCCTGAAAAAGTCCTTCACCTCTCAGTCTGCTTTCTTTAACTGCTCATGAATCTGTGAAGATGATGACTCTTCTGGAAGCTCTTAAATGACTTTTTTTTTCTTAACAGATGGAAACTATTAAGCACCCCTTCTACCGTTCTTGGTTTTTGCTCCCTCTCTTGTTTGTCTTGCTTTTCTTCCCTTTCCTGCACATCCAAACTAGGGTTGGGGTAACAGGTGTGAGGGTTGAACCAGGAGGGCCATGAACAGGAGAGAAAAGGGTTAGGAGCTTCCAGCCCTGAGCAATACTTTCTTCCAAATGAGCACAGAGCAACATGGTCTAGGGAAGAGACCCAAGGGCTTGGACACTCTTCTTAGTTTTCAATTTCACCACAGTCTAATGGTGGGATTGACCAAATCATGATCTTATTGTACTTCTGGCATCGCATATCTACAACTGTAATTGTCATATATATCAAGGAGTGATTGTTTCTTTGAAATTGCAAAAATGTACAAATGTCAGGGGTAAATAATGGATTTACAATCCTGGTAGGGCTATGAGACCACCAGGTTCTGATCTTCTAAGTCTCCTGACACCACAGAGATAGCTGATAACACAAATGTATTGAGAAACCATCCTGTGCTCCTGTAGTCAGTCCACTTGTCTTCATTTCCAAGATGGAAGAAAGGTCATTTTCCATCATGAAATTCATACTGTTCTGGGGAAGAGTGGACTGTCAACGAGTCTCATCTTCTTTCCTTGGGTAACTTTTTGAGGGTAATCAGACACAGGTCTCACCAGGGAATCGGTTTTCTGCTGAAGCACAGATAAGTCACACTGATGACCTATTTCCATAATGGATTCTGAGATGTGATGGTCATGAGGAGGCAGATGGAAATGACCCTCCCCCAGCACAGAGTCCCTGTGAGGGTAGATGGCAATGTGGTATTGATGCCAAGCAATGGGCCCATACCAGATGTGTGTGGGAATCAATACTATGGCTCCAGACTTTAAGGAAAGAAAAGGCTTCATTTTCATGTCAACACACAAGGAGACTGGAGAATCAAAATCGCAGATATCTGCCTCCCCAATTAGGGGTCATGTTCAAAATTTGAAGGAGTAGGAACTGGAGAAAGGCAAAGAAATGTCTGATACACCAGTTGAATTGGGCTGCCCCTGTAGGGACAGTAGGAATCAGAACCGGTTCTTCGCTGTTGAGAGACCTCTTGCTTCTGAACATGTTCCAGGTCACTGTCTTCTTAAGACTGTTTCCTAGGCAGTTATTTTTGTTCCAGGAAACTGAAGGTTATTGGGAGGGGTCTGTGATGATGTATGCCCAGCTCAAAATGCCCATTATTGCTGTGTCCATAAGAAAATTTCACATTATCTTAAAAACACTTTTACCAAGCAGGCTAGGGTAGCCAGTGCAGTGCTGATATGTAGCAGCTTTCTAACCTATGAGGTGTCTGTTAGCTCTCTAATCTGGAAATCTGCAAGTTTTCAAAAATGCATTAAAGCAAAGTTAAAAACAAGGTTTTCAAAAACATTAAAGAGTTTGATCAAATTCGCTCTAGGCAAGGCTAAAATAAAATGTGTGAGTCTGTGGGTGAACAGAGCTAATGTTAGTATTGGCACCAGCATGCAAACAGTGGACAGCAGCTTCTTTATCCAGTTACCTATTGGACATTTAGGTTGTTTCCTTGCTTTGGCTATTGTGAACTGAGCTGCTAAGAACATAGGGTGCAGATATTTTTTCTGTTTGGAGATTTGGTGTCCTCTTGGTATATGCCCAAGAGTGGGATTGCTGGATTAAATGGTAGATCCATCTCTATTTGTTTGAGGAATATCCATACTGTTTTCTAAGGAGGGTGCACCAATTTACATTCTACCAATAGTGTAGGAGGGTTCCTTTTTCTTCACACCCCTCCAACACCTACTATTTCCAGTCTCTTTGATATGACTATTCTCACTAGTGTGAGATAGTATCTCATTGTAGCTTTTACATGCATTTCTCTGATGATGAGTAATGTAGAACATTTTTTTCAGGTGTTAGTAGGTCATTTGTGTGTCTTTTTTAGATAAGTGCTACTTTTTCCCATTTTTGAGTGGGTCATTTGCCTTTTTATTATCGAGATGATATGAGTTCTTTACATATTGTTTGCTCCATTTCCTTGAGGAATGTCCCTGGGATTTTGATGGGAATTGCATTAAACCTATATGCTGCTTTGGCCATTTTCACTATGTTAATTCTTCTACTTTATAAAATGGAATCATGTCTTCTATTTCTTTTGTTAAGTACTTGGACTTTTCATTATAGAGGTCTTTCAAATCCTTTGTTAAGTTTATTCCCAGATATTTGATGTTTCTTGGTGCTGTTGTGAATGCTATTTCTTTCTTAATTTCTTTTCCTCTACTTTATTTGCATATAGGAATATTATTGATTTTATATCATGCCTCTGCTGTATTCATTTATTGTTTCTAATACTTCTTTTCATGGAGTCTTTAGAATTTTCTAAGTATAATATCATATCATCTGCAAATAATGATAGTTTTATTTCTTCATTTCCTTTACTGCTTTTTTCTTGCCTTATTACTTGGCCAATACTTCCAGAACTATGATGAATAGTAGTGATAGTAGACAGCTTATCTTCTTCCAGATCTTAGGGGAAAGGTTCCCAATTTTTCACCATTGGTGTTGGCTGCGGGTTCGTCATATATTACTGTTATTATGTTGAAGTATTTTTATGCTTCTATTTCTATTTTTTGCCAAGCTTTTTTCATTTTTTTATCATCAGTGGGTGTTGAATCTTATCACATGCTTTTTTCTGCATCTATTGACATGATAATATGGTTACTCATTCTCACTTTGTTGATCTGTTATATTGCATTGATAGATTTGCTTATGTTGAACCATCCTTGCATCTCTGGAATAAATTCTACTTGATTGCAGTATATAATTTTTTTGATGTACTGTTGAATTCTATTTGCCAGGATTTTGTTGAGGATTTTCACATTTGTATTTATTTGCCAGTGATGTTGGTCTGCAGTTTTCTTTTTTGGAATTGTCTTTGTCTAATTTTGGAATCAGGGTAACATTGTCCTTATAGAATGTATTTGGGAGTTTTCCCTCCTCTTCAATTTTGTAAAAGATTTTAAGTATGATGAGGATTAACATTTCTTTGAATGGTTTGTAGACTTCACATCTGGACCTGGGCCCTTGTTTTTAGGCAGACTTTTTTGTTACTCTTCAAATCCTATGATTATGATTGGTCTGTTTAAGTTGTTTCTGTTCTCCTTGTTCTGTTTGGGGAGGTTGTAGGAACCTAGAAATCTGCACATTTCTTCATGATTGACAAATTAGCATGTAAGTGTTCATAATAGCCTCTCATGATCCTTTGTATTTCTGTGATGTCAGTTATAATCACACCTCTTTCATTTCCGATTTTGGTTGTTAGGGTTTTTTCTCTCTTTTTCTTAGTCTAGCTAGGGGGCATATCTATTTTTTTCCAAAGAACTAACTCTTGGATTCATTGATCACTTGGATAGTCTTTTTGTTTTCAATTTCATTTATTTCTTCTCTAATTTTTATTATTTCCTTCTTTCTGCTGATTTTTTATTTTAAATTGTTCCTCCCTTTCTAGTTCCCTCAAGTGTGAAGTTAGGAATTTAATTTGGAGTCTCTCTTGGGTTTTATGTGCAATTGTATGGTTATAAACTTTCCTCTAAGAATGGCTTTTGTGACATTCCGTATGTTCTGGAAGCTCATCTCTGAATTTTCACTTGTTTCCAGCTAAGTCTTAACTTCATCAATGATCCAAGGGTTGTTGAGAAGCATGCTGTTCAGTCTCCACATCTTTGTGGTTCTTCCTGTTTTCTTTTGGTTCATTTCTAATTTTATCCCCTTGTGATCAGAGAAGATGGTTTCTCTAATTTAAGTTGCTAGATTTGCTAAGACTTGTTTTGTCCTAGAATATGGTCTATCCTTGAGAATGTTCCATGCAAACTTGAGAAAAATGTATACTCCTTCTTGTTGGAGTAGAATAACCTGTGCCTGCTGGTCCATGTGATCTATTGTTTCAATTAGGGCATTATTTCTTTGTTGATTTTATGCCTGCATGATCTATATATTGATATAAGTGGAGTGTTGAAGTCCCCTACTATTATTATGTTACTGCTGATGTCTGCCTTTAGGCCTGTCAGTATTTGTTTTATGTATTTAGGTGGTCCTAAATTAGGTGCATATATGTTAATAATTATTTCTTCTTGGTATACTACTCCTTTGCCATAATTTAATGTCCATCTTTTCTCATGATACACTTTGTAGTTGGGAAATGTATTTTGTTTTATATTAGTATTGCAATTCCTGACTTGCTTTAATCATAGTTCCTTTGATATATTTTTCTGTAACTCTTGACTTTCAACTTGTGCTTATCTTTGGATCTGATATGTATTTCTTGTCATCATAATATTGATGGATTCTATTTTTTCATCCAACCAGTCACTCTATACCTTTAAAATGGTGAGTTCATCCCATTCACATTTAGGGTGATGATTTAAATGTAGGGCTTTATTACTGTCATTTGAGCCTTTGTTCTCTGTTGCTTTTCTCTACCTATTTCTTCTTTTCCTATCTAAGCTTTTTTTTCCTTTGGATGGTTTTCAGTGTCTATTTTGCTGGTTTTGTTTACTTCCCAGTCATGTATCTCTTTAGAGTTGAGCTTTGTGTCTGTCCCATGGGTTGTTTCTAACTGTACTGCTTTATGATATATTTTCGTGAGCTGATGTCAAGTCATATTTATATATTTGTATCGGTCACCTGTTTTTCTTCTCCCACTTTAGTATTTTTGTGTTCTCTCCTGTTGGGCTCATTTTGTTTCTTCTTTTGCTTTCTTGTTTATTACCATTCCCAAGGTTTTATAGATCATTCTTTTCTATTTCCCTGTTGTAGGGACCCTTTCAAGATTTCCTGAATGTTAGGTTTGGTAAAAGAAAAATCCACTGGCTTTTGTTTGTCATTGAAGATCTTTATTTCTTCATCATATTTGAATGATAATTTTTCAAGGTAGAGTATTCTTTACTGGTAGTTTTTGCCTTTTAGTATTTTGAATACATCATTCCACTCTCTCCTATCCTGTAGGGTTTCTTTTGAGGAATCCGATGATAGCCTGATGGGTGTGCCTTTTTAGGTAATGTTATTCTTTTCTCCAGAACTTTGAGTAGTTTCTCTTTGTCATTGATTTTTGCTAGTTTTACTATGATGTGTAGGACTATTTGCATTTAGAAATTTTGGTGTTTTATCTGCTTCTTGAGTATCTGTGGCTACTTTTTGTAACAGATGTAGGAAATTCAATGCTACTACTACTTTAAATAGGTTTTCTGCTCCTTTGATCCTGTCATTTCCTTCTGGGACACCTATTATCCTTATGTTTGTTCTTCTCATAATGCTTGATATTTCTCACAGGGTTTCTTCAATTTTCCTCAATCTATTTTCCTTTTCCTCTTCCATTAGGGTTGCCTCTGTTATTTTGTATTCAATAGCTGATACTCATTCCTCTTCATGGTTGAGACTGTTTATGGAGCTTTCCATGTTTATCTGCAATTCCTTCACTGTAGCTTTCAACTCTAGTATTTTTTCTAGGGCTTTCTTTATCACCTCAAACTCCTTGGTGAAGTAATCCCTTTTATCTGTCACATCTTTTCTGAGGCCTTCCTATTGCCTTTGTGTAATTGCATTGTCTCCTGCTTCTATTTCAACTTTTTAATAATTGTCATTTTGAATTATTTATCTGTTAGGTTGTCCCAATCCATATCAATGGAGTTCTTCTCTAGTGAGCTCCTGGCACCTTCCTCTTTTGGGGTCATTTGAGTTTTGGGGGTGACTTAGATTTTAGCATGGCTTTCTCTTCTATCTTCAGTTTAGCATTGTGGTTTTCTTTTCTTTCTTTCTTTTTTTTTTTCACTTTAGACTTCTTCCTACCTATATGATGCTGTGGCAGAGGTCAGCCCCTCCTTTTCTGTGAGTGTGGAACTGGTTCTGCTCTCAAGGATGCCCTTTTTGTGGGCCACTGATGCCTTTTCAGGTGGAGAGTTACAGCTCAGGTGCAGTCCAGGAATACAGATCACAGGTAGTCCAATTACATATTTTAGGATTTATGGGTCTGGGTCTGGGTTGGTGTCCTCAGGTCCTGAGGCCTAGTGGGTGTTTATTTCTGGTGTTGGCTGGGCAGGGTGGGGTTGATGGCCTAGTGAGCACTGGTTCTGACCCTGGTGGTTGGGCCTTGTGGTCAATGGATCTGAAGCCTAGTATATACTAGTTCTGGGCTGCAGCAGGCAGGAAGAGGGGTCGATAACCCATAGATTTTCAGGACCTAGTGTTCACTGTTTCCAAGCCACAGCGGGGCAAGGGAAAGTGGTATCTGAGGCCTGGCAAGAAGGCAATTGTTCTGGGCCACTGCAGGCAGCTCTGGTGACCAGAGTTCCAGGCAGTGAAGGCTTAGTGCTGCTGGAGCCTGACAAGCTCAGTGAAGTTAGGCAGGCACAGATCAGAGCCTCTTCCTGGTAGTTCCTGTGATCCAGGGTCCTGGGGAGGGAAGCAGAGGTCTAAGTACTGTACCTGGTGAGCATAACAAAGCTGGGCCTCTTCTGAGTGGGTCATGGCTATTTAAATTTAAATGACTTAAGGCTGAGTAAATTGGCACACCCTGGTGGAGGAGCAGTTAGGGCAATCACCTCCAAAGGAACACAAGGCCACATACCCCTGGGTTTCAGTCCTTGGTCCAGGGGAAAACAACCAGTATGAACAAGTCAAATAAAAGTAAGTGCTTCTTTTTCCTGCACTTTTTCTGCCTATCTACTCACCTTCATTCCTGCTTGCACATTTTCTTTAAAAAAAAAAAAGGATTAAATAAATTAAAATCCTTGCTTCCTCAGTCATACCAGCTACCTTTCAAATTCTCACTCACCATGTGCTAAAGATTATTTGTGTAATCTCTTTTAACCTTCAAAGCAATTTGGATGAAATATGACTTTACAGATGAAGAATGAATATCTTGAAGATATTAGCTTATTTCCCCAAATCATTTATGGTGGAAGAGTGGCAGGATATGGTTAAATTCACTCCAGAGCCTCCTCTCTGAACCACTACACTATACTGTACTCCTAACGGAGAAATAACTTTTCCAAACCTCCACAAACCAAGTTCTGTACAAAAATGCACAGCTATCTGTATGGGGGTTACAGACTAGGATGCCTGTTGCTACCCTAGGTAACCCCCTAGTAGCCATGAATGAACAGTCCAGTGTCACAAGCTTATGATGGAGGCAAGGTGGGCATTTTCACCTCCATCCCTGACCCCATTGTGTCCACCAATGCAGGCACCACACAGACAAAAGAGAGCCTGCAGGATACACACAGCAGTATCTATTTACTGCAAAACTCTCCTCTATCTTACTCCACCCACTGAAATTTTGGGTTCAACAAATGATGTTCCTTCCATCAGGTTTGTACACACTTCATCTATTGATTCCCTCTGCTTACTGTCATGCGTTCTCTGCTCCCCATAGTCCTATAGGTCTTAAAGGAAAACCCTTCTATTTTCCATGGAGACTATACATGCTTCCCTCTCAAGAGCACTTCTTTGACGTTGCAGCACTGATTGGGGAGTTAGCCCTTCAGATCCTGAGAAGAGGCTCAGGATCACTGTTGTCCTTCAAAATCTTAAGTCATGGTGCCCTGGTGGCATTCCTATTGTGACCCTATCTTGACTTTTCTACCCTTTCTGATGTCTTCTATCTCTTCTTGTGGAGACACTGATTCTTCAATCCTTGATTCTTTTCCAAGGTCACAATTTGTATCTAGATGTGGTTTTGTTTGTTGTGTGTATGGGAGGTAAGCTGAAGATCTTGTTAGCCCACCTTCTTGAAAGGACTCTCATTGTTATAATTTGCTTCTCCCTAAAGACGAATCATGCTATACACATTTTCAATTATTTATTTGTGATTCATATGTCTGTTTTGTGAAGTGGTTGTTCACATTTTCTGTCCATATTTTGTTGGATTGCTTATTGAGGTCTGAGTGTTTGTGTATTGTTGTTTTAACATTCTGGATATGATCATTTATCAGACATGTGATTTGCAAATATTAACTCCCAGTATGTGGCTTTCCTTTCATCCTATTAGCAAAGTCTTGTCAAATACCACAAGTTCTTCATTTTGATGAACTTTTATTTATCTTTTATCTTCTATGGATCTTGCTTTGAGAGTCATATCTAATTAATTATTTACTAACCCAACAATCTTTGATGGACTTCAGTCAAAAATATTTTCTACTAAATATTTTTCAAAATGTTTTATAACTTCAGGTTTTACATTTGAATTAATTTTTATGAAGCATGACAGGCCAGGATTGAAGTTTTGGGTTTTTTTTTTTTTTTTTTGCAAGTGAATATTCAACTTTTCAAGTGCCATTTGGTGAAATGACTACAGTATCTCTATTGAATTGCCTTTAAACCTTTGCAAAAAAAAATCTAGTGGCCAGATATAAATCTGAATAATTCTACACTCCCTATTTTGTTGCATTGCTTTGTTTTTCCTTTGCCCAGCAACACATTATCTTAATTATTCCATCTGGAATCAAATTATGTAAGTTGGTTTTTTTTGTTTTGTTTTGTTTTGTTTTTTAAGGAAAGGTACAGGCAGGAATGAAGGCAAGCAGACATACAGGAGGGAAGAGAGAAGAGGAGGAAGAATTTTTATTTATTTATTTTTATTTAGTTGTTCACATCTGTTGTTCACTCTGGCCCCAAGTCTTGAACCCTGGACCTTGGCATGTATATGGGACAGCTCCCAGGTGGACTAGACTGCTAGGCCACCAGGGCACACCCCATGTAAGTTTTTGAATGCTCTTTTTTTTATCAAAATTACTTTAGATATCCTAATTCTTTTGCCCTCCCATATGAACTTTAAAAGTAGCTTCTGCAAAATATCTTTCTGACATTCTTATTGGAATTATGTTGAATTTACAGATCAGCTTGGAGGAAAAGGATGTCTTAGCAATATTAAATCTCCTAATCCATTAACATAGCATCTGTCTCCATTAATTTAAATGGTTTTATTTCTTTCATTAGCATTTTGGCATTTTACATTACATAGCTTATCTATATTTTGTAGATGTTTACCTAAATATTTCATGGTTTTGATAGTATTATAAAGGTTACTTTTTCTTTTAAAATTTCCGTTTCCAATGTTCATTACTAGAATACAGAATAACAATTACTTTAAATATATTGGCCTTATATTCCATGATCTTGCTAAAGTCAGTTATTAATTCTAATAAATTTCTTGTGGATTCTTTGAAATTTTCTGTAATAAGGGTTGAAAGTATTTTATTTTTCTTTCCTACCTCTGTGGCTTCTATTTCTTCTCTTCCTTCACCAGATAAGATCTCCAGCACAAATATAAATATGAATAGCTAAAGGAGAATTCTTGCTTTGTCCTTACACTTGAGAGAAAATATTCTATTTCTCACTATTGAATACAATAATGACTATGGGTTTTTGTAGCTAGCTTTTATAAAATTAAGGTAATTTTCAACTATTTCTAGCATCCTAATGGACTTTATCACCAATAGATATTAAACATTATCAAATTATTTCTTGCATTTATTGAGATTATCATGTTTTTTTTTCTTATTTAGTCTTTGATGTAGTAGATTACATGAATGGGTTTCCCAATAATAAGGCTTTCTTGTTTTTGTAAGAAAAATTCCACCTGTATTTCCTTTTTTGCATATGATTATCTTTAATTCTTAATTTTTTGTTGAGAAATTTTTATCTTTGTTCATAAAAGATATTTGCAGCTATACTTTTCTATAATGTCACTCTGGTATCAAAATGGGTTGAGAAGCACTCATCTTCTATATTTTCACATAATTATTGTATAATTAGTACTACTATATTATTTAAAACTTTGGTAGAATTATTCAGTGGAGTCATTCAATTTTTCTTTGTTGTGGTTTTTAACTGAAAATTGAATTTCTTTCACAGATATAGAATTGAACTACTTCTTGAATAATCTATAGCAGTTTGTCACTTTTCAGTAATTTGTCATGTCACCTAAGTTGTTGAGCTTATGATCATAGAGTTTGTAGAACTACCTCATTATACTTATTGTGTTTTTAGTTTTTTCTAAGCACTACTTTGTCTTCAAACCACATTTCTGTAAGTTATATTTTATTTTTGCTCAGTTAAGTGTTTACAGTTTCTCTGCAATTTCCTCTTTGATTCATGAATTATCTATAAATGAGTGATTTACTTTCTTAATATTTATAGATTTTTCTAGTATCTTCCTATAACTTATTTTTTATTTTAATTCTGCTATGGTCTGAAAATATAGGTATTAAAATTGAATTATCTTAAAATTGTTGTTTTAATAGTCAAAATACAGTCTATCTTTAGGAATGTTCAATTGAAAAGAATGTATAATCTCTTCCTGTTGGATGATAAATTAAGTCAAGTTGTTTGAAAATATTGTCCAGACCATTTATATCCTTACTTATTGTCTCTTTTTTTTAAAGAGTTGAAGTCTCCAAATATAAACTTGCATTACTTTATTTCTTTTATTTCTACTAATTTTTGCTTCCGTATCTTGAAGCTCTGAATAAATGTATATACTACTACTATTGTCTTAACCTCTTAGAAAAATAGCTGTGTAATGTCTGCTTTGCTAGTTGAAGCTATTTTTTCTGACGTTAATATAAGTCTAGAGAATTGCTATAATTAGTATTTGGCTAGAGTAGTTTTTCTATAATTTAGCTATATCTATGTCTTTATGTTTAACTTTGGTTTTCTATGAATAGCATATACATATGTCTTTTTAATCGGACAATTTTACTTTTTAATTTGTTTAATTTTTATATTTTATATGTGTTTCAATTAAAATATACATTGCTAAGTCTTTTATAATTATATCATCATTGTCCTCCCTTTTTTGCTGCCTTCTTTTTAATTCATTGAGTATTTTTATTACTTCACCTTATGTTCACTATTGCTTTACTATTTATGTCTATTTTGAAATGTTAATGAATACTTCTACATTTACAATGTGCCTTTTTAACTAATCTGATATATATACATACAAATTATCAGTTACCCATAATAAAGAAACTTATTACAGAACACTCATTTACTTTCTCCCCTAATTTGCATTGTTGTCATATATTTTACTTTTATAAATGGCATAAACACAAATTACATTGCTACTATATTTTCTTTAGTCAGATACCTTTAGAACAAATAAAATAAGGAAAAAATTATTTATATTACTTTCATTATTCCATTTCTTGTCCATTTGAGGGTGCATGGAGGTGGTCATTTCAGATTTCTGCCTGGATAACATCCTTTCCAATTTCTTACAGTACAATGTGACTGATAATTGATTTTCATTGTCTGAGAAAAATCTTCATTTGTCTTTCATCTTTGGAAGATGTTTTCTTCGGGTACAGAATTCTGGAGTGAATTGTTGTCAGCACTTCAAGGATGTCACATCTGTTGTCTTCTGGCTTGCATTGTTTCAGATAAGAACTCTTCTGTAACTTTTGCTATCGTTCTTCTGCATATGATGTGCATTTCTCCCCTTTGTTTTGGTTATCAAAAGGCTTTTTTGTGTGCTTTGTTGTGTTTACCCTGTTTAGTTTTCTCCATTGTTTTAAGTACAACAGGATACCCTGACCTTGCTACATCAGTTTAAGGTATTTTGATTTTTTTTTTATCATTGATGATATAAAGAAGAAGGCTACAGGTGGAATATTATGCTTTTCCTGCTAGGGCTGCTAGTCCCCAGTTTTCACTTTCTTCCTTTCTAATTCCCCTCAGATTGCTTTTTTGGTCACAAATTATAAGTTGAATATATTTAATATTTTTATAGTTCAGTTCTCAGACTTTTTTCTCCTACATACAAGATCCAGGATGAAACTGTAAGGGTTCTCAGTTATTCTCCTTCTCATTGAAGGCCTACCCCTTTGAGAGTTCCAAATTTCAAAAGGGATTTCAGTTCAGATTATTCTCCCACATTTATGTAGGCCCAAGCCCTCATCCTCTGTCCTCATGAAGTTCAAAAAACCTATAGCTCTTGACAATTAAGATCAACAAATGTCCATGAGACAATTTTAGGTTAGTATTATGTATTACTGTTTTCAGGTATCTCTTACTGGGTTTTGAATTTTTTGCTATCTTGAAATTTAATATATATTTAAAAGAGTATTTATTAAACTTGGCCCATTATATCTAATTGTTCTGTTACGAGTTGTTAATTATATCTTCTCAGTCTTATTTCTGGAAATGAAATTCTACATGTGATCTTTCAGTCCCTTTAAGCTATCTTACTCTCTTTAATTATAGAATTAAATCTGATATGTCTTAATAACAATTTGATAGTGAATATTTTGGATCATGTTTCTAGATTATATTGACTAATGGAAAAGTGTAAAAGTCATCCCTTTTCTAAATTACTAAAATGAGTTAAATACCTAAGTGATGGTATTTGCATAGGAAGCTACCCAAAAAAGAGACTTTTGTTTTTAATTTTTTCTTATAATCTGAGAAATTACCTTCTTTATTAATTTATATTCACCAATTCACATCCATTAAAACTTTAGTTCAGGTGTGCCCTGAAGCTCAGGATTAAGTATGAGGCTGTAACATAGTCCATATAAACCTCATGAATCCCAGTTTCAAATACCTGGGACCAGGGAAATAATAAAAAAGAACTTGAAACATAAATTAAAATGTTTCTTCCTCCTCCTCTGTCTCTGTCTGTCTGCCTGTGCACTTGCCTTCATTTCTGACTGCTTCCTTTCTCTTAAAGAAACACAAACAAAACCAAAAAGTTTAGATCAAGAGACAAAAGGAAAATGATATACTTTTATTTTGAAAGGATTTTTGAACAACAAGGACTATTTTTATGTAAAAAATATGTGACTAGCTAAGAAAAATATATAAAAAGTTAAAACTCATCTAGTATTACATCGACCAGAAATAACCTTATTGCCATTTGGCCAATAGAAGTCTAAATGGAGAGATACAAGAATGAATGGAGAAACAGAAAATTATAAAATTATGTCATATGATTTTTGTTTTATTATAATTAATTTTAACAAAATAAAATGGACTAAAGCTAAATGAAAGAAGCATTTAATTCCTAAAAGTTGTGTTTTCACCCTATCAGATAATAATTACTAAAGATATTTTTTTAATTAAGGAAAAATTATCATGAAAAAAATTTCTGTCAGAATAAGCAAATAACATTTTACGCAAAATATTTTCATATTAAAATTTAGCAACTGATTCATTATTTTAGAAATATCATACTGGACAAACAAAATGCATCTGTAGTCCCTAGGTTGCAAAGCTTTTTCTGTTGAGAATCAGGACCATGTCACTAGTAAAGAAATTTTTCTCCTGCTTCAAGTCTTATTGAAAAATATCATCTCTCAAAATTGTTTAAGTTTCATTTTGTTTAAGTTTTAGGGTCCAGTCTTAAAAGATCTCTATACATGAAATTGCCTTTTGCTTTTAATGTCCCATTGCCCAGTGGTTGAAACAACTGTTATAACAATCACAAATTAAATAATGATAAGAGTAAAAGAATGCTGGTTTATCAAATTTATTTGTTGACCTTGTTATTTTGTCAGGAATGAACTGGATGCTGACTAGTGTGAGTCTCATCTCACCAGAAAGAATCAATCATAGACTAAATGTTCACAGTGTGGAATACTGGTCTGGATACAAGTCTCAATGAGTAGAGGGGTAGGTGAGTGGATGGATAAATGGTTGGATGGATGGGCAGATGCAAGGGCAGTTAAGATGCCTTTAGCCCCTGGTTATCTCCCAGATTGAATCTTCATTAGTTCACTTCTTTGTAGGAGTAAAATCAAATTGGCAGCACATTTGGGGAAGTAATATGTTGGGAAAGAGGAAACTGTGCCAAATATTTGTTTGACCTTCTTCCTAATATTGTTTCAAAAAATTGATTCTATTCATGTCACTGAAAATCATTTTACCTGCCCCTTTGGTGGTTTGAACTAGATAGGCTACCATAAATATTATATTTAGCATTTTTTGCTCTTTCAGAGCAACTGGACAATTTTAATTACTCTGAAATCTATCTGAACAATCTTCTAGTATTCTTTACCTTTAGAGCATCTGTAATACTTCATTGCCTGTCTTTTGGGTGGATTTATAGGGAGGTGTGATTTAATTAATGCATACAAATTGTAGCTAGACTATTTCAGTGTCCTGATAATTCTACATAGAACTCATGAACTTAGAAGCATTTTCTAAAAATTTAGACGTATATGAAAGTATCCTTTTTTGTGAATGTGTTAAAAGCTAGCATCACAAGAAAGAGACTATGTTTATTTTATGATTTTCTAGTACTAAAAAGTCTATTTTCCACTCAAAAACTATCGACTGAAGCTTACTGACTTCTAAAATTTCTCCATCAAAAAGAGACACCTTTGCTTCCTGTTAATATATGTGTATCATCAGGAAAGTGCTATCATAAACCTAATAATTCGTTACTTGGTTATTTTTTTCTGAGCAGATGTAAGTTGAAGGAATGTGGAGAAAGTTTGAAAAAGCCCCAGAACAAAAGTAAGTGAGTATGAGTTGTATTTACCAGGTGTGGAAGCAGAAGGAAGGAGGACCAGGAATTGGAGCACCAGTAACAGAAAACACAATTTTGTAGAAGTTACCTATATAGTCTTCTAATCAGAGTCTAGTTTTCTCAGCCTCCAATTTCAATAGACCACATCGTATTCTTCTTTCAAAAATAGAATACGTAAGATATATCTAACAAATAAAATATTTCTTTTAGAAAAAGTTCTATATATATATTTAAGAATTTTCATAGCTGCTTTTATTACAATAGCTCAGCAAAAAGAAGCATCCAATGCATGTTCTTGCTAAATAAGTAACTATAATGTGTTATATACCTGCTGTGGAATGCTACACAGCAAAGAAAAAAACAAACTACTGCCACATATAACAGTGCAGCTAAATCACACAGATTATAATTTTGAGTGAACAAAGTCAGACACAAAAGATCAAATAATGCACAAAAGCATTTACATGAAATTTAAAAGCTTGTAAAAATAAGGTATAGAGTTAGAGGTTCTAATAGCTATTACCTTTGTGAGGAGTATTGTTTGGGGTCAGGCATGAGTAAATCTTCTGAAGTTCTAGATGTGTTCTGTATCTGCATCTGGGTAGCAATTTTCAGTGTGTACGTATATGTATAAGACGATTGTACTGTATATTGAATATTCAGACACTACAAAGCTTAAACTGTAGCTCCAATTTTAATATAATAATTCTGAGAGTTAACCCACACTCACATGATCTCATGAGTTCGTGAAATGTTTTTTGTGTAGGCTGAGTGTACTGGAGTTCATTAGCAATAACTGAAGAGAGAACCAATTTGACTTTAGTCATTTAGATGGTGAGCCCCCTGAAGGGTCCTCCCCCTTTGATTCTCCCTCCAGGACCTCATACAAAATGAGGATGAGCATATGATGCAACCAAAGTGAGTCAATGTTTATTAGCGGACTTAGTATTTGACATAGAATGTTTTGTATGGATTCAAAGAATTTCCTTTAAATCATGTTATTCTATTTGTTAACTCCCAAAATGGGTTGAACACATTTGGAGATAATTATAAAAGAATAAAATATCATGTCAGCTGAATCTTGTTTTTTTTCAGGTACTTTTTCAAATAATTGGTTAATAATAGAGTAAGACAATTTTTATTATATACTTTTAAATCATTTGGAGTCAGTGGGAAGTTTATTTGTTAAAAATAATTGCAAAACCTGCCATGTGTTGGCCATATATGATGATTCTGTGGGAATGGGTATGTTGCAGTGGGAAGGTAGAACTAAAATATGAATTCTGGTTTGCACTAAAGTCTCCATGTCAACACTATGGTTGATTCTCGGGGCTTATTTAGGCTAGACCATACCAGGTCTACCTTCCTACTGTGATATAAGAGTGAGATGGTAATAGGCTGGCCTTCTTACTTGAAATACTTCCTATCACCCCATAAATCCCCCATTACTTTAATGGAACTTCTTGATTCTCCATAATTTCCTTCCTCAGTACGCTGGTGGATGATCCTAACAGATGGTTTCATTCAAAGTACACATGTAGCCTATCTCCCTAGTGAAATAGAGCAGCTGTTTTAAGCTTGCTGCCTGTCACCAGCTCTTTGGATGGAGAAAGGGAAAAATCCACAATCGTGATTGCTTTCAGTAGAAATTGCAGTGGGAATTCAGAAATGCAGTGTGAAATTAGCCCAACATTGAATTACCAGAATTGTTAGAACTTGCATTGAATTTTGTAAAACTTGCTTTGGTATTTGTGATGACCACATCTCAAGTTAGTCAAAATTTTGCTTTCATTGATTTGACCTTGAAGACATGCCAAGCCAATGAAATTCGGGCAAGGGAAGGGCAGCTGATTTTCAAGGGAAGATCCCCCTCTTGGAACCAGAGTTTCATGGCTGTGATAAAGGTTATAAGAACAGACACATCAGAGAGTGTAAAATCTAAGAAAGAAGTCCCACTGGCTATCTAGGATATCTGAGGACCAAACTGCTGGAGAAACTATGCCAAAACTGTACCATAAATGATACGGAGAGATAAACCATGTTTAAGATGGTTGCTCTTCTTTGTGTGAGAAGGTGACATTATTTATGTTTTTTCGGCTAACTCAGTAGCTGTGGCTGTCTCTCTTTGGGAAGATCATCCCCACACTCCAATGTATCATAGAGGTAAAATTTAACTTACTATATGTTTATTTATTTGACTTTAAATGTACTATCTACTTCATTAAAGTATATAGGAATTTGTACTTTTACAAGTGATTGCTATCCATTTTTCCATGGAATCCTCTTTATTCTCTAATACAAGTTTACTTCTCATAGGTAGAGACTACTTTCTATGAATACAGGACCGCTTCTTTCTCCTTTTCTAGAACTTTCCTAGCCGCTGCTCCTAACCAGGACCAACTGCACTTACATTCCCTATTTCACTCTTCAAGGTGTGTGGCAGCTTTATGTAATGACTCAATTGACCCAGAGCAAAGAGACATAAGGAGAAACCGAGGTTCTCGGGCATAGCAAAATCTCTACTCTGAACTCTGAGGCACTTTATTTACTGTCCCATGTAAGGCATGACCTTGTCCCACTAATTAATAGAGGCCCTTCTCGGTGCTGAGCTTCTATCTGGATTCCCATGCACCATGTGGAGAAGAGCCTGAACACCAGAGGGTTTCTATTTTTGTCCAGTTCTGGCATTGCTCTGCATTCCACTAAAACTGAGCCAGAAGTCAAGAGAATATGTGGATTGTGCCTGTTTTTCTCCACCTACAGTCACCATATGAACTTGACAGAGAACTTTTTGCACTCTTTTCTCTATTACACTACCAAGGAAGAGCAAGCCAGTTTGGAAAAAAAAAAAAAAAAAAAACACTTGCTTTAAATCTGCAGCTTCTGAAGCCAGTTTCACCAGGTCCAAAGAAAGGTTATAGGGGAAATTATTTTGATACAAACACAATCAGGAGGCAGCACAATTAGAAACAGGATGTTATAAGAACCTGGTAAGTTCATTTGGTCTACTACCTCTGACCCAGAGCACAATCCCAGCACCCCAGGTTTGGCATGGGAGAAGCAATCAAGATGAGCAACCACACAAAAATAAATCATTTTTATAAAGTGCTTCTCCAGAGCTGGGTTGCCAGGAATTCAAAGTTTTTTCCATTTGCTTCTTGCATGATCTCAAGCAAATTACTTAGCCTCTCATGTCTGCTACATAATCAGCACTTCACAGAAGTTATTTTTTTCAATTAAATGAGATAATATGTGAAAAGCATTTAGAAAATATGGGGCACACAGTAAACACAAAGTGTTTCTTTTGGTTGGCCTATCATCTTAGCTTCTCTTATCTACAGCAAACAACTTGCCTCATGTTTAAAAGTGAGTTACTAAGCAGTAGATATTATTCTTAACCAGTAAATATTAATTCAGCATTAACTAATCCAGTCAATGACAATTTAGAAAAGGAAAGAAACCACTCTGCATAATTTTTCCAAGACAACAGACATAAACTGAGATTTCACCTTTGCAAATTAGGAATGTGACTTTAAGTAAAGAGCTATTTAGGCATATCTGATCCTCATTTTCAATAGTCACAATGAGGCACCATCTGCTTGATCTTTTAGGATTTGATTCCTATGTTAATATGAGCATCTAACTCACCAGTGGATTTAGGAAACAAAATCACTCATGGTCCAGCTATCCAGAATTGATCAAATCTATGGAACTCGTGTGTGTGTGTGTGTGTGTGTGTGTGTGTGTGTGTGTGTGTGTGTGACTGCAAGGTTGATTTTGATGCACACCCATGGTTGACGTTCACTAATGAACTCTGAAATCCCAATTTTATGGCTTCTCTCTTACTTCTAGTAACAGACAATAAGAATAAATTAAATTTCTATCAGACCTTATTGTAAGTATTACTGTTCAGGCATGTCATCTCATTTGCTGTTTAATACCACCAATCTCTAAAACATCAGATATTCTTCCAATGGGACACACAGTTACCTGACTTGTCAGCAGTCATTCTGGAATTAGACTCCAAATTTTTAATTTGCTCTTTTTTATTTATTTTATAGTCATTTTTTCATTAAATAAAAAGTGATAAACCTGAGAGTAATTCTGACACCTATGGAGTTATGGACTTCTGTCCCCAGACAAACACTAATCAGTTTTCTGTTGCTACAGTACCTTATAATTTCCATAATCTTACATGAATGAAATCACAAACAGTATGATGAGCAACTCCATGTTTAATTTCATCAAATGATTTTTTCTGTATCTATTGAAAGGATGACCAGGCTTTGTGAGATTATATCTTTTCCCTTTTAAGTTGATCAATTTAAATTCAAGGAAATCTTTGAAATCTGTTAATTCACAGACACACACACACACTCCCACACACACACACCTATGATTGTTATATCATCCTGATTTTCCCTTTTATAATTATAAAACGTCCATTTATATCTGTGTATTTATCCTGGAATCTACTTTTTCTGTTCTTAATATAACCAGTTCAGCCTTCTTTCACTTACTAATTACATGTCATCTTTGTCCATCCATTTACATTCAAATGTTCTGAGTGTATTTTTAAAGTATGTCTATATGGGTATTTAAAGTATCTGTGTGCATGTTTAAAGTATGTTTCTTATAGAAAACTTACATCAGAATCTCACTTTTTTTCTATTTTGTCAATCACTGTCTTTCCATTGAATGACTTAGAATAATATTATTAATATGCTTTGTCCGTGATCAAAAATATTTAAGTGGAGTTATTAAGTAATTGATCAAGAGAAAAAAATTAATATGATTGTTTATGTAGTTTGATTTAGCTCTAGCATTTTAATTTGTTTTTGATTGCTCCCTGTTTTCTCTTTTACTTTCCTCTTTTCTCTTTTTACTGGATGTTATTCAACATAGCTATCAGATTCTTTTCTGTACATATTGGCATTATTTTATGTGATTGGTCTAAGCATTGCAAGGTACGTACATCTATATTTGCATATATACACACAAGCACAGTCTATGTAGAGCCCAAATTACATGTAAAATGTAGAAACTTACCATCACATGTCTCTTTAAATCCCCAACACTAACTTGTGTGCTAAAATTGCAATCTGTATTATATATTTTGCATGTCTCTATGAGACATCATCTTTCGGTCTTCAACAGTCATAAACATCAATTTAAAAAACTTAAGCGCACAAAGCTTGTTTAAATTTTGTATAAATTTTATATAAAATGCAGTTTTTTTTAATTTCTGCTTTTCCTCCTTTATGCCTCAAGTTTCAGATTTTCCTTGGGATCATTTTCTTTTATCCTCAGGAACACCTCTTAGCAATTCTTGGAGAGCAGGCCCAGAGTGACACGTTATCTTAGTTTTTCTTCCTCTGGAAATGTTTTTATTTGCCTTCATTTTTGAAGGATATTTTTACTGTATATAAAATTCTGGATTGCCGTTTCTTTCCTCTGAGAACTTTAAAGATGTGGTTTCACTGTCTTCTGGTCCTTGCCCTCTGATAAGGAATGAGCAAGAATTTGAATTATTTCCTTGTGTGCAATTTTTTAACTTTGATGAAGCTTATTTTTGTTAAAAAAAATTTTTTTGTTAAAGCTTTGATGAAGCTTTTGCTTCTTTTCTTTCCAAGTTTCACCAGAAATGCTTCCATATTCTGAAATTACAAAGGTATTATGCTAAAGGAATAATCATTTTCACTTCTATGTTTAGGTTCATAATCCATATAAAATTATTTTTGTGTAAGGAATACAGAACAACTCAAGATTTGTTTTTTTTCGTAAGATATCCAATTATTTCTGCATCATTTGTTGAAAAGACTGCACAGTTTTCTCCTACCTGGGACCCCGCCTTGCAGATTCCATCTCAGTACCCTGAGCACCACCACCCAGAGAGAGGGTTCCTCCCCCAGAGAGATGCTCTCTGTTTGTGTTCACTTTCCTGCCACAATATAAAGTGTGTCCTCAGGTAGAAAGCCAGGAGTCCATTTCATTCATTTTCTTCTCTCAAGGATTAAAAACCTAAATACCAAAAAAAAAAAAAAAAAAAAAAAAGGTTGCTTCATATATGATGTCCAATTCTATCATTTTTTATGGTAAGAGATCATGTCTACTGTGTCAGAGCTAGAATCCAGCTTTAACATTTGTATATATTAGATAAACAAATGCAATGTAGATAATCCTCAGCATTCATTTTTTAAAGCTAATTAAATTTCACATGCATAATGGAAAGTGTAATGTTGAGCATTACTCAAAATCAAATATGAATAAAGTAAATTACTTGCTTTGAGAAATAAAACAGAACGAAGTTTAACAAATTGTCATATACTACTGATTAATAAATACCACAAGAAGAAAATAAAAGTACTTACAGGAGCCTGAAGAGATTATTTATTTTTGACCTAGTGTTGTGGTGGGTGAGGGGTGTTTTAGAAAAGTCTCTCAGATGTTGATTTCTGATAATGCATACCTGAAACATATAATGTAGTGATAAAATGTTATTTTAATATAAAAATTTTTTAAGTAATCTTTCAGTTTAAGTATCAAAGAATGATAATCGACAAACTTTCCAGATATCCTTTTTTTTTAGACTTTAGAATATTTTTTATGCTTGCTGTTCTTTTTTGTTGGTAGATACAATCATACTTCTGTCTTTCATTAAGTTATTTTTCATTATTCTTCACTCAGTCAAATAAGTTGACTTTCCTACACCATACTAAATGACAAGTCACATAACTGAATTATTATCTCTGGCTAGGGAAATGATTTAAGAATAAGAAATATACTGGAAACAAAAGGAAATGAGAATATGCAAGAGATAAGAGGTAGGGGAGAGTTGATCTTGCTTGTGATTGGGGTAAACAAAGAAACAAGAATATCTGGATCTACCTAGCATATTTGGAGTTGGTTTTAGAACATGGTCTTTCTCCGTGACTTTAGATTAAGCTATGCTTTTCTGAGTGAGAGACATTCAAAACTTTGCCCAACCACTTTGCACTTTATCAACTAAAATAATTGGTAATTTGGAGCATCATTGGAAGTTCTTCAGAATTAATTCACTTGTCAGTGTAGAAAGCAATTATTGTCTGACTTAAAATCAACCAGCCAGACAGTTTGACAGCCTTTTATCCTTTCTCCTTTATTTCAGTACCTAGGATATTGTATTAAAAGATTACTTATTAAAATCATCACCATATCTTGACCAATTTTTCTCTTGGTGTTTTGTTGTGTCTCTCCCTTGAGGCTCTTTTTTTCTCTATAGCCATAATAAACATTCAGATATAACCATTCTTAGCCTTTGGGGTGTCCTAAATAAAATTGAGAATGTCAAAGCACTTTTGTTTTTGTGGATTATAGCTGCTGTTGGTATCATATTAGAAATTAAAACTGAGAAATGTTTAAATATTAATTATTTTAAAATAATCATTACATGCCATTATGTATTAACATTAAAAAGTATTTGTAAAGAAACTATGTTTTCCAAATTAAAAATATAGTGAAAAGATGAATATTGTTTTACGTTTTTATAAATCTCTTTAATATCTGGCTATAAAAGGCAAATGTATCCTTATATCTGCTTCTATATTCAATCTATTCAAAATAACACAGTCTGTGTGATCTCTGAATCTTCCACTGCACTCTCTGGAGAGAAATAGAGTGAGAAGGAAAATAACATCTTAGTATTATTACGAATATATTTTTTCACCTTGCAGCCCTTTTTGAAGAGAGTTTTGAGAAGTGATGCTTTAATGTAACTCTTCATTTCACACTCAGTTTTTGTCTCATCTCTATAAATATTTTCTCAGTGAATGAATAAACCTCTCCATTATATTCTGAATGTAACTGCCTTGACAATAGGACTGTATCAAAATGAATGAACCAACAAAACATAATAAAATTCTTTAAGAAATCAAGGCTGTAGTTACCAGATGGTGGAGGTGGAAGGGAGAAGGAAAACCGGGGTAAATGGAGCAAAAATAATAGAGATGAACAGCACTAGAACTCAGGGGGTGGGGGTGGTGTGATATACACATAAAGAGAGGTGTGAATCTATTCTCCTGAAACATAGATAGTATTATAAACAAATAAAATATTAATTTATAAAAACAAAACTGTATACTAGAGTTTTCTGTGATCATACATTGCAGAGGTTCATGCTTATCCTGTGTACCATTGTTATCAATTATAAATGTCTCTGCCTAATTTCCAGGCAATCTTTCATTTCCACCCACCCTTTTATAACCTAATCAAGTTTCTACCCATGTCCATTGTGACCCTCCTTTCTTAGTTCCTTCACTTGAAAGACCCTCTGCTCCCTGTCTCACTAGTTCCCATGTTATTCATTCTGAAGCCACTTCTAGGGTCCATTTGACCTTGAATCTTTCTCCATGAATGCTTCCCTATCTCAATGACCACCTCCTCCCAGAATACGCCCTGTTATGAATTACTGCTGGATCTCTGACAGCTGTGGTTCATCACGGAACTGGGCGGTAAGGAATAAAAGCAACCTCTTTGTGTCCCTTCAGTCCCAAATACATTTGACCTTCAAAATGAGTGAATCAAGGAACAAAATCATTTAAGAGATTTTTTTTTAAACTTAGACAAAAGCAACAAAAATATCATAGGCAAATGGATTTTTATAGTTGCATGCTTTCATTCTTTTTCCATTACAAATTGTTTATTATGGAGAAACAAAAGAAGTGAACAGACAAAACATAGCAAAACTCACAGGATGCATGATTGGTTACCAGAGAGGTGAGAAGGGAAGGGAGTGGGAGGAATGAGTCACTATTGCAGTGATGGGCACTAGAACTCTGGTGGAAGATGTGGCGTATGGTCACACAACTTCAGGCACAAATATCCTAAAAATCATATAGTAAAATAAACAAAAGAAATATTAAAACTGTTTCATAAAAATTAATGATGGAACTTATCCATTATACACAAAATTAGGCAAAACAGCATAATGAAGTTGTTCTCCACACCACCCAGTTTGAACAATTATAGATAAATATGAGGAAATTTTGTTTTCTTCAATTTACCCACTTCACCTAGATTCCTTTGAAGCAAATTCTAAACAGAACATCACTTCATCTGTAAATATTTCACGATGTACTTTTGAAAAAGCATGACCATAATAACCTTATCTCTAAGACAAAAGTCAGCAATTCTTTATTACGAAGTGATTAATGTTTTCATTTTTTTAATTTTCTTATAATACTTATAAAATCTTTTTGTTTGAATTTAAAACCAAATAAGGGACATGTGTTATGATTGGTTTTATGTCTCCCACATCATTTTTATTCTACAAGTTGCTCTTCATCTCTTTTCCCACTTTATGTTGAATTTTTTATTTTAACAGTTTTTCACTTTCTGTATTTGACTGACTTCATCTCTGTGGTGTCATTTAATATGTTCCTTTTCTTCTTATACTTCCTGGAAATTGGTCATTAGATTCAGAAGGTTTTATCATTTTACCTGTTTGTTGTAAAACTAATTCTTTGGAGGTGTAAGCCTCCATCAGAAGGTATTTTCATTCATTGTTTTAAAGATGTTAATAATCACGACCATTATTTAGATTTATTAAGGTTGCAAACTAACTCTGTCATTTTACCTTAATTCATTATTGCTGGAAAATATGTGCTAGGAACAAATTCTATTTATCAGCTATTTCACTAACTGAATTATAGATTTTACAAAAAAAAAAAGGGTAAGACACATGCTTTATTCTTTACTCATTTATCATTCTTTAAAATAATTAAGTAGGTTATTTAGCTTCTTTCTAAGGTGATCAATGAGAGTTATTTGCCCCCAGAATCATAAAAATTTAGAAATTGGAACACATTATCAATCCTCTTTATGATAATTTATCCTTTTAAAAATCCATATTGACTCTCAAACTCTGCATCATTGACCAGTGGTAATTTCTTCAGGTTAACTCTGAGTCCTTTTGGCATGGTTCTATGGTTTCACATGGCTACTTACTTGCATCTATTCCTATGTTTCTTGTCCAGATCTGGAATTAGCCATTTCCCCAGGAATCCTTGGTTCTGTTTAATAGGAAACAGTAGAGGATACTATCTATTGGGGTGAATTTGGGAAATCTTGGCAGTTAAGAAATAATAAGAGGTTCAAGATGACTATGAAATGCTTTTTTATCACATGTTAGAGGCCAGATCAGGCAGCCCCTATAGTGTTTGGCAGGATTTTTTCTTAATCCAAGAGGAAAAGGGTTGTCTTGTGTAGAATGGGCTCCAGGAAACCCAACCTCACAGAGCAAATGTAAAGTCAAGTCACTGCATGCGCAGAACTAGAGCAATGCTTAACACAAAGAAGGCACGCATCATAATTCATTGCCATTGCCATGATAGATTGTTATTATCTTTCATTGCTGGTACAAGTCTAAATAGATGCATGACCTCCAGAAATAAAAGTACCATGATCCCAAAACTCACAAAAATGTATACCATGAGACCCAACATCCTTTTTCCTAGAAATGTATTTGAGAAAATATTGATGTGCTTCCAACTATATTCACACAAATCTTTATGTTAAAGTTACTTATTAATAGAGAAAATTTGGAAAGATCAAATGTCGAAATTAGCAGGAGTAAATACATAAATTTTGTCATAATCATAAACGAAATACTAAGATGACATAAAAATGTATGTTCTGAAATAAAAATAAACTAGAAAAATGTTCATGATCTATTAAGTGAAAAGAGGCTGGTTGCAAAGGCATGTGCTATAAATATTACCCCAGTGGTTCAAAGTTCATTCTTATTTCTGAATGGTCATGTGATGGTTGATTTTTATTGGGGTGTGTGTGTGTGTGCATTACACGTATACATGTAGACACACAGATTAAGGCTATAAATATTATAAAAACTTAGAGCATATGAATTTTACTAATTAAAAACAGTATTTTAATTTAATTTCTATGGTCTTCAGACTATTTTGATGTCTGTATATAGTTAAAGTAATTCCAAAAAGAAAGTCATTATAAATTTCAGTATCGGAAAATCTCTAGCAATATTTTAATAATTCTTTCAATGCTTGTCTAAATCAGGATCCAATCTTAACTGTGAAAATGTATCAGTAAGCACTCAGCACTGCCCACAAGTAGAGACACCAGACAGTGAGCAATGCACAGTCTTATCAAGTTCATTCTTAGGAGTGGAGTAGGGGATCTAGAGACAGGAAGAGCTGGATTTGAACCCAGCCTACCTCTTACTGTCTGATTTTTCCTTTGGCAAATTAGAAAAGCCTTTAAGTCTCATTTTTCTTATGTGAAATGGGAATAAACAGAATATACCCTATAAGGTTATGAAGAGGTAGTGCATGAGGAGTCCTTGACCCCATGTCGAATGCTCGAAAATGCTCATTTACATCTATCATTATCACTAGAACCAGCGCCATCACCCATGGTGCTCTGAAGAATTCTTGTAGGTTTTATGGGATCATGAAAGTTCAAAAATGTCAAAATTTTAAAACCAGAAAAGAAAAATTCTTGGGAGACTGTTCATTAAAACAGACAAAAAAAAAAAAAATACCAGAAATGGTAGATGAGTCAGATGTCCCTTCATGAAGAAAGAACACCAGAGAGAAGCCCAGAGCAATACATGTGTGTCTTTACCTCTTAGATGGACATGAAACAACTCAGAAAAGCACCTATTTCTTACCTAATTAGACTCAATCTATTACGGAAAAAATTCTCAAGTGGACAAAATCATACCTTTTTTTACAGGCAAAAATTAAATCAGACAGCAAACTATTCAAGAAATGTGAACCCATTCCACTGTGAATGTACCTTTTCCTCAGTACCCTGAGTTATAATCAAAGTTCTCTTAAAGTATGTAGGTCTTCTCAGAGTAACTTATCTGGGAATATACCTGGCTTATTGTCGAAGGAGGCAGCCAAATGCATAGGGAGGGTTCAGGAGTGACCGGGACCCTAAAGCCAGAACAAAAATCTCAAACACATCTCAATGTCTCAGTAGGAAGTTATATTCATGGATAACCAGAAGTCGGGAAGTAGATGCAAAACCAAATGTACATAGAAGAAGAAAATTATGATCATAATTCAAATGTAATCAATGTTCAGGCACTATGCCCACAGATACGAGGACACTAAAGCACACAGATGGTTAGATACATGTTCTTCCCAATAGAACAATAGGATGTCTCTCCTGGAAAACAAAGAACAGATCTAAAAAAGCTATGGCATGAACTGATATTTTTATGTAGCAAAATAGATGGTAACTATTTCCATTTTCTCCTACTTCCCTATGTTCAAGAACTACAGATTTCAATGCTCCTTTTAGTCTTGAACTTGTTTCAATGTTGCTCTTTATAAATGACAAGTCATCCTTTCTGAACTAATTTTTACCTCGTTTTTTAAGCCTTGCTTTATCAATAAAGTTTTGTAAAAAGTCTTTTGACAGAATACAATGTTCATAATTTTTCCTTGATCAACCATAACTATCCTGAAGAAACAAACATTCATTTTCAATAATTACTTTTATTTTGATAACCTAGACTACCCATTTTCTGATTTCTGAAAAATGGTGCATGAAATGTGATTGTTTTTCTTGGCCATTCAGAAGATTGTTTTGTTTTGAACTCTGAGTGCTGTAACAGTGTGCACTGTTTTCACTATAAAGCTAGAGGCCAGCTCTTAGCATAACTGGAGGTTAAAAGCAAGACCTTTGGCATTAGACACATCTGAATTTAAATATGAACTCAGCTATTTTCTTTAGTTGAAAATTAAACTCCTTACACCTCACTTTTTCAGTGTAAAATGGGGTAGGTATATTCACATTGGGTTGAAGGAGGAGGAATTAAATGGGATATTTTTTGTGAATTATCTTGCATGATGCCCAGCATATAATAAATTCTCTATCAATATAAATTTTATTCTTGAAAAGAAATTCACTCAACAACTGTAGTGTGCCAGACACAATTCCTATTTGATGAAATTTATATAGGGAGAGACAATAAGCAAATTATCACACACATAATCATGTAAGAACAATGTGACAGGTACTGTAAATGAAAAGTATAAGATGCTTTATAGTCCCTCTAGCTGTTCCATGTTCGCCTCTTAGGACATACATTAGCACCAGCAAACTAACGCAAGATCTTCCTGGTAAAACTGTGGAATGGAACTTGACTTAGACTTTAAGCTGAATGTAAAAGGGCATGGTCTTGAAAACCTCTCACGCTTCTTCCCCGTGGATTTTTTTTTTCCTCTTTCTAAAAAGAGAACTGTTCCTAGTCTAGAATCTGGGTATATGGGTAGGTGAAGGGAGATAGGTGATAGTTTCCCTGAAGAAGTAATTATAAGCTAAGAACTAAAGAATAAAGAGGACTTAAACTCACAAAGGGGATGGGGATAGAGAGAATATTCCATGCCAAGGTAAATGCAGGTGTGAAGGTGTAGAGAAACATTTCATGAATCAAGAGAAGAGTAGGATGATCTGAGGAGGACCTGGGGAAGGTATACAAGGTGGGGCAGTACAAGAAGGCAAGACCAGATCATATGGTCTGGTGGATCACTGAAGTGATTTTGAATTTTGGATTTAATCTAAAAGCACTGGAAAGTTGGAGACATATAAACAGAGAAGTCAGTGAAGTGGACTTGAATTTCAGAAAGACTATCTTAGAGTAAAAGGAGAATGATGAATACATAAAGAAGGCCAGTGAAAAGACTCTCAGGTAACAGATGGTGGTAACTTGGAGACAAAGGTGCATGGAGAGGCTTAGGTAACATTAGTGTTGGTATGATGTTAGTTCCTGAAGATATCAAGGAGGTATACAGATTGGCTGCCAAATTGTTGTCACAGACAAATGACTAAATGTTAATTATTATTCATGGAAATAGAGAAGTCTAGAAGACAAGCAGGGTAGGGATTTCATTTTGGATGTATTAATATTGCAGCTTCTGCATCAAAGTGGAGGTGAATATATGGGTCATGAGCTCCAAAAAATGCAAGAATGAAGCCACTCATGTGGTATCTAAATGTTATTAATGGAATATAATATTGAAATCTCCATACTTTTTAGAATAGATTCTTTGAAAGCTCTCAAATCGTTGGAGAAGTTTCTCCTTATTGCAGTTGAAAGTTTCAATGTATAAATTAATAAAAAGTTTCCTGAACTTGGAGTCTGAAGGCCAAAATCTTTAATCCAGTTCTTCTATTCACTAGCTGAGTAACCCTGACCAAGCAATGATTACTTTTTTTCCAAATGTTACATCCTTAGCATTTTATAACCCAGATGTCAGCTTCACTCTGGGTGCCCCAAGGGTTTGTCAGAGGAAATTATAAATGATTTCAAACAGCAATATAGTTTAAAATGTGCATATTGAATTCCAATTAGACAATTTAGAAAATTTAGGAATTATTTAAATACTTGTTCTTGTCCATCCAACTCACAGAAATAGATGGATTGAACTAAATAAATTATAACTTTGTCAAATTCAACAATATGTCCATATCTTTATATATTGTGCATCTTAAAATGCTTTGAATGTATAAGTTCTTTTCTGAAACCTTTAAAAGGAAGCAAATCATTCTAAAAATCAAAGTTTTATTTCCCAATAGTGTTTTCTTTCTCAGAAAGATCTAAAACTTCAGGGTTAGAATGCACCTTAGTCACACCTTAGTGAAGTAGCAGTTAGGTAAAATCGCCTCCAAAGGAACAAGCCATATACCCATAGGTTCAACTCCCAGAACTGGGGAGAAGCAATCATAAAATAGATACTTCCTCCACCTTTCTCTGCCTGGCTGCTTACTCACCTTCATTTCTGCCTGTACCTCTCCTTTAAAAAAAAAAATGCACCTTTAAGAGTATTTTAATAGAATGCTTTATGATTCTAGAATCCCCACTATGATATATATTCTGATGTATGGTTACCCAGCCTGTCCTAGGATACTGTCATTGATGGAAGATCAACTTCCAGGGTAGTCCAAATCTGTCTTTCTAAACTTTTAGCTATTAGTCCAAAATCTGGGCCAGACCAATGTGCTAGCTTCCTAGTTTATCCTGTCCTTAGCATCCTCTGTATTCTTAGATGAATATTAGCTGTGTGAAAATATTAGGAAACCAGAAACGTGCCAAAGTCCTAGGTTCTAGCAGTTCTTAAGTCAGCCACTTGCTAACACTGATCTCTATCTTGAGACATCAAGTGTAACTAACTTCTAATCACAAGAATCAAACTAGAATAGACAAAAACAATGAGTATTATTATTCTCATTTTGATAAACTATCCAAGATTTATTATCCCATGAAAATGTTTCTGTGAGTGTGAGTGTGAGACAAATTGACAACTCTATCTAGGTAAAAGTTCTACCACCTGAATATTTGCCCAGGGGTGAACACTGACTGCCCTACTGGATTTACTGAGGAAGACTACTTATCCGAAGAGTACATCTGGGAAGCGTTGTTTGTGGCTATCTGATGTGTTCCTAATTAATCCCTAATTTGAGCAGATACCGGGTGAGCATTTCAGAAGGGAATCATAACATTGGGGAACAACTTCTCCTTAGAAATGTGACTGTTTTGGGTAACAGAAGCCACACCAGGCATCAAAACCAGGGGTTGGTTTTTCCAGGCTCTGTCTTTGGTTTTTCTTCACGGCTTTACCTTGACTTGGGCCTTCCAGGTTTTACAAAACTTTCTGAAACGATGTCATCACTGTTAGTTATCATTTCTGAATCTTCTGTGATGATAACTGGAGTCATGAATCAGTATTTGTAACACCATACCCTACCAACTAATTATATAGAAAAGTGAATTTTTAGTCTTCAAAATTATCCAGAATTTGTGCTTCAGTAACAAGTCATTCAAATAATTTAATCAAAGAAGATGCAATAAGGTATGTTTTCTCAAAAGCTCTCTTGCTATAATGTGAGCAGTAGAGTGGAAAGAAGACTAGAAGAAAGAAGCACAGTAAGAAAGCTGAGACAGAGTCCTAGACAGAGATGATAGTAGCTTGACAGGAAAAGGAAAGTTCAGCTGGACTGGGCTGGTTTTTGAAATTCAGTGGAAGAGGTGGGTGAGTGAAGGGGTGCACCTAAGAGTGAATTTCTGACATGGGGAAGTTTAGGGGCAGGGGATCCACCTACTCAGGATGAAATGGAGAAGAGTAGGTTTTGTGAAAGTTGATAAATGCAGTTTGGTTTTGTTAAGGGTGAACTGGTTTGGGAACATCAGATGTCAAGTAATAATTGTAACTCAGAAGCTAGACATTCTCTAGGGATAGAGATTTGAGAGTCATCAAGTCAAAGAATAAAATTGAAGTCATGGAAAAAGATGAGCTTCCTTGACTTCCCTCTTTTCCTGTAAAGTATCAGACAATTTCAGTTGGGACTGAAAAAGGTATGTTTGCAGACCTTTATAGAATAAGGATGTCCCTTGCAAACAAGACTGAGATTTCTGTTTCATTCACTATAAAAAATGGAGGCATGGTCAACTCTTTTTTCAAAGATACCCATAATCAAAACACTTCCTCCTCTACTGTCTTTTAAAAGCAAAGAGTAAATTTTCCTAATTCCTTTCTGCATTTTCAAATTAGTCTGCCCGTGCTGTATTTAGAAGCTATAGCCAATGAGAATATCCGGTGTGTCATTTCCATGTAGGTAAATGCCCAGGGTACACAGATGAGGCCTTTTTAAGATGTCAGATAAAGCCTCTTTAGAGACAGTCCAAAACCAAATGTCCCTCTACCTGTTCCATATTCACCTCTTAGGACATAAGAACCAGCAAACTAACCCAAGATCTTCCTGGTAAGACTGTGGAGTGGAACTTGACATAGACTTTAGGCTGAATGTGAAAGGAAGTGGTCTTAAAAACCTCCCACCCTTCCCACGGAAACTGACTTTTGTAGCTTATGTCACTACTTGAATTTGTGGTGTTTGGCCTTGGATTTGTATCCCACAAATAAGAGAGGCTGCTGATGACTATCACATCCTAATTACAGGTTTTGACCTTTCCTACAGGACCCTATAAAATGTCTTTATAGGTACTGGAAGTAACAATTTTATGAAGTGCCTGTGACCTGGCTATGTAAAATTGTTTGTAGAATAGCTTTTTGTATTAATATGAGTGTCTTGAAGATCAGAAAGATAATGTTGGAATGTGTATTAAAACAGTATCTCTTTTTCCACTTGAGTGTATTTCAGCCATAAGTAATTGAGTTTTATTCAGAAAGTGTTTTCTTCCATCAATAAATGTCATTAATTGATTCAATAAGCATTTGTTGAGAATTTAATTCATCACTGAGAAAGACACAAATTAAGTGGTACATGACTTTAAATAACCTAAAATCTTTAAGACTGAATGTGTCATTCATTCATCAATATTTGTTGTGAGTCCCCTTCATGCTATAACTGCTGTAGGTATTTAGGGTACAGCAATAACAAAGCAGCAAAATCCTTCTACCCTCAAAGAGTTTATACTTAAGAAAGGAGACCAAAACAGGTAGGTGAAACATAGAAGATGATAATGAGTGCCATAAGAAAAGTAACTAATGTTAAATACTTAGGGGAAATGGTAAGAAAATAAGTTGGACTGTAATTAAGGTTGGACTCATGGTTGAGCTGGGTTTTGAACACAACCTTAAAGGTAGAGTTTAAACAGATTCCAATGTGAATCACTACAAGAGAGAAGAAGTGGTCAATGAAAGGAGTAGAAGAATAAAACAGAGAGCCGCACGAACTGAGGTCATGACTCCCTGGGTAGATAAAGTTGCAGTGAAAAGTCCACCATTACAGGAAGACAGCTTTGGTGTGGGACTCTAATTTAACAGGCATTTACTGGAAATACTTATAAAATATAAACTCCAAAGGCAGTAAACTTGTGAACTTTCTAGACTTATCTATCTCAAGACACTCATATTTACATAAAACAAAACCATTCTACAACATCTGTCTCCTAGAAAGTGGGTCTGCCACTGGATTGTGAGTTATTCTCTCCAGTGTTATCATTAGTATCGGCCAAACGTGAACTCTCTGAAAGACAAATTCCCTTTTGCTCAGAGGAGAAATGCTGCTTGGGGCTTTGGTAACTGATAAGAGAAACCATAGGAAGAGCTTTACTTTGAGTAGTTCAGGTTCATCCCTGATTCTGCAGTGCTACACTTGGCCAACCAAAAGTGATTCAATAAAGAGTGCCTTATCTACCAGTTGCAGAAGTATGAAGTGTGACAGAAGGTCTCCTCATGTGACCTCTTTCTCTGCCTGACTTCGAAAAAGCAGCAGTTCTTTACAACAGTAACCATATTCCAACAGACCCAGTTCCTAGAAGAAAGCAACAATACACACAATGGTTTCCTCTTATGGGGGCGGGGGTGGGGGTACGGTCATTGAGAACAACCTAACTAACTTTATAGTTATAATATGACTATAATAGCCAACCATTTCTAGGATGGCTCCCAGTGCCCCCCACCATGAGCCTACAGAGCACCCCCAGATTAGAAATGAAAAGTCAGATGTTCTCAATGGAAAGGACATCAAGTGATGATTCATAAGCAGTATCGCTTACAATCAGCAGATTTAATTTCCCATTAGAATCTAGAGGCCTTGGACATGTAGGTAAGTATTCTGAATAAGCATTGTCAAACCTTCAAGAGTGAGGATGATATGCTCAGGTACAAATACCTGAGTACACATCTAAGTCTGGGCAACATTTGAGCTCATCATTTGGTGTCCTGGGAAGAAAGAAATCAGAAATTCTGCAACAGACCAAATAGTAAAGGAAACTCTGGGAAGGTGAGAGTCCCTAGAGGTTTGGGGATTTTTCAAAGCCCTCAAAATTATATCAGACAAGGTTTCCTCTAAGGGATGACCTGACCTGCAGGGTACAGAGTCAGGGGATTAAAACAGAAGTTCTTTTCTCCTTTAGAAGAAAAGTTTTGGACAGAGGTTGTGGAGAAATAAAACATTATCTATGATGATGGTGACAATAAGATCTCCACGTTCATGTGGACAATTCAAAAGTCTGACTTTCATGAAGCATGAGAAAAACCTGGGTGTGGTGTACTAGATGATGAAGCAAAGAATAAATGATAGTGAAATGCCATCACAAAGAAATTGGACTATAAACAACAAGGATACCACAGAAGGAAGGACGAGAAATATATGACTACGGCTGTCAGTCAGGGAAGGACAGGCAGCACAGAGAAGCAGAATCATAAAGAGAGGGCAAGGAGACATTCATTAATGTAGTCATTTATTCATCATTTTGTCCAGGAGTTGCCCATTCATTTGGCAAAAGCTGGGAGGATGCCTTCAAGATGCCAGCATTATGCTGAGTTCAGTGTTGCCATGAGTTCAGTTGCTTGTCCTGAGCGAGCAAACTGACACTGTTGATATAGATGGAGTTTACAATCCAGCAACCGATCGGACAGATCAAATCAGCTAAGCCAAGCAGGTTCACACTGATGGGTGGAGGCAGGAAGAAAAGCCCAATCTTACTACCTTCCATTCAAAAAGGCATCATCAACATCGAAAAAGAGATCCAAGAAGGAATTGCAGATGGAGATAAGAATAGTAGGGAGGTCAGAGAAGATGGTGCATGTGCAGGAAGTTTTAGGCAGAGAAGGTGATAGTAAGATGAGGGGACTCTGACCAGAACCAAGCAACAAAAGCTCTTTTCCAAGCTTAACCTCAGCTCAAAATCCCCATCCTAGAAAATAAATAGTGAAGGAAATAAAAATATCTGAGGATGTGAATGATGCAAATTAGAAGGGAAACAAGCCACTACAATCTTCTCTCACCTTTTGGAAAGTTCCTCAAGGAAATAACAGTTCTGTGTCCTTCTTCTAACCCCAGCTGGCCAGTTGCTGAAAGAATTGCCTCCAAATGACAAACACTGCAAGCAAGAGAAATGGATCATGACCTGGGCCTGTGGGTTGTTCAGTTGAGAGTGGGCAAGTCATTGCTAAACTTAGACACCTCCAGGTGTTGTCACACACTTGAGGGAGAAAACAAATTGTGTCATTTATGGGAAACCGGAGGTGCAGAAGCATCTTCTGCCCATTGTTTGAAAAACCCACATCTAGAAATTTGCTTGGATTAATAAGACAATATCTCTGTAAGTTTAAAACTGGAGACAGACATTCTTAGTGTAAATTCATTTCAGCCATCTTCCTTTTTGACTCTGTAGCTCAACTGCTGTGAGGAAATGGGTGTTTTGAGCAGGGAACATTAAGGGGAAACCACTGCTTACTTCTGAATCTGTGGACACAGCAGAAAGTCAGAGAAGAGAAAGCTCACCAGCTCAGTTCTGGGTTGGGCAGAACTGGAATTCAGGCATGTTCAGGGAGGAAAGAGAGTTGGAAAGAACACAAAAGTGAATTCTGTAAGCAGAAAGAGTGTCTTTGAGGAAATTGTGGGAAATGCCAAGCATCCCAAATCACATTAGCATTCACATTACTAATTCATAGCTTTTTCTTTTTTTTTTAATTAAAAATATATTCTTACCACAGGTTTACCTCACAGAAAATTCAAGCTTCATTTTTAATTGATGTACCATTGATTTAAAATATTAAGTAAATTTCATTATAACTTTATACTTCAATATCTGTATGTACTACACTGTGACTGATATCAAAAGTCAAGCTTTCATCTACCACCACACAAATGACCCCCTTATCTGTTTTTTGCACCTACCACTGTCCCCAGGCCCCTCTGGTAGACATCATTCTAATATCTTCCTTTTCTTTAATTGAAATTCTTCAAGCAAGAGAAATTTCCTCTCCTCTCTAGATGATTTACAGAATAGTGAAATCCTCAGGCAAGATAGTTTTTGGTGTGCCCTCATATTTCAGCATTAAACCCAGAGCAAGATGTGTCTTTGTAAAGTGGATTCCCTTAATCATGTCCATATCATATAAGAAATAAATATTGGACAGCATTTGTGTACCAGAATCTCCAATGATATTTTCCTGGAACTGATCATACATACACAAAACCACCAGCAGATCGGCACTGGTCCCTTTCTCTATCCCTCAGATGAAGTTTAAAAAATCAACATTTCAATTTACCTTCCCTCAATTCCTCATACACCCCCCACTCCTTCTTAAGAAATGTATTATTCCAATATATCTTGTGATTCCATAAAGGAACATAGGCTCTAAAATCAAACTGAGTTCAAATCCCGGATCAAACTAGTTGCTATCTACCTGAGTGACTTTAGTTGAACAAGTAAACATCACTAAACCAAGCATCACTAAACCAGAGTGTCTTCATTTGTGAAATGAATAAAGTAATAGGAGTCATGTAACTCTCAACATTACATTTAATGATGAATAAATTGCTTGTAGTGTATTTAATGTGGCTCATACCAGGCACTAGATATGAGCAAATCCTGTTATCATTATATGTGAATATTAAAAGGTTTGGAGCGTAACAATTGTGTGTGTGTGTGTGTGTGTGTGTGTGTGTGTTGATTTCTTCAAGACACATTGGATTTAACAGAAAGTGTGTCTCAAAGATAATCAATGGTCACACCAACCACTATAATATTTTGTCTTCTTTGCTTCTGCAATATTCAAGTTTGCTTTTTGCTTATATTTCTAAGATCCTCTATGAAGTTTCAGGGAATTATTTTCCAGAGTAGACTGCAAACACGCTCAATAGTTTTTCATAATTCTTTTTGTATGGTTTTGTTTTGTTCTTGTTTTTTCGTTTTTTCATTTTTACTAAGATCTTAATTTCATTTGTTTTTCCAGCTTTATTGTCCATCGTTGGCATAACATTGTGTAAGATTAAGGTTAAACTGTGATGATTGATACAACTATATATTGTGAAATGATTACCACTGTAAGGTTAGTTAACTTCCATACCCTCACATAACCACCATTTTCTTTTTTTGTTCTAAGAACATTTAAGATCTGCTCTCCCAGCAACTTTTAAGTATGTATTACAATAATGTTACCTATACTGATTATGCCGTGCATAGATCCCCAGATGTTAGTCATCTGATAACTGAAAGTTTGCATCCTTTGGCCAGCATCTCCCTGTTTCTTCAATTTCCCCGATTCCTGGCAACCACCATTCTCCTTCCTGTTTCTATATGTTTGATGTTTTAGATTGCACATATATTTGATATTGTATCTGCTAAAGATTTTCCTTAGTGGTTACCAAGTTTGTTTCTTTGTTTTTTGTTTTTTCTCTATTTATTTATATTTTCCATTGATTTTTACTGTAGCAATTATTCTACACATCAAAATAATTTCCTATGCATAGGTTCCCCATTTCTTAGATATATTTCAACATACCCTGCCCTCCACCAAGTCACCAAGTGTTCTTCTCCATTGTCTAGTGGACTCTGCCACCATTTGCCCCATGCACCCCATTCCCTTTTGGTAACCTCGGTTCTGTTGCAAATGTTTCAGAATTGGTTATGTTTCCTCTGCTCCTTTGTTTTGTCTATTCACATTCCACCTATGTGTGAGCTCATCTGGTATCTATATTCTTTTGACTTGTTTCATTTAGCATAATCCCCTCTAGTACCATCCATGTTGATTCAGATGACAGGGTTTCATCTCTTCTAAGGGCTGTGTAGTATTCCATTGTATATATGTACCACATCTTCTTTATTCATTCATCTGATGTTAAGCACTTAGGTAATTTCCAGTTCTTAGCTATTGTCAGTAAGGCTGCAATAAATATGGGGATGCATACATCTCTGCGGATGGATGCTTTTGTATCTTTTGTGTAGATGCTCAGAAGTGGAATGATAGGATCATATAGGATTTCCATATTCAGTTTTTTGAGGAATCTCCAAATTGTTTCCCAAAGGGGTTGCACTAATTTGCACCCCAACAGTGCAAAAGTGTTCCCTTTTCTCTACATCCTTGCCAGCATTTGTTGTTGGAAACAACAAACTTTTGGATAATAGTCTTTCGGGTATAAGGTGATATCTCGTTGTTTTAATTTGCATTTCCCTGATAGCCAGCGAGTAGGAACATTGTTCCATGTGCCTATCGGTCATCTGTATATCCTCTTCAGAAAAGTGCCTCTCCAATTCCTCCTCCCGTTTTTTGATTGGATTGCCCATTGTTCTGATGTTGAGTTTTATGAATTCTTTTTACATTTTGGATATTAAGCCTTTGTCAGAAATATCAAATATAAATATCTTCTCCCAGTTAGTAGGTTTCCTTTTGGTTTTGACGATATTTTCTTTTGTTGTGAAGAAACTTCTTAGTTTGATGTAGTCCCAATTGTTTATTTTTCTTTGTTTCTCTTCATGGTGGAGTTAAATCCCCAAAGGCTTCTCTGCAACTAATGTCATGGAAAGTCTTTCCTATGTTCCTATATTGTCTTCTAAGAGCTTTATAGTTTCCAATCTTATGTCCAAGTCTCTAATGCATTTTGAGTTAATTTTTATGAATGGTGTTAGGGAGTGGTCTAGCTTCATTCTTTTGAATGTGGCTGTCCAGTTTTCCCAACACTGTTTGTTGAAGAAATTTTCCATTTTCCATCATACGCTTTTGGCTAGTTTGTCATAGATTAAGTGAGTGGGTCAGTTTCTGGCAATTCAATTCTATTCCATGGATCTGTGCCTCTGTTATTATTCCAGTGCCATACTATTTTGATCACTATTGCTTTGTAATATACTTCAAAGTCTGGATGTGTAATCTCTCCAGATTCATTCTTTTTTCTAATGATTGTTTTGTCTATTCAGGGTCTTTTGTTGTTCCATACAAATTTTATTATTTTTTGTTCTATTTCTGGAAATAAGCCCATGAGATTTTAATGTGGATTGCATTAAACTCGTATATTGCTTTGAGAAAGATGGCCATTCTAATGATGTTGATTCTTCCCATCATGAGCAGAGGATGCCTTTCCATTTCTTTGTGTCCTCCTCTATTTCTTTTTAAAGGACTTGTAGTTTTTATTGTATAGGTATTTTATTTCCTTTGTTAGGTATATGTCCAGGTATTTCATTCACTTAACTTCTATTTTAAATGGTGTGATTTTCATGATTTCATTTTCTTCTAGTGTGTTATTTGCATATAAAAATGCAATAGATTTTTGTGCATTGATTTTGTAGCCTGCCACTTTATCGTCTTCATTAATGAGTTCTAGAAGTTTTTTTTGATAGTTTTTGTGATTTTCTATATATGTAATCATGTCATCTGCAAATAATGAGAGTTTTACTTCTCCCTTTCCATTTTGGATTGTTTGTATTTCCTTTCCTTGCCTAATTGCTCTGGCTAAGACCTCCAATACAATATTAAATAACAATGGTGAGAGTGGACAACCTTGTCTTGTTCCTGATCTAAGAGGAAATGCTTTCAATTTTTCACCATTGACTATGATGTTGACAGTGAGTTTTTCATTTATGGCCTTTATTATGTTGAAGTATGAACCTTCTATTCTCATTTTATAGAGGGCTTTTATCATAATTGGGTGTTGGATCTTGTCAAAAGCTTTCTCTGCATCTATTGATGTCATCTATGTTTTTTTCTCTTTGCTCTTGTTGATATGGAGTATGACATGAATAGATTTAAGTATGTCAAACCATCCTTGCATCCCTGGGATGAATCCTGCTTGATCATGATAGATGATCTTTTTGATTCATTGTTGAATTCAGTTAGCTAATATTTTACTGAGAATTTTTGCATCTATGTTCATTAGAAATATTGGTCTATAATTTTCTTTCTTGGTGACATCTCTGTCAGCTTTTGGTATCAGTATAATGTTAGTCTTATAGAAAAGTATTTGGGAGAGTTCCCTGTTCTTCAACATTTTGGAAGAGCTTGAAAAGAATAGCAGTTAATTCTTCTCTGAAGATTTGGTAGAAGTCATTGGAGAAGCCATCTGGTCCTTGGCTTTTATTTTTAGGAAGACTCTTGATTGCATCCTCAATTTCTTTGCTTGTGATAGTTCTGTTCAGGTTTTCCATTTCTTCCACGTTCAGTCTTAGTAAACTATACTTTTCTACAAATTCATCCATGTCCTCCATGTTGTCCATTTTGTTGGTGTAATCCTTCATGACGTTTTGAGTTTCTGTGGTATCTGCTGCAACGTCTCCCCTTTCATTTATGATTCTAGTTATGAGAACTTTCTCCCTTTTTTTCTTTGTGAAACTGTCCAGTGGTTTGTCAATTTAGTTTATTTTTCAAAGAACCAGCTTTAGGTTTGATCATCTGGACTGCCTTTTTGTTTTCTATTTCATTTATTTTTGCTTGAATTTTGATTATTTCCTTTCTTCTGCTGACTTTTGGCTTTAATTGTTCTTCTTTCTCTAGTTGTTCAAATGTAGAGTTAAGTTGTTTATTTGCGATTTTTCTTGTTTTTTGAGATAGGTCTGGATTGCAATGAACTTTCCTTTTAGTACTGCTTATACTGCATCCCATAGATTCTGATAGCTCGTGTCCTCATTCTCATTTGCCTCTAAGTATTTTTAAGTTCCTCTTTGATTTCCTCTTTTACCCAAGAGTCTTTCAGTAGCATATTGTTGATTTTCCAATTAGTTTGGTGTCTTCCATCTTTCTTCCTGTGGTTGATTTCCAGTTTCAGGCCATTGTGGTCAAAGAAGATGATTGGCATAACTTCAGTCTTTGTAAATTTGTTGAGAGATGTTTTGTGTCCCAGCATATGATCTAGCCTTGAGAATGTTCCATGTGAACTTGAGAAAAAAGTGAAATCTGTAATTGTTGGGTGACATACTCAATATATATCTATTAGAACTATCTGTTCCAGATAGTCATTTAAAGTGGCCATTTCCCTGTTAATTTTCTGCCTGGCTGATCTATCCATTGTTGTAAGCAGGGTGTTGAACTCCCCCACTATTATTGTGTTACTGTCAATGTCTCTCGTCAAGTCTAATAATACTTTTTTCATATATTTTGATACTCCTTCATTTGATGCATATATGTTAATAAGCATTATGTCTTCCTGCTAGAGCAATCCTTTCATCATTATATAGTGTTCATCTCTGTCTTTCGTTATGCTTTTTAGATGGAAGTATGTTTTATCTGCTATGAATATAGCTGTTCCTGCTCTTTTGTGGTTGCCATTTGACTGTAGGATTGCTTTCCAGCCATTGACTTTGAACCTTTGTTTATCTTTGGAAAGAAGGTGGGTTACCTGAATGCAGCAGAAGTTTGGGTTATACTTTTTAATCCATTCAGCCACTGTGCATCGTTTGACTGGTGAGTTCAGTACATTAACATTTAGGGTGATTATTGATATATAGCTGCTTAGTGTCATTTTATCATTTGTCTTTTGTATGTTACTCCAGATGGTGCCTTTGTTCTCTTTCTCTTCTTAGATCAGATGGGTGCAGTTATGTTTTGATTGATTTCGCCTTTTGTTTTCCTCTTTGTTTTTTCCCTCAGGATGTATTTTGAAGTTACCCTGAAGTTAGCATTCACAGTTAGGTTTACTACCTAATTTTATTTGAAAGCATATTAGTCTTCCACTCATTCTAATTATCCACATTTTGTTGTCTTCTCTTCCTCCCCACTTTTAATATTTGAGGTCTTACTCTTTTTCTGCGTGGTTTCTTTACACTTTATAGCGCATTCTTTAATATTTTTTGCAAAGCTAGTTTTGTGGTGGTGAACTCCTTTAACTTTTGCTTGTCAGAAAAGGTTTTTATCATTCTTTCAGCTCTGAATGATAATCTTGTTGGTTATAGTATCCCAGGTTGAAAATCCTTTTCTTTTGACTATTTCTATTGACTATATCATGCCATTCCCTCCTGGTCTGTAGAATTTCAGTTGAAAAATCTGCTGACAATCTTATGGGGACTCCTTTGTATGTGACTCATTTTTCTATGAGTGCTTTTAATAGTCTTTATCTTGTAGTTTTGACATTTTTATGATGGTGTGTCTAGGTGTATTTCTGTTTGGATTTCTTTTATTAGGAACTCTTTGAGCTTTCTGGATCTGGAGGCTTGTTCGTTCTTCAGATTGGGGAAGTTCTATCATTTCTTCAAATAAGGTTTCTGTCCCCTTTTCTCTCCCTTCCTCTGGGACCCCGATGATGCAAATGTTGTCCTTTTGATGTTATACCAGTGGTCTCGAATGCATCTTTGATTTTTTTAATTTTCTTTATCTCTTTGTTGGTTTGCTTGATTGAATTCCTCTGTCCTATCTTCCAAATCACTTATTCTATTGGAAATTTCATCCATCCTGTTGTTGAGTCCCACTATTGAGTTCTCTAACTCAGCCATCATATTTCTTACCTGTCTGATGTCTTGCTTTAATTCTTCTCTTTGCTTCCTGACATTCTCATTTACTTCCTCTACTGATTTCTGGATTCCCGTGAGTATATTAATCACTGTTACCCTGAATTCCTCTTCAGAATAATTTACATACGTCTGCTGTGTTCAGATTTTCTCCTGGGTTTTTTATTGGATCCATCATTTCATGTATATTTCTCTGTGACTTTGCTCTAATCAGCATTCTGTTTGTATTTCTGAGGGTTGGTTTACCTGGCGTTGCTTAGGTCTGACTTACCCAGGACTAGCAATCAGACTACAGTTTCGCCTGTATCCACAAGGTGGCGCTAGTGGGTAGCATTGAAGTTTGGTCCTGAAAGAGACTGGCTTCTCACTGTAATCCTGGGATCGGGTATTCCATGGACGCGATATCCAGTTGGCATGATATGCAGTGGGCGGGAAATGTGGTGGGCAGGATATCCGCTCGATGGACCCCTGGCTCTGGTGTGAAATGGTTGTGGGAGGGGTTGAGCTGGGAATTTCTTTGACTGATTTCCATTTTTGGCTGCGCCCAGTCCAATTTCATCATGTGGGCTCCAGCTCAGCAACCAGTGCGCCGGCTCTTTATTCACCCCCTACCAAGTTGGCACCTCTCAGCCCCACTGGGTCCACCTCTCGCTGCCTCCACAGCTGGTCCCAAAATCCCTAGCCTCCGCCCCACCGCACATCTGGAGACTCCTGAGCTCTGTCCAAAATTCAAATCAGTGGCTTAGCGAAGAACTCTGTTGGGAACCCTCACCCACCGTTAGTCATCAGTGGATCTGTCCAGTTGAAGTGCCAGTTATTTCTTGGTGTTTGTCTCAAGAAAATAGGTGATTTGAGTTTTGTTTTGTTTTGTTTTGGTGTCTGTGGGGAGTGACCCAAAAGTACATCTTATCGAGTCACCATCTGGAAGCCGATCCTAAGTCATCCACCAAATTTGTTATAATTCCAATGGTTTGTAGAGTACAGAGAAAAAAGACACAAAATCAAAACCTTAGACTGAAGTAAAGAAAAAATTTATGCAGAGCCTTTAGAAATTGTCCATCAAAACTTCTCTTTCAGATAAGAAACGTAAAGGTATTTATGAAACTGCTGCAAAACCACAGTGAGGTCCAGCAGATCTTCATTATCTGCAGGAATACTCTCCAAGAACCCAGTAAATGACTGAAACCATAAATAGCTTCAAACCCTACATGTATTATGTTTTATTCCACGTGCATACTTACAAAATTTAATTTATAAATTGGGCATAGTAAGAAATGAAAAACAAATAATGAAATGGTCTAACAATGTACTGAAATAAAAGCTATATGAATGTTTTCTTCACTACGTTATTATACGTAATATTTTCAGATTGAAGTTGACCTTGAGTAACTGAAACCACAGAAAACAAAAGCTACAAATACGGTGTGACTACTATGTACATAATAAAGCTGAGACTGAAAACAGGTGGAGAAAGAAAAGTAAGGAGGTGAAATGAGGTGTGAAGAGTAACAGTTGGGGCTTTGTAATTAATAAGCATCATCCCTAAGAACTACTAGAACTCTGGGGAGAAGAGAAAAAGACACTGGACTTAGAATTCTAGATCTCTTTATGCACCACTAAATTGGTACTATTGCTATCAAATTTGTGACAACCTCTTTAATCATTTTTTTTCCAGTTTGGAAATAGATTAATAGACTATGATAACCCCTGGTTGCTCATGCTGTAAGGGTTTATGGTTTTGTTATTCTAATATTAGCCAAGAGCTATGTGATACTCATGTAGAAGTTGCCAAGAGGCTTGTGTAAATTAATGAATAAGACTTGAGTAAGAAAAGAGGATTAAAAGGAGCATTTTAGAAATAAGGACCCAACTTAGGATGAAAAAATGTTTATAGTAAGTCAGGTTACAGTAAAAGTATTAATAGTAGAAAGTTGGTTTAGGCTGAGTGATGTGGAGGACCCTATATGTCAACCATCTGACAAGCATCTGGCAGCTGCTGGCGTATGATGAGCAGGGAGTTCACTATAATATCAACAAGAATCATCAAAGAAAAATAATCAAAAATCATTAGCCAAAAGTTGCTAAAGCTAATATCCTGTAAACTTGGGATTCTCATTAAAAGAAACAACTCTAATATTCAGGAGTGGAGAACTCATAAATTGTTTAAGATGGGTCTGTTTAACACTGCATCAAAAAACAAAAGGGAATATTGAGGTGACCCAATTTTAATACGAATTATTTGAATGGATTTAACTTACTTTTAAATGCAGGCAAAACAATTTCCATATGTAAACTCAGCCGAAATTTCATGTTTTCATTACTTAAAGTTTCACTGTAGACATCAAGTTAAATTTTATCATTGAGAATCAGTGCAACCCTCCCCATTTGGTCTTCTCCCACAATCAATGTTGCACATGTGGACCAAGGAAGAATGGTTTTTGAGAATATTGCAGGAGGTCACATTCACAGGGGCTAGTCAGTTGAATATGAGAAACTCAAATGCATGTGGAATCATTTAAAACTTTTTAAGGATATAAACAGATGTTTGTTGATTTGTTTATTTTCCTAATCAATTGGCCTGTTGGCTTACAAATAACATGTATGAATCTGTGTGCTTTCTTCCAGGGTCTTTCTTCCCTGATTCCAAGCCCTCAGAAACAGTTTTTAAAATAGCATTTTGGCTCGGATATCTAAACAGCTGCATCAACCCCATTATATACCCATGCTCCAGTCAAGAGTTTAAAAAGGCATTTCAGAATGTCTTGAGAATCCAGTGTCTCCGCAGAAAGCAGTCTTCCAAACATGCCCTGGGCTATACCCTGCACCCTCCCAGCCATACCATAGAAGGGCAGCACAAGGACCTGGTACGCATTCCAGTGGGATCAGGAGAGACCTTCTATAAGATCTCCAAGACGGATGGGGTCTGTGAATGGAAATTTTTCTCTTCTATGCCCCGTGGATCTGCCAGGATTACAGTGTCCAAAGACCAATCAGCCTGCAGCACAGCCCGGGTGAGAAGTAAAAGCTTTTTGCAGGTCTGCTGCTGTGTGAGGCCCTCGACCCCCAGCCTTGGAGAGAACCATCAAGTTCCAACCATTAAGATCCACACCATCTCCCTAAGTGAAAATGGGGAGGAAGTTTGAGGATAAGAAAGGTCAGATGGAAGGGGAGGGATGATCTTAGGCACCTATTTCCTTTCCTATTAAAAAGGCTAGTTCTCTCTTCCTGGAAAACAAGAAAGAGCCATCAAACAAGAGGACCATCTGGGAATGGGTTAGGGGAGAAGATCCAACTCATGGGAGTTGGTGGGGCTTTGGGAAGAGAGAGGATGTCACATAACCGTCTTGTTAAAATGATGATAAACAGCATTTCCTTGAAGCTAATGCTCTCTCAGTCATCTTCTGAGCCCACTTTCCACATCTGACCCTTTCAACAAAAAACACCATGGGAAACAGAATTTCATACACAACCCAAAAGACTATAAATATAGGATTATGATTTCATCATGAATATTTTGAGCACACACTAAGTTTGGAGCTATTTCTTGATGGAGTGAGGGGATTTTATTTTCAGGCTAAACTTACTGACAATCATCTTGGATATTTACAGGGATAGGGCCTGGAGAGGAAGAGCCTTAAGATGGTGGCGGATATCCAGGCATATTATTTTTAGAGCAAGTTTTCATCCCTATCATTTCTGATGCATCCATTTTCTTAGCTTGGGTACAACTTGACAGTGAATTTTATATTTTGCTGTGATTTAACCAGATACTGCTCCTTATTTGCTAACAAGGGGCAATCTCTGAATGAATGGAGACACATTCTCTAAATTTGGGTCTAGAGTGTTCAAAGAACAAATTAGGCAATGGATAGCTTTTCCTCATGGAAGACACTAGAGAAGAAGGTCAGTTTTTTTAATTTAATTTTTATTAAAGCAGTTCCAAGATCAGATGAGGATATCTTCTTGTATAATATATCTAAACATTGAGAGATTAGGAAGGGATAGATCCTAACAGAGCATTTAGTGAAAAGATTCCACAGTTCTTCGGACATAGTCAGAATTTCCCAGTACATCACTTACCTCTTGCAGAACTCCATTATGAAAATCCAGGACTTAGGATATTTTAAAAGGCATATGCCTTTCCACTTTTTCTTCTGTGCTTCAGTATTGCATATAAACAAGGTTCAAGTTCCCCAGTGCACATGTAGTATGTTTAAATGGGTCTTATGACTTCGTAATATCCTTCCTAAACTTTGAAAGACACAAATGCTTAGCTTCGGAGGATACTGACTGATCATCAAAGAGTCATCTAAAGCAGGAGATTGCCAACAACATTTGACAGAAACACAGTTATTCTAGCAAAAGGCTCAATAGCCCATTTACTTTATCATTTCCCACTTTCTGTAGGAACTTGGGGAACTTGCTATATTTTGTGTTACGTATACCAAATTTTGGTAAATCTTAACTCTGTAGTTTACTAAAGATAATTATGGCATATATAATTTTTTTTTTTCACATTCCACAGAAAGAGTTTGAAATAGGATTGATGTTTTTGGAATAATTCTTGACTATAATCATCGGTCTAAAACTACTGATCATTTCTTTGGTCTCTTTCCCCTATTTATTTCCTCTAAGAATTTCAAAGCCGATTGCATCTATTATTTAACCTTCATGGCCAAAGTAGTGGTCTCATCACCCTTTCCTTCTGAATTTACAGCAAAATGATAATTTCCCTAAATCCTACTAAGAGGCTTTGTACATTGCCATGGGGACTATGTTTGCAACGGATTTGAGTTTTGTTGTGGATTGTTTGGACCTAGAATATGATTGCTTACTCAGCACTTTCAAGAGAATGTCTTGTTGGTGGCCAGATAGACACTCTACCCTGTGCTCATAACTTAGATCATGGCACTTAGAAGTGGTTGGATTTCTAGACTCTTCTAGTCTGTCTGCATGTCCCATAACAGCTCTACCAGATGTGGTATCCTATCATGAAGGTAAGCATCTAGGAGGAGTGTGTATGTACAAACCTGTCTTATCTGTTGTCTTGATAGAAAAGATAAGTGTCATTGTTGAGAATGTCTCTAAGGTTGTGAATTTAAAATCTACTCCACCCAGGATCTTCCTTTCAGAAAGAGCATCTTGTATTAGTGTTCCTTCAGCAAATATGACTAGATGATTTTTAAGCATCTTTGTAGACAAATTTAAATTTTACATTTTAGAACATTTATGATTACTATAAAGCTAGCATTAATGCCACTTTTAAACAAAACTAACGACTAGAAAATCCCTTGGTCATCAGATACAAACCATGACAATTGAATTTGTGTAAAACTATCCATAAATAATTGTTAGGCACATTCTTCTTCAACCCCGTTCTCCCCAGGGAATAAAACTTTGCTTTTTTCCTTTCCCATAAAATGATATTAGGTAACACATACCAATTTTTCAAGAAATAGACAATGTCACACAAAATTTATTCAGAGTGGGATAAATGTGAGTTATTTTTCACCCACACAAGATCTGTAAATTACAAAAACTATGCAAAATTTTCACAGTTGATTGAATGATTGTCATATGTTTACTACTTCTATTTGAGAATTGAAGAATTTACTCAGAGTAACAGTGGTTAAAACGTTTATTCTAATGTGTATAAAAAGCAATTATTTGTGGATTTTCTTAGCATCGCAGAAAATAACTTGACATTTGGAATAAGCAAAACTTGAGTTCATTCTGCAATTCTTACTACATACATTAAGAAAGATCTTGAATCATTTTATTGCAAGGATTTCAGAAAAAGCAATTTACTTTCATTTTTCTTCCTTCTGACTCTCTTTTTTCTCATCTAATAGTCCTTCTACCTGTAATCACTTAATGTATATTAACACACTCCACAATATTAAGGTTTCTAACTCTTATCACCTACTTTGATTCAGCCAACCATGATAAACAGTGATATTTAGGGAAATAAGTATTCTTTTAAGATTTTCATTTAAGTATATGCCAGATATCAGCAGGGTATTTTATTACATCTATGGTCTCTAAACTGCATCTTGATTCCACTGTTTCTATTTTAGAGACAAAAATTTATAGTTGAGTGACTAAGGACATTCTCAAGTCCAAGGAGGAGGCATGGTTCAAATCTGGGTCTCTCTATCTCTAATTTCTGCACATTTTCCACAGCAGGAATGCTTCATAAATAGTGAGGTAAAAGTATCCCAGTAGGAATCATGTATGCTGATGATACTAAATCATTCCCAAACTTTGTAATGTCTTATTTCCTTGGAATTTGCCTTTCAACTAACCTCATATGCTTTCAAATATCCATTCCAGTCAAACCCAAGAGCAGGTCATAATTGGAAGGGTGTGATATCTACAATTCTAACTATGCGACTGCACAAATAATTTAGAGAATACTATCCTGGAACATTTTCAGGCCTTGCAAGAAGGATAAATTATATCAAACTGGGAGAAGATAAACATCTAATAAAATGCAGAAAAGGCTCTGTTGACCAAGAATAACCAGACACAATTGTAAACTTGAAATATATTTTCAGTGTGTTGAATTTATTGACTATGAGTCACAATTAATCAGAACACTTTCAGGAAGTATATCCCTTATTAAAATGAAAACAAATACAATATTACTCTCACTCATCTATATTCCAACATTTTTTTGGAGCTGGAGAGAAAGAAAGAATTATAGATATCGCACCAGGAATTGAAGCTGGGGAAACAGTTCAGAGTGCTGATCTCCAAACCAGAGACCTAGGCAAACTGGAAATGAAGAATTGTTGGCTATTAATTAGATGGCAACCACTTGTTCCTGGATTTCTTTTCTTGAATGAAAACTCTATGCCTGAGCACCTTTCTTTTCTCCCCACATCAAATGAACTATCGCACAGAACTTCTGGCTCAGTGGGCTTCAGGGTTATGGCCTAAGAGTGAGAACATTTAAGGAATTGTCTGCTTGGGCAGGTAATTATTCACTCTTTAATCACAGCTCCTTAATCACAGCATGACAAACATTTTCACTTTCTTCTGGGGCTGCTTCCACTTGGGTCCTCTTGCCAAAAAGGAACTGCTTCTGCGCTTGAGTACTTGCTGACTTAACTAACGAAAAATCTCTGCTTCTTGGCAAAGGAAGCAGGGAGCCCAAGGAATGGAAGGTAAACTCTGCAAGCAAAAACCAGGGTGATCAAAAGGAAGGCAGAGGTGGCAAATATGGACCCATCAGAGGTATGCTCACTTGTTACTCTGATTTCTTTTTACACTACTAGGACTTTTAACCATGAAATCACCTGCACACAGCTCCCATCAAGCCAGGTTGGAACACTGTTGGCAGCTGCTCCTTGTCTACAAACTGTGCTGTGGAGCAGGGCTGAACCCAGGCCCCTGCGAGCTCCACCATCTTCAGTGGTAACAGTGGCCTCCTGGCCATCCAAAGCCCCTACAAGAGAAGTGAGTGGAGCTGACTGTTGGGCTGGGCTGTCAAAAGCAAGTTCAAACTTCAGCAGAAAACACCCAGCCCCTTGCCCATGTTCAAATCAGCATTACCTCACTCATGCTCCCCCACACCCAAATGCCATATGGGCTGAGGATGGACCTGATTTGCTCTGTATAGGAAAATATTTCTTCTTTGTTATTGCAATGTAGATTGCTGAGTCGCCTACTGAAAGGAAGGTTGTGACCAGGAACGGGTTGTTGGGGGAGGGTGTTGAGAAGGAAGAGGACTTACCATGGACATTGCTCACAACAGGACGACTGTTAATCATGAAGATGCCCTAAAGCTGGTTACTTACTCATTTCCAAAGACAACATCTTTGTCTTTCCTTTTCATGTGGCTCAGAAGTTACGGCATCACTTTGGCTTCATATCATAGTCAATAGAGCCATATTATAAGCTGGAAATGTTTGTTGCTAAAGTGTACAGATTAATTGGGTAAAAATCTAAGCAAATATACACCCTCTTTGGAGAAAAAAATCATGAGGGTGCCAACCTGTTAACAAGCCTGAGTACAATAAGTGCATTCATATGTAATAAAAAAGACATGAAAACAAAAAATTCCAAAATGCATGTAATATTTCTTCCATTTATATAACACTTTATCTTTGCCAAAGTAATTTTGCCTATTTCCAGTCATTCCTGAAAGATAGAAAGAAAAGGAAGATACTGAAGGGAAACTGAAAGATTTCTTCGACTATACCCAAGTCCAGTCTCTGACTCTTTCTCATGATGCCCTCAAATTCCCGAAGGTTTCTGAGACCCCCAACTTTCATATTTCCTTCATTCCTTGATGATCCATATTTTCAGCTCTATTTGAACCTTCTCTCCAGCTGTACATCTGCCCATGACTGGGTAGTACAGGATTATTCTAGGGAGTAAATACATATTTGCTTATGCTTCTCTCATTGGCTAACAGACAAGCAGATGAAATTATGCTCTTTCTCCCTAGATAGGCAGCAGCAAAAAAAAAAAACAAAAAAAAACTAAAGACAGAGGGCTCTTGGCTTGTTCAATAGAGTGGCATGTAAGGCAAGGCCAGTAGTGATTGACACCTTAAGGACCTCAGAAACTCAAAAATCCCAAAGGACTTTGAGACTGCTCCTTTTCCAGTGAGTCTGAGGGTCGCTGTACACACCCTGATCATCCCCATAGCAAGCACGTTGCTTCCTCTGCTGCATCAGGCACTAGACTTGGCACAAAAAATGCAGAGAAGCACAGACAGTCCACAGCTTATGAGCTGGGTTGACTCCAAGCTCAGCTGCTCCAAGTCAAGAATGCATTTTTTCCAAGAGTATGTTATAAATGGTGGAGAGGAAGGATGTTGCCAGGTGAACCAAGAAATTGAAAATTGCACTTAATGTACACCAGGGGTTGACAACATTTTCTATAAATGGCTAGATAGTGAATACTTTAGACATTGTGGTGTATACAGTCTCATATATTCTTCTACGTTTAACTTTTTCGGAGGGATAACCCTTTTAAAATGTAAAATTCACTTCTAGTTTACAGGTCATATATGAAAAAAGAAAAAAATGGGTCATGGGTCAGATTTAGCCCATGGGTCATAATTTGTCATCCTCTGTCTATACCACTGCCAGCTTACATTGTAGTGCAAATCATGCTCAACAGTGGATTCGGGTGTGCAACATGCAGCTTTTTAAATAGGCCATTGACACATCTGCATTTGACTACACTAGTGTTCCCACGTGCATGAGTTGTTAGGGAATTATTAAACATGTTCAAGGGTCAGACCTACTCAGGGCCAATTAACCAAGGCCAATTTGAAGTCCCACCCAGGCCTCTGGAGCCTCCTGATATGGAGGTCCTCAGAGGCCTTCCAGATCACACAGGGCTCCTTGGGAAGACCTCCTGATCCCAGCACACTACACAGGGCATTTGAGGGTCTGTTCTGGAGCTCATCAGGAAGAGTCATGGGGTACAGAAAGAGGTGGCACATGGGAAAGGCATTTTCTAAAGGTAAATATTAGATTCTAGCAGGATTTCGTCTCATCTTCTTTCTCCCTCCCTTTTGCCATCTTTTCAACTTGATTTTTCCTTTTTCTTTAAGTCTGAAAGCATATATTATTAGATTCAAAATGGTGTCACTAAGGAGAAATATATTTATCTCTCCCCTGAGGAGACAAATCTGTCCCTGAGGGGACAAAGCTCTATTTCTCTGAATTAACATTTAGAGGGATTTCCTTTCCATCCTTTCTCCCATGCTGATGGGCAATAAGGATGTTGGATACAAGGTGTGCAGTTTCCCTGGTTTAGGGCAAGGTCTCCACATGTTGAGAGGTGAGACTGTGCAACCAGGCTCAGGAGTAGGATAAAGAAAGGTAGTAAGTAAAACCCATATGGAATGACCTGAAAATATCAAGGACAATCAGGAATTACCTCATTGTCGATCTTGGGCTGGTGCCATGTGACAGGTTCCCTTCCTTTTTCCCACCTCTTGTCTTTTTTGATCCTTTGGCCTTTTTGTCTTCTTTGCCTTACCCCTTTCACTCTCCATAATCCATCCTACTCTTCTCACCAAACCTAACAAGCAGTGAAGATGTTGGTGCCTTTGTTCCAGACAATGTCAGTCCCCATGGGATACAGTGCTCTGTATATAGCCCTGGGTGACAACATGGGAATTCCCACAGCTCCTTTGCCCCATACACTTCAGACCTGAGGTCCCTGAGCCTAAGCCAGTGAATGGCCTCACGGTTTGAGGGTAACTCAAGGCCCTGCTCCTAAGGACTTTTTCCCTCTGCTCGTATTGCTGTCTTCTGTTGAACCATGCGTTCCAAGTGAAGGGGTAAAAACACCATGTGCACCCACATTTCAGAAACAAGCTGGTAGTCAGGAATGGCTTCTGTGGGCTTCTTTTCCCTCCCCCAAAATGTTCACCTCCTCTTTCATTCAGATAACATCTCTCTGACAGTCCTAAGTCTTTACCAAGCTCTACAAAGTCATCTCTTTCTCTTCTGTTCTCCCCTGCTTTTTGTTTCCCTTTCATGTAAACCTGAGGGTCTCAAGGTCTTAATAATCCCAGATAGTAAATTTGGTTTCACAATAGCACTAAGCAGTGATTAATCCTCCAGAGGGTATACCCAAGACAAAACCCAACACTGTAAAAGCTGTTCCTTCTTTTCTGGTGCTCCTGCTCTGCACCATCCTCCAGCTCCTCCACTCCTAGAGTTTGTGATGCACCCCCGCATTCTCTCATCCCATTCTTGTACCAGGAGTCTTTCTAATACAGTACAGGGTTCTCCTACTCATCCCACCCCTGCTATTTCTGACGTAGATCCTTGCATTTGGAATCCCTCTACATTAATTTCTTGGGCTGCCATGGCTGGATACCACAGACTGTAGGGATCAAACCACTAAAATTGATTCTCTCACAATTCTGGAGGCTGGAAGTCAAAGATCAAGGTGTCAAACCAAGTTGATACTTCTGAGGCCTCTCTCCTTGGCTTGCTAATGTCTGTCTTCTCCCTGCGTCTCCCTGACTTTCCTTCTGTGTAACTGTGTCCTAACCTCTTCTTCTTATAATCCTTTCATATTGGATTAAGGTCTACTGCAATGACCTCATTTAACATTAATCACATCTATAAAGGCTCTGTCTTCAAATCTAGACATTTACTGACATACTAGGAGTTAAGACTTAAACAAAATTTAGGGGGTCAAAATTCATCTCCTGCTACCCTCTACTTTTTTCCTTTCTGCCCAAAAACCTTTATGCACAATTCTTTGCCCAGATCAAAAGTTCAAATTCAAACCTGTACTTTGAATAGAAAGGCTCCTAGTATAAGGATGGAATGAGAAAATGAAGGGGTCCAGCAAAGCCCTTTCTGATCACCCCAATTTTCTCCAAATTTCTATAGGAATTGCCTATAAAATACATTCAACATGTAATTGCACACTTTATTGTGATATCTTTGCTGCCTTTTAAAAGTCTATATCTATTTTTTCACTTTAAAATATCCTTTACCCTGTGCCCATATAGGTTCTACTTCTTAATTAAACTGAAACCCCTAGAGGGCAGAAACTGTCATATCCCATCTTGTGTCCATAGTACTCAGAACCTAGGGAGTCATCTCTGAAGGCTGGGACTCCTCCTGAGTAGGCAGGCTGAGAGGAAACAAAGAATAAGGCACAATATCCAGCTACTAGTTATCTGCAGAGGCTGGGAGAGCAGGTCCAGGTAAACAGGACTTGAAAATATCAGGTGATCCACCAAGAAGGCTCAGGTCATTGTGGACAACTGGGTGTCTGAAAACTTAGGTAAGTTTCAAATAGGGCGCAGAGCCCAGCAATGGGGAGTTCCAGACCAGTGACTATCCCGAGTTAGGCAAATCTGGGATATCCTGGTGACTTCTGCACTCAGGAAAGCAGAGTGCCATCACGGAAGAGAACCAACCCTAGATCCTGAGACAGAGCAAGATGGGATGGAGACCCAATAGCAGAACCCAGTCCTGGGAAGAAGTCACTGAAGTCCACATGCGAGGCTGTGATCCCCGAGAGTGAGATAAGGTTATTTCAATGACATCTTCCCTACATCAGGGTTAGCTTGAAAGTCAGATACCAAAGAACCTTCAGGTACTTTTCCTTGTACTCTTTCTCACAGCCTTTGAAGGAGTAAGGAAATGAAGCAACACTGTCTTGATTGGACAAGAGAGAGTAGACAGCCATTCTCTGCTAAAAGGCATTTCCATTCTGACCTGCAGACCACCACCACCATGCTCTTGGGGACTCTAAGTGGCACAATCCAAGCTGCTGGGATCCTGACTCTTGGATGTCTTAACAAATCCGTACCTGATCACCTTGTTTCTCTTGAAAGCTTTGGTCCCACTGTTGTTTCATCAATCCACCCAAGCCCTTTATTGTAATTATATATAATGCCCTAATGGTCATGGAGCACTGTCTTTACTCTTGCTTGGCTCCTGCTGAGAAACAAAGAGCATCTGTCTTCACTGGGAAGAATGGAGACTGCTCTAATTATACAGCATCTGCTGCCTCACTCTTGGATGAGAGACTGATGGTGCTTTGGTTTTTCTTCTCCCTGCCCCTCTCCAGGGATTCTCAGATTGAAAGTGTTTCTGGTCCCACATTATCGATCAGAGTGGAAGGCCCTTGTTGTTAGAGTAATGTGGTTTGCTAGCTTCCATCCAATCTAGAAATTCGAGGAGGAAAAAAAATCCCATGAAAAGCCAAGGCCTGCAAAAGTACTCAGATATCCTGTAATAGAAGGCAAAACCTTCTAAAAACAAGTTTGAATGAAAATAGCAATAGCTTATTGATTTATCCACTGAGAAAAAAAAAATGTGTCTTCCCCATGCTGAGCCCCATTCCTTTTGCTAAACCAAACTTATCTTTCATAATGGTAAGATTTCAGCCTTGCAGCTTGGCTAATGGAAGTCTCAAGTCTTGGAAGGCTCTTGGCCCATTAATCAAAACTAAATATCAGGATGAATGCCTCTCAGTCCACACTGCCTTCCCCACCCAGCCCTGTGTCATAGCAGCAGTGACATGACTGAAGGGACACTGGTGAGTGATAGGTCAATAAGCAGCTTTAATCAAAAATAATGATGCCCAAATTCAATCTGACAAGTAGGAAGGTTGTTAAAAAGTCAGCCTATGAAGTATTTTTTAAAGTCTTCACCAATATTTAAAGGATAATTTGCTGCTACTTTTCTATATCCTGTCTTAAGGAAGTCAACTATTTCTTAAGGAAAAACTGAATTAAAAAGTGGGGTTCCCTTGCTTATCTGTCTCCCTTTCTAGCTGCTTCCTGAAACTTCTGCTTTCCTATTCCAAGTATCATCCTGATACTTAAATTTCAACACATAAGGGCCGACCTTCCGCCACGGAAATTTTGCTCTAGTTTGTAAAGGCTGAATCAAAGCACATGATTTCCTCATTAAATGTGTAAAACAACTGTTTTTGTCTCTGGGTATAAAGAGACACCAGTAGTCCACATTCCAGCATTACCACACATACTTAACCCAATACTACAGACAAGGAAATGAATCTTCTCCATATTACTTCCTGTATTTCAGTTTCCTTTACTCTTCATCCTGCTTCAGGTTTCTGGTTCCAGAAGGTAGTCATCACCAGTTCAAGACATGAATTACTCTTTCATTGGAGAGAAAATCACAGCATGGGTGCCATTCCTAAATTTAGAGTACTAAGCACCAAACTCCAGGTTTCAATGATTTCTCCCTTGTATCTCTACACTATTTTCTCTAGGTTGACATGTCCTCACCAAGAAATTTTGTCTTAATTTGACTAACTGCCCTCCTTTAAAGCTTTCCACTAAGTTCTCTGCAAGTGTGGGCAGCCTGCAACCAGATTACCCAGGGCTGTATCTGAAATCTTTCCCTCATTGGCTCCTTACTTATCAATTAGAAGTCTCAAGTTCTCATAAACGGTCATTAGAAAACACTGTATAGACTGCTGTGTTATATTGAAGATGTGTATATATATATATATATGCATATGTATATATAAATATATATATTTCTGTGACTAATATAAAAATATGAAAAGTAATGGTGACCATTGGAAGACAAGACAATAGAGCAGTTGAAGCTAAGTTTGGGGTTAAAATCATCAAAGGAAATAGGGCTGGGCCCTGCTTGGCCTGGCTACTGTCAGAAGTAAAAGTTCACAAAACAAAACAGTAAATTCCCAGATGTTACCCACAAGCAGTTTTGATTTCAAACAGATTTAAAGCCCACGTCATAGGAGCACCAACTCGGCCTCCAGTCCAATGTCAAGGTCTGTTGATGAGAACAATGGCATTTCCATGGCCCCACTCTGTGATCTCCAGGCCCTTCTGGGCAGGTGGAGTGACAGAAAAGTCCACACCACAGGCTCAGCTGACCACCAGGGCAGTCAGCCACACTCACAGGCTGCCTTTGGCAGGAACCTACTGCTATCTCTGCCAAATGGTCTCTCGTGACTCAGAATCTCAAACTTGTTTTAAATGGAGGGAAAGTCACTTTCAGGCATGAGGTTCTTGGCCCATTGCTGCTTTGTGTAAACACAGTCTATGGCTATTTTGGTCTTTTGGATTTTAAGATGCATCTGCTGAGTTGTGGCAAGGGTGAACGAATTGGTGTTGGCTCCAATTTAAGAATTTTCTATTCTTTAAGTGCTGGCGGCAGAAAACTGGGAGCAGTGCCTCAGAGAATAGAATGTGGCTGAGGGGATGAACAGGGAAATAAGTGTGGGCCTTGATTTACAAAGAATCAACTCTACAGAAGTCTGAATGTGTAAAAACTAATATATCAATTTTAGAGTAAGAATTCTTACTCTACAGAAAAATAAAAATTTGATCATCTTGAAGTATGATGTCTAATATATTGCAAGAGTAATATAACTTATGAAAGGTCAACTGCCTTGTTTTTTGAGGTGACATATTCCCCTTCCATGGTGCTCTCCTCAATCTCCAGTGAAAGGCGGGTACCCAGTCCAGTCCCTTTTTCTACCACCCACTGTCTTTTGAACCCACTTTAGGTCTTAACTGATGAGTCTTAACTGCACAGGTGTTTACTTCTTCATCAAGCATTCATCTGACTAAGGCACATGGGTTCTGTTGTCAATGCTGGGACACATGATTATAATTTAAGGAGTGAGTGTGATTGTAAAAGGAAAGAGGACAGACAAGTTTGGGAAACAAAGAGCCCATTTGTTGAGAGTCGACAGTACAAATCCCTCTGATGCATTCTAAAAGTTAAACTCTAAAGCTCCCTTCGTGTCCCTCAACCTCCGGCACATTCACAGCAGGAAAAAGTCATGCTGAAAAACAAAATCCCCTTCTCCAAGAGAAGTTAAAGTTTATGCAACAGCTCTTTTGCTTACATGCCCTTCTCTAAAACTCAGTGAGGACTCCACGCACAAGCCCAAAGAAAAGCAATAGTGAACACGTAGTTCTTGGCCCCAAGGCACCTATGATCTCTCTGTGCAGAGTAGAAGCAAGTCACATTTACAACAGAGCAAGGTAAGCCCCATGAGATGAGTATTCACACAGTATTATAGAAGGCACCCAGCCCAGCCTCAGAGTTAGGCTTCTCAAAATTGATGACCTCTAAGTTCGATCTTGGAGGACAAATGAAGTGAGGAACAAAGGGAGTTATTCCTGACAAACAAGCAATGAACCTATACAAAGCTCAGGGACTGTGACCACAGACATGTGCCGGGGTGGCCTTCTCTTCAATATGCCAGGGCTCAGGAAGGTCAGTCTTGCTTGTCGTGGTGGTGACGAGGCTCAGCAAAGTTCAATCTCTTAAGTTCCCTGAAGGCAAATCATCCCTGTTCTTCTTCTCACTCTTTTTCAAACCAAGGACGGGCCAGTAAGTGATAAGGCTGGGGCTTTCCTGACAGAGCTCCCATGTTTGGCTTGGCTGAAAATTGAAAGACCTTGGTTCTTCAATCATCTGATTCTCTTTGTTCTCAAGGTTTAGCACAGTCTTACAAGGGGGATGGTTAAACAAAAGGAAAATGCCTGTTTTTTTTCAGACTGTGCAAATAAACATTTGCTCAAACATGAAGTAGCTAATCCATAAGAACAGGCAAATGCTTCGGATGACTTAACAAACAAATCTTACATGATGCAATTCGGTACTTTTAAAATTAAGGAATTGTGTTCAGCAAGAAAATGTTGTGCAATATATTGTCCAAGAGTCTTTTCTAGAAAATATGCTGAAAATAATTGGATCAGTATAGTCCCCCAGAGGCTAGCTTTCATATCATCTATCATTGAAGGGTCGGTATCCTGTGCTCTATCGGAGTATTATTAGTGAAGGGACCTGAGAGTTTATTACAAACCAGAAGTGGCAGAGGTAGTGGGAGAACCAAACAAACTAAAGGCTTGAGAGTTTCATTTTTACAATGGACTAGCAGTTAGAGAAGACTTAATTTTCAAGCACTAAGGAAAACAAATTTGGAGATTCACTTTTGTCTTTGAAATTAAAACTGTGTTTTAGTAAACAAAGCTGATACCATTTAAACATGAACCCATGACATCTCCCGGCTGCTGCTGCTTTTTTCTTTGTCTCCTCATTTGATCTGTTCAAAATACAAACATGGCATTTCTGTGTCGCCAGAGAAACTAATGTGGGCTGACTGGCTGATTTCTAGCTGCTCTGGTTTTCCTGTAGTCCTTAAAATTGTTGTGATAAATGAGATCCCTCTAAGGTACAATATCTAACTCCACAGAGTTTGTGGACCACGCAGATTTTCTGCCGGTGTCAGTATTTGGTCAGCTGAGTTGATCTTGCCATCTTCCTTCCATATTTTACAAAGACAAACAGAAAAGTTAATATGAATCATACTGAGAGTTCAGTATGTGCTGTATGCTATGAGGGAGAATTTGCTCCTAAATCAGATAAATATGTTTATGTGTATGAATTGTTATACTTGAATTGGCTACAGCATTTTGTATGACTGCAAATATATGACACCTAAGCTAATTACAATGGCTTCTAAAGTGTTTCATTCTTTGTCAATGGACTCAGTATCCTTGGAATGTGCTGCTTAAGTGTGCCTGAATTTTCTACACGCCATTTTCAGAGGTCCATTTGTTTATGACATGACGTAGGAAAAAAATCACATTGATTCTTTTTTTGAAGAAAACATACGTACATATATATATATATATATATATATATATATATATATCATCAAGCAAGTGAATAAATTATTGAAAAGCCTACTTTATGGATTGTGCAGCCCACTGTTAAAAAATGTATTTGTTTAATAAAATGTTCAAATTATAAGCATTTACATTGTCCTGATAAATACGAATGCCATATTTAAATGTTGTTCAACATGGTGTATATTCCCTAATAAAATATTTGAAACCTCTTTTTTTAGACACCCATTGCCATCATTCTTCAATCATGACATGCTCCTAATATGTTTATTGAGAAACAAAGTAGGGAGTTCAGAGAAAGAGAGTTCATGTCTTTGGTAACTAAATGGGTAGATTATATATAAGATATGACGGTTGGCAGTATTCAAGGGACAGGTAAGAGTCAAAACACAATAGCATCTCTTTCAAATATGTGTGTTAATATATACAGTCATTTTCAACCATTATGCAGCAGTGATCCTTACCCTCACCCACACTGAATTTGTTAGTCTCTGTTTTAGACTCAAAAGTTTTTCGGTGATAATTCTGTTCCTTTACATGTTGATTTTTAACCAGTTCCTAAATTATTCTATGAGCCTATTGATTCTATTCTCAAAGAGTTTCTTGATGTCAAATATTTCTGCCCATCAATTATTATCATCTCTCCTGTTTATAAATACAAATTTCCTCCAACGGTGTTTATGAAAAATGCTATTGTGTATGTGGACCGAAAAACCACTATCCCCCTACTCACTCCTTACTTTGTTGTTGTTTTGATATGTAGGCTCTTTTCAAAAATAATATATGCACATGATAAACTAAATAAATTAAAGCATTACAGTGTCATGGGCTTGATTTGAGCTGTGAGGTGCTAAATGCAATCACCCCTATCCTTAGCTGTCTTCTACAAGAACTATACATAGAGAGATAAGAGGCCCTAAGAAAATGCTGTTCATACTCAAGCTTTCCTACTCTCACTTGCTTGAATCCAAAATGTCCAGATTAGAGGAGCAAACCCCAATGCCTACTTTCATCCAACCCCATGAGTAAGGACTGGTAGGAAAGCTGAAATTGACAGCCTAATTATGGCAACAGCTACTCTGGAAGTGAGACTCCGATAATACATGTAATGAAATGGGATGGGAAATGGCTAAGATAGAGTGGAATCCCGCCCATGAAGAACCCAAAGTCCAAGAACAACCAACCAGAACACACATTTATCAGCAATCTGACCAGTAGGGATGGGGATAGGGGCTCAAAGGGGCAAAGGACAAGAGTGAAAGCAAAGACGAAGGTACAAGGAGAGAAGCAGACATTCTTCCCCCGTCCCTATAAAAACACCATATGTGGGTGTACGTTGAAAAGCATAGTGCTACCAACCTGCAGCCCTACTGCCCCTGGGATAACCACTATCACTATTTTCTTGTAAATTCACCCTTTCAACAAATACTTAGTATCTAATATATGCCAAACAGCATCTCAGAATACATTAATGATCAAAGCAAGGTAGAAAAAGACTTGTCCCATGAAGCTTCCATTGCTCTAGAAACGCATGCACATGCAAATGAATGAGTCTTTTCAAATCTTTATAAAATCAGAATGAGCCTGATACTGAGATTTATGACATGAGATGCATTTTATAGTTGTTGGGCAATTGGTCATCCCTGATTATCTTAGATATCTGAGATTTTGTGTTAGCAAACATCCAAAAATTATTAAAGCAAAGTTGAATCTCCTGCCCTTTGGAAAGTTATAGTTTGATATTATGAGTCTTAGCAAAAATTTTTGAAAATTTATTTTAGATCCTTTAATCTGTTTAGGAGTCATAGACTTATTTCAACCCTGTTGTCACTGCTTGAATATTTTTGGAATTCTTTAGAGATCACCTATAGAATTATTTTATGTGTGTCACTATCTCCTCAATCTCACGCTATTTGCTGATTAAAACAAATAGGAATAGCTTTGATCACAAAAACTCTTTCTCTAACATGGAAAATGAGACTTTCAGCTTAGGAGACAAACTCAGAGCTCCTTCTGTTTGATTCTGTAGGTGGCTGGTGACAATATTTGTCCAGATTATTCTTATTCTGCTGATCAAACGCAAGCTGGAAAGTTGATCCACTATAAAATGCCATTCTGAAAAAAATTAGTGGGAAAAAAATGCTTGGATAGTTTTCAAACTTTAAAAAATAAATTAAAAAATGTAATCATTTCTTTGAATGGAACCTTAAGCAGAAGACTGATGTGCAAAACAAAGCAAAGAAAAGCTGTTCTGGAGTGATGCAGGAGCAGGATAAAACCCCAGCCACTCAGACACCCACATACTCTCTCCCCCTGGTGACCCCTCTGCAGGTCCCTGGGACCCCCGGAGTAAATTTTAAGCACCACTGAACTCTGACTATGTACATCCTTCTGGAACAGTGGGATCCTAGCTTCTCATAGACCTGGGACAAAGCCATCAGCCTGTAAAAATTTCCACAAGAGGGAAAGAGTCAATGGTAAAAGGCTGTAGAGGGTAAAGTGTCTCCCTAAAGAGCTCTGTTGTTAAAGAAGACTGCTAAAGATGGATGGAGGGCCGATAACCAAAGGTAATTGACAAATAGGGGCTCATATCTGCAAGAAGACTTTCCAGAAGGTTGAAATTCAGAGCAAGCTTTTGAAAGTTTATGAAAACTGCAGCAAGAAACAGAGAGGGTATGGTAGCTGAATGAATTGGTCAATACAACCAGGGAGTGGCTACCACTTATTGACTACATAAACTCTGGGAAGTGACAAAGGTGGGATTTGAACCCAGTTACTCTGACTCTAGAGACCAGTCTCTTAACAGATATGCCTTGATGCCTCAGGAAGCCAGGCTGCCCATTTTATCACTAATAAAGTTTCAAATTGGAGGATACATCGCAGGTCCAGGAATAAGTGAACTTGGTAAGGGGCTGCCCTGGGAGGACCAGCTTGCAGAGCAAAGGTAACTATCACTCATTGGGGTCACTCACAATGAAAGGATGAAAAGAATCTGAGCTGAGCCCTCCAGGTTCATTTTTCCCAAATTCTCCCATCAGCTTAAGCCTCTCAATGAGATGAATGGAAGGAATGCTGGGCAGGTGAGAAGACTTACTCCCTCTCACAAGGCAGGCAGCTCAGAAAGGGCAGGGAAGAAGTGGACCCTAACAAGCAGGAAGAAGCCAAAGTCAAAGAAAGCAAAGAAGCTGAGACCCTGCAGATGGTCTAAAACCGGGATATAGCCAGAAATTAAGGAGACTGCCTAAAGTGGAGACAAGAGGTAGACCAAAAGAGTCAGCAATTCCTTCTGAATGTGGCTACCAACACCTGGATGTGACAGACACTTTATACACACAGCTTTAAAAGCACGCTCCTTTTATAGATGAGGAAACTGAGCACGGGAGACTTACCACCTTCTCACCACATCCTAGCTGTTGACAACCACAGTGACATTTCCTCTCTACCTCTAGGCAACCTCTCACTCTTTTGGCCAAGAAGGAAGAGAAATTCACTGCAAAGCAAAATATTCAAATGCTACCCTGCATTAGAATGTTGCTTTTAAAATCCTGCATCTAATAAAGTTTTTAATAAAATGCTTAATGTGACCATTTTGCAGAAGCACATTCACTACCCAGAGAACACAATATTCCCTCATCCCAAAATTAGGACATACCACTTTCAAAACAAGGCAGGACAGTCAAACACGGGGCATCCCTGAACATATGCTTGCTTAGCTATGCTCATCCCGAGTTCCCAAAGCAAACATCATCAGCTTACTGCTCTTGTGCTCAGCGGCATTCAGTAGCCCCTACTCTAAGGTCATGGTCCCATGAGCGAGCTGACACAATCAGAATCCCTGACTTTCTAGTGAGAAAGTCAACCAGAGCCGCAGCACCAATAACGTGACCCCTAGAAGCACAGCAAACTGGTATTATTCCTTTTACAGCCACAGCAGGCCTTGCAGCTGGAAGCCTCCTTCAGAACTCAGATCCTGAAATTCTCCAGATATGAAAATTGCTTCCAGTTTCCTCCCAAAATTCATCTCAGTCACACTCTTTCCCATTACCTGCAAAAACAGCACCGGAGTTAATAGTTTTGCCCCTTGTTAGCTGGTAATTGGAGAGTTGTTGATTTAATCGCTGCTTGCTACCCACGTGAAGGGAGGGACAATCCTGTCAGCTTGTGATAAATATTTAGTAAAAGAACAAAGAGGCTGTCCTTTCCCGGCCCAGTACTCTGTGGACAGCAGGGAATATGGAGGTGTGAGAAGAATTTGCATCCATATTTAGAAGAGATGTCTTCAAACGTGCCTGCAGCTGTGACCTGAAGAAGCAAATAATAGAGCAAAGCAGAAAGACAAGAATCTCACATCTGAGGCACCAGTTCCTTGCATAGTGGACAGCAGTTACAGGAGAAGCGATCAATAGAAAATGCAGAAAAAGGCCACTGATTGACAGGCATCACGTTCTGATTTGCTAAGGGTTGAAAGTGGTCTGGGCAGGTAGTGGACAACCTGGCCTTCAGGAGTCTCTCTATGAATACAGCAAGAAAACCATGAGGCAAGAATGGTCACCCTGTGCCCCCAACCTCTAGATCACATCCAGTTATCTAGGCCCCAAATGCCCTGTACTGATGGCCCTGAGATGGCCCCCAAAATTGCTCAGGAGGTTTCTCTAGTCCTCTCACTTAATCAACAGGGGGCTGTTTACAGGGCTGAGCTGGACATGGAAGGGCAGATGGGAACTGCAGGCAGAGCCAGCACCCATGTGGCCGCCACAGTTCACACCTGTTTTCCAGGTCATTCTGAGTGTGTACTTGTCATGAGAGGAGGAAGAACTTTCAGACCCTTCTTGTTATTCTCTGTAGTTATGGTCTATAAAGAGACCACAAACCCTGCGTTAGAAAAGACTGAGCCATCACCCTTAAGGGAAACACCAGGTTAAGTTCCTGCAAGCCTCTGGCCACAACTTTTCATCAACTAATCAACACATCACCTGATTTTATGCATACTTCTGTTTGAAGACACCTGATTTGCTAAACATTGTTGATTTATTAAGATTGAACTTATGCAAAACAGCACTGTAACTCATGGCTCAAGGAGATTTATCTAACATAGGTATTTTTGAGCAAAAAGCACAAAAATGCTACCCAAAAAGGGTCTCAGGAAACAAAGCACCATAGGACTTTGTTTGCAGATGAAGCAAGAAGACCGCTGTGGCCTTGTTCTCCCTCCGGGCGTATCAGGTAACTCAAACCTTTCTCTCCGTGCATATCCTCACATGTGGGGGCAAATGCCCCACATATTCATTTGGGAATTACAAATAAATTTTATCAAGTAGGAAAATTTTGAAATACAGATTATGAGACTCATGCAGATGACTGTATTTGATTTAAATGATTGACAGGAAGGAAGAGAGAGGAAGAAGAATTTTTGCTTATTTAGTTTTTCATTTTGGTTGCCCCGCCATCCTATATCCAACACTGGATCTCAAACCCGGGTCCTTGGACTTGACATGGACTGTGCTGCAGCCACACACTTAATGCCAGGGCGCACTCACTGACACTCTTGCTTTGACTGAAATGTGTCTACAGGTGGGCCCACAGACAGAAAAGAGATTCTTCCAGAACTGTAGGCTAGGGCCTGGCCAGTGGAAGCCCAGCAGTCCACTCAAACAACTTTAAAATGCTGTGTTCATAAAGGAAAATGACATGACAGACCCAAAGCAGCCCCTTCCCCCATTTCTACATTGAGAGCCTCACTTTCTTTCTCAACAGCAGAGATTAGGAGGCAGACACCGATTTTAGTGTTCGCTCAACCCTGCAAATTTATTTAAGCTACACCAGGAATGCAAATCAACTGCCATGTATCAGTTTCCAGGAACTTTACAAGTTATGTCTTCTTATCTTTATAAAAAGCCCTGCTGGGAAGCATCTTTGCTCCCCTTTTTATAAGCAAAGAAATTGCAGGGACTTCATGGTATAGTAACACAAGTTCCCCAATATTATTTTTCCTTTTTCAAAAACACTTAGCCATTTAACATGCCATGTAATTTTAGTAACAGAGAATTACTTTGCTGTGTTCCAAGAATAAATCACTGGGGTTTTTATTAAACTTTCATTTAAATTGTAAATTAAGTTAGAAGAGTTTGTATCCCCTCCAGGGCAAGGGGACCCAAGGCTAGCCCAGGCCAGTGGTGTGAGCCAGGACTGGGCAAGCACATGGAAAGTCATGCCCAGAATCAGGGGCATATGAAGGGAACCTGGTACCACTGTCCCTAAGGAAAGATCTGCATGTCAAGGCAAAGAGGTTTTGGGGGTTTTTTTGTAATCAAGTCTGAATCCAAAGATAAGAAAGGAAGTAGAGAATAGTCGAAGAGGTCAAAGAGTCTGGAATGAACCCCCGCAGGAGAGGAGTCTGGTGGGGACAGGACCCATCACAGAAGGGTGTGCATGTGGCTTGGAGCCAGTGCCATCCTTACTCTGACTCTGTGACAGAGCAATCTGGGTGTGCCTGGAAATGCTGCAGCACCATTTGCTCCTCTGAACCACACTCTTTTCAGGACACCAGATACCAGAATCGCCCAGCATCATCAGGACACCAGCAGCCACTCCGGTTGCCTTCCTGTCTGGACCAACTTGTCCAGAGTTGGAGCAAAGACCCAGGTCTCTGTGTCAGAAGGTACAGGAACTGCTGAGAGATAGGGGACCCTAAATGGAGGTATGTCCCTGGGATTGGGAGGCCAGAATGCCACCAGTTCCATCACTGAAGAAACCTAGGCTTCAGGACACAGCTTCTGGAATGCATGGGTGGTGAGATGCTCAGGAAGAGAGACACATGCTACATCCCCTCCAGGTGCCCGGATGCTGAGTGCTGGTCAGGGTGGTGGTCCTGAAGACAGGCACGGAGAGTCTGGAGAAAGCCATCTTCCAAACTGCAGTCCCCTTGAGCATACACTCACCTCGTTCTGTTCACTGCACCAGACATCTCTCAGAATACAGCTGCTTCTGAGCTGCTTTTGCATTCTGAGGAATGATCCAAGATCCGACCCCACACTCTTGCTCATACCTTCCCAGGGCAGCTGGCCTGTACCTTCTCAACTGTGAGCTCTCCTTTACCTAGGACTGGAGGCAAGCTAAGTGAACTGGCTAGGCTTTCTGAAAACTTCTTTCTGTGGACATTGTGAGAAGGATATGCTTCTAAATTAATAAGCACCTCCATCCTGGGAAGTGAGAGAAGAGCAGCACACTGTCACCGGAAGCACTACCCAGAGCCAGGGAGCCCTTGGTCCAGCTCAACTCCATGCACAGTCCTTTCACCCCTCCTTCCAGGGGAAGCCCCCCCACAAGGCCAGGGGCCCACAGCCCAGAACCCACGTCAGCACCTCTGCTGGAGAGGCAGTGAGAGAGTACATGGGTGAGATTAGAGGTCAAAGGAACTAACAAGAACCTCCAGCCCCAGAAACAGCCAAATAAAGATGGGTGCTGATGCTTCCTTCCCCCTCCCAACTTTATTGAGATATAGTGGACCAATAACTTTGTGGGATTTGAGGTGTACAATTTGAATATTTGATAAATGTATATACAGTATTGGGAAATGGATTCCTCAGTAAAGTCAACTGATACACACATCACCTCATCCTACCCATGTGCATGCTGTAAGAACATTACAATCCATTCTCTCAGCAAATTTCAAGTGCACAGTGCAATAGTGTTAACTCTAGTCATCACACTGTGCATGAGATCCCAGAACTTATTCATCTTATGCCTGCAAGTCTATACTAGTTGACCTATATCTCCCCGTTTCCCTCAACCCCAAACCCATAACAACTACCATTCTACTGTTTCTAGAGACTGACTTTTAGATTCATAAATTATGGAGATCATATAGTATTTTTATTTCTCTGTCAGACTTATTTCACTTGGAATAATGCCCTTAGTCTTCACCCATGTTGTCACAAACGGCAGGACTTGCTTTTTTTTATGATCAAATAATATTGCAATGTCTTTTATTTGTACAGTCATTCATCAGGAGACACAAGTTGTTTCCTTATCTTGACTATGATAAATAATGTTGCAATGAACATGCGGGTGCAGATATCTCTTCAAGAGAGTGATTTTAATCCTTTTGTATATATAACCAGAAGTGGGATTGCTGGGCTGTGTGGTAGATAGATAGATGTATATGTTTATATGCGCATATATGTGCATACACACATTTATTTAGAAACAACGTACTGTTTTCCATAATGGCTACACCAACAGGGCACAATGGTTCCTTTTTCTCCATATCCTCACCAACATTTAATTCTTGTGTTTAATAATAGCCATCCTAGTAAGTGTAAGGTGATATCTAATTATGCTTTTTCTTTGCATTTCCCTGATAATTAGTGATGCCAGCTCTCTTCTGATAGAATTTGTCACAGAGAAGAGCATCTGGTCACACACTGGCAGGAGCTGGAAAGAAAATGCTAAATAAATCCCAGGTCCTGGAACAAAGCTCTGGCACCTAAAAGTGTAGGTGCTGGTTATGACTCTGATAAAGGGGTGGTCAGGACTCAGAAAACTTGCATCCTGCTTTGTCCATCGCTACTCCTGCTAAGTTCCCAAGCCACTTAAGGAAAAGGAAAAAAAAAAAAAAAAAAAAGACAAAGCCAGGAAAAGTGACAACAAATCTTTATTAAGAAAACCTTTACTAAAAGCCTCCAATGACATCCTCATTGTTCTTAGTAGAAAATGCAAAATTCTTAGCGATCCCCTGATAAAGAGGTCTCCCTTCCCCTTCCTCTTTGCTCTCCACTCAGTCTGCCTTACAGCTCCTTCGTGACCTGCTCTTCCAGCCCCATCCAGAGAGCTCCCGCCTCTCTACTCAGGCTCTTTCTATTCATTCGTTCTCAATTTAACATCACCAGCCCCTACCCTGATCTCAAAACTAGGTTAGATTCTGCTTATAGTCATTATTATGACATCCCATACTTCTAGGGAGAACTAACTAAATTGCAGTTATGTACCTAATTTTTATTTATCTGGCCAACATCTATCTCCCTAACAGGAGTGAGAGCTCTATACAGGCTCAGACCATGTCTTTCAAAATACCTAATGCATTTCTGTGTCTAATACAATGCCTATCTCATAGATATAGCTCAAAATATCTGTTGACTGAATAATTTAATAAATAACCTGAGGTTCCAGGTTTTTTGTTGTTGTTTTTAAAAGAAAGGTACAGACAGGAATGAAGTCAAGCAGAAGCAGACAGGCAGGGAAAGAGAAGAGGAAGAATGATTTTATTCACTTTATCTAGATGTTCATCTTGGTTGTTGCCACCAGCAAGGGTCAAGAACCCGGGACCTTGAGAGCTATATCTATGGACTGTGCCCAACCCCTACCCCACCAGGGCATGCCAGGTTCCAGTTTTAATACTAAACAAAGATTACCTAATTTCATTTTCATTCTGTCTTAAGTTTTGCTATCCTTTTTGCAAATGAGAATCTTAGTCCCCCTAAATGATAAACATTCTCTTATGTCTCCCTAACTAGAACTCAAGCATCGGAATATGGTCAAGTCATGTGATTTTACTCCTCAAACTTCATTTTCTATTGCAACTCCCATGAATCAGTCTATCCCACTCTTCCCACAAGGCATCATCTGGACCTTTGAGTTCCTACTATCTTTCCTAGAAATCTCTTTGCTCTTAGAAGAAAATGGAATGTCATTGAATCCTCTCCATTCCATGCCATCTTTTCCTTTGTAGCACTAGAGTACTGCAGAAAAGATCTTCATTGGTAAGCTCTGGATCAGTCCCAAGACAGATAAACTCACACTCTAAGGCCTTGATATGTAAGCAAGATCATCACAAGCTAGATGATCTCTTAACAGCACTTCCTCACTAATGCTCAGCAAATCCATAATTATGTGATGACTCATAAAGAGGAGCGTTAAGAGTTATAAGACTTTGGAGTTGAAAGACAGATAAACTCACACTCTAAGGCCTTGATATGTAAGCAAGATCATCACAAGCTAGATGATCTCTAACAGCACTTCCTCACTAATGCTCAGCAAATCCATAATTATGTGATGACTCATAAAGAGGAGGGTTAAGAGTTATAAGCCCTTGGAGTTGAACTAAGTTAGTTTCTAATTCTGTAGTCATTTATCAGCTATATGACCTTGACTAGTTCCTTAATTTCTGAAAGCCTGGGTGTAATACACTTCACAAGGTCATCAGGGGAAAAATGGGAAATTGTATCTGTGAATGTTTAGAACAGGTCCCAATACTCAGAAGACAGGTTTGTGCAGGTCATTGATACTATCATTTTCCTGGGTCATTTTCATCAACAAGATCCAGTCCTCTCATTCCAGCCAACATAGGTACCCACATAGGCATCTCCAGAATGACCACAGAATGAGCTATACTGAAACGAAGGAAGAGGCAAAGTGGCACAGTATTAAGGGGAGGTAGACCTTAAGGATTCATTTTTCAAAGAAATTTTATTATTAAATTTAGTTAAAAACAGTTATATTAGTCAGGCAAATAAATAGATCAATATGACATACAAATATAAAGATTTTATTATATTAACTATGAAGCGATATGTTATATGGTATTAAATCACACAGTTATGGAGACTGAAAAGTCCTGCCACCTGTTGACCCCCCACCAGAGACTTAGGAAGGTCAGTGATGAAGTTCAAAGGCTGAGAGCCAGAAAATCAATGGTGTAAATTATAGTATAGGTCGGAAGGCCTAGAACCAAAAGAATACCTACCTTCCCAGTTCAAAAAATATGACAGAGAGTTTGAATTTTCCCTCCACATTTTAATTCAGGCCTTCGGTGAGCTGGAGGCTGAGGGCAATCTGCTTTATTCAACATATGAATTCAAATAATAATCTCTTCCAGAAGCACACTCACAGACACACCCAGAAGTAATGTTAAACCAGATATCTGGGCATCTCGTGGCCCACTCATGTTGATCATATAACTTACCTTCACCACAATAATTACAAACGTTAGGTGACATATTTTTTTTTTTTGTTAATATTTGGATTCCACGACAAAACTTGCATTGTTTACTTGTATCTGTACCCGTGAATCACCAAAAATAATTTAAATCATTTATAATAAGCATTGGTCATTCATCCATTACATGTTGAACAGTAAGACACACTCACAGGCTTATAAATTAAGAATATGATGCCAAGCTGTATCTGTCTGTGTCCAGCCAAGAAAATAGGTATCATTCTAAACTATCCACAAAAGAATACAATACAAAGGATTAGTTTTAAATGTTACGTAATGATTGGAAGAGAAAAAGGAATAAGGATGTGGGGGAAGACTAGGAGAACAAAAGAAAAAACAAATTGCCAAATGCATGTCACAGACCTGGCCTGAAATCTTCCTCCCACTAGGTACTGAGCTGTTCCTGGCATGACCACATGCTGGAGGAGTCCTGTGCTGGCTCAGGTGCCTGCAAGTCCACAACTGGGTGTTCATGGGTCCCTCAGCACCAGTGCGTGCTTTCCTGGGTATTTCAAAGATAGAAGGCCTTCATCACACAAATATGACACTGGTCATGCAATGTGCTATGCCTCAATTTGACAAATTTAGAAAATGAAAGCATTATTGCACTCTAATGCTTTAGTAGTTAGGATCCTCATCCTCCAATAGGAGCATCCCAAGGACTCAGGTTTACATCCTGAAGTGAGGTGGGGCACATGGAAGTGGCAGTGTGAAGCAGGAAGGAGAGGGAAACAGGAGAGAGAGGAGGGAGACACGGGGAGTGGAGAGTGGAGAAAGAAGAGAGGAAGAGAAGAGGAGGAGGAGGGAGGGGAGGGAATGACCAAGATGTACAAGTAGGCAAAATAAATGCTTCTCTCTTCCCACCTGCCTGCCAATTCACCTTGATTTCTGTTTACACCTCCCTTTAAAAAGAAAAGTAGAATGCCAGTCAATATTTTAATTTCAGGTAAATAATAATTTTCAGTATAAATATGTATCATAAGGAATAAAGTCTTTTTCTCTGACCCAAAGAGTTTTTCAAGAATTAGATTCAAACTTCCATTAATGTGGATATGGCATCACTCCCATCACCGGTGCTCATCACTACTATTCTCTCTACTCATTGTTCCCTTCCCTCTGTCTTCTCCCCCATCAGGTAATCAGTGTTTATATTGCAGTCAAATATTTTTGTTGTGCTTTGTTAGTTTGTTTGCTTAGTTTATGTTCTCTTATGGGGTGATTTTGGTATAGAGGTTCACACATGCAACTAATGTCTACACATGCACAATCTTGAAATGAATTCTAGAAAAAAAATTACTAAAAAACAATTGTAGTTCTTTGGGGGGTTTTTTTTTTTGGAAACTTGATAATGAAATGGGAATTTGAATGAATTAGTTCATTAAATCTCTCACTTTTTGAATGATTGCTATTTGTGATATCCATGGTGGCCACAGAGAACAGGATTCTCATCAAAAGTTATAAGGCAGCAGTGTAGAGGGAAGATGAGGAGCCAGGAAATCTAAGGCTCTGGTTCTAGACACTCCCAAGTAGGTGCCCTGGAAAACCCTCAGAAATAGCTCCAGGAGAAGGATTTTGACATGCTCAGGGGATAATGCTTCCAGAGAGTAAGTTAGTGCATGAAAAGCATATAATACTATTTTATAAACTCAGGATGGTGAGAAAGGGCGAGTATAACCGTCAGGTTCTCTATCAAACCTTTAATACACCTTAATCAACTTGACTGGATCATGCAATGCCCAGATATTATTTCTGAGTCTGTCTGTGAGGGTGTTTCTGGATTAAATCAGCACGTTTACTGAGTAAAGTAGATTGCCCTCCCCACTATGGGTGGGCCTCATTAAATCCACTGAGGGCCTGAATCAAAAATGTGGAGGAAGGGAGAAATCACTGTCTACCTAATTACCTGAACTAGGGTATATATCTTCTCCTACATCTGAAATGGAACTTAAAACATCTGCTCCCTTGGTTCTCAAGCCTATGAATTCAAATTGAAATACACCACTGGCTCTCCTGGGTCTTCAGCTTGCATGTGGCAGATTGTGGGACTTCTCACTCTCCATAATTTATAAGCCACTTCATCATAAAAAATATTTTATATAACTGTATCTATACATATTTATATATTTAATATTATATACATATTTATATATATTCTCTGTATATAATACAGATGTGTGTGTTTATTCATGTGTTTGTATATATATTTATTTTATTAGTAGGATATATGTTATATAATATATGCTAAATATTTTACATATACATTATATACAGTCTATTGGTTCTGGATTTTGGAAGACTATTGGCTGGTCCAGGGTAGTACTCCAGGTATGTTCCTACTTCCAAACAAAAAAGAGTGTGCTACTTCTGAGGATGAACAAATCTTGAGACTTTTAAAATTAATATCTAAATGTGTTGGGGGGCAAAGCATGCATATAATACATGGGGGAATATAAATTTGTATATCTACTTTGGAGAATGATTTAGTAAATATATATTCATTTTTGAATGTGCTTGTTTCCAGACCCAACAATTCCAGTTCTATACATTTATTCTACAAATCTACACTAGTGCACACTTATACAGTGTACATTTATAAACATGCTTACTGCATTCATCAAAAGGGAATCAGTTTAAAATTTGATGTCATAAAATTGTATGTAATTATCTTTTAGAATGAGTTTCCCCTATATCATGAAAGGATAACCAAGCATATTAAGCAAAAAAAATTACAGAAGAATATATTTAATGTGACCCCATTTATGTAAAAAAGAAAATACATCTTCGTTTATAGAATATTTGGAAATAGTTATATTACAAGTACCCTTGTTTTTCCTCTTATAACTACACTTACCTCTCTTCCGCTATCCCTATCCCTAGTTCCTATCAACCAGTAATCTGATCTCTATCTTTACAATTTTGTCATTTCAAGAATGTTACCTAAATGGAGTTATATAGTATGTAAAATTGGGGATTGGTTTTCATTTACTCAACATCATTCCCTTGAGATTTATCTGAGTTGCTACATGTATCAACAGTCCATTCCCTTTTGTGCTGCTGAGTAATATTTCATTTTTGGATATACTACAGTTTGTTTAACCATTCATCTACTGAAAGACATGTACACAATTTTCAGTTTGGTGCTGTTATGACTAAAGCCGCTGTGAACATTGGTGATATCAAAGGGTAACAAAATGTCCCTGTGGTGATAGAATTCTTCAGTATCTTGACTATAGTTGTGAATATAGAAAACTACACAGGAATTAAATACATACACATATAAAGAGTTTAAATACAATTGGGAATTTTTGAAGAATGCAAGTGTATTTTTTTCAATGGTTGTGATATTGTTCTGAATGTTTTGCAAGCTGTTACCACTATGAGAAACTTGGTAAAGAGTGCATGTGATGACTGCTACATGAAGTCTGAAATTATTTCAAAATAAACTGCTCAGTTTTTAAAATTATTTTTAAGAACCACAGGTAAAATGCATAGCATGAGTTCTCTTGTTCCTAGCTTACTTACTAAATGTCACAGAGTATCTGCTATGTGTTAAATACTTACCTTCAACAGATTCATCTTTTGCTATTGCAGAATTTTAAAGGATCAAATTAATGGAACAAAAAATTAATATCATTAAAAATACTTTTAAAATCACAAAAAAGTAAGTCATTAGTAATTCTACCACTTTAAATAATAACCTTTCTCCCTCTGCTCTCTTCTCCCATCCAATCTCATCCCCTAGAGACTCCCATTCCCTTAATCTCTTTCCTAATTCCAAAGAATGTGCAGATACACACACACGCAATATAATACACCTATTTTTAAGTGAAAAAGTAATTTTGCTATTCCAAATTATCTGAATCTTGCTTTTTTATTTAGTAATATATGGAATAAATAATATATTTGGAATGCATCTGGACATCCAGATCTATTTATATTACTTGCAAAGCCACACATTATAACTTAGTCAATGACGACACTTGCAAATAGATAACCAGGTTGTCTCTACTGTTTTGCTACTATAAGCAAGTCTGTAACCAATGTTCATATATATACATATATGTATGTATATATATGCATATGTATATGCCTTTACTAGTAGTGATATTATTTCTACAGAAGAGATTACTTGAAGTGATAACTGTTTACTGTTAAAAATGTATTTATCAGGGATATTGTGGATATTTTCATTTTTACTTTATGTGCTCTAGTATTATTAAAATTTTGTAATGAGCGCATACTTTTATAGTAAATTAATTTTCCTATTCAAAGGAAAATATGATACAAAGGTCCTTGAACGCTGAGTCATTCCCTACAAGTCTAACTTCCTAAAAATTCTCTCTACTATTTAGTATTTCTCAATTGAAGCATTTTAGAAATGTGCAAGATTAGAAATTGTCTAATTAAATTGCTTTGGTTGGTTGGTTGGTTACGATTGAGGTCTCAAAATGACTGGTAGGAACTTCCACTAATATTTAATGGGTGGTGTCAAGTCGGCTAACATTTCACAGTCCTCTGCACAAAGCAGCAAAAGCAAATGTGCTGAGAAACCCCAAATCTTGTTTTAGAGCATCAGATCTACTTCTTCCTGTTTTGGCTTTTGGTCACGGTCCTTTACCATCATCATCATTTAATATGTATAAAGCTAAAATATCACTTCCTTCTTGATACCAAAATAGATATAGGTCTCAGAGAATCAGCAATTCTAAAGATCCAGTCTATTGAACTGAGCCTGTATCTGCCCAGACCTAACATTGACAATGTGGGTAGTTAAGCAGCCTAGAAGATGACTACAGCCTGTGATCAGCTTTTGTTATAGCAATCCAATTGGTACAGCCATTGACAGCACTATTAATCAATATATTGATTGAAAACTAAATGAATTAAAAATAACTTAATGAACTCCAGCCCAATGAGATAGTCACATAAAGAAAGAATTTTATTTCCTACTGGAACAGGAATAATAAAATAGTTATTTGACTTTAAATACAGAGTCTTGGGCAAGAAGTCAAGACCTGTACTTACTGAATAAGCTCCAATCTTGAAACAGACAAAACAACAAAGAAAAAAAATAGTGTGCCCAACTTACTCTATTATTAATAGACTAGTATCCCTGTTGCTGAAAGGACACCTCTAGTCTCAAGTCTCCGGTCTGGCTATTTTGGGGTGAACTCAAAACTATAATATCACTGATTTCCCCTGAAGCATTCTACAAAGCCAAAGGAGTCAGCTAAATTAAATTGTGAAGTTAATTTTTTTATTCCTGGCTTCCTGCCATTACCCAGAGATCCTTCTGCTTCCATTAGAGAATACTCAACTCTAAATCTAGCCCAGAAATTCATTTATATACAACTCTTGGACATTCATGAGCTTCCTAAAAAGCACCCTCCACACATACCTGAATTTCAGTGCTCTTCCCCATGCTGCTTAAGGACAGGATTTAAGAGAGGAAATGAAAAGGAGGGGGGCATGGATGAAAAGTAGGAATTCCCACCTTCATATTCTTTATAAAAGAGAAATATAGAGGCTGTCATTTCTTTAAGAGAACTGCTCCCTAAGTCTCTGACACAGAGGAATACGGCAAAGACTTTTATCCCCAAAGCAATCTGAGATTGCCCTTACAGTGCACTGGTTCCGTGACAGAACACGACTTAACTGGAATCTCACTGTTGTAGTCCTACTTCGGTGACAATCTTACAAAGTGCCACAAAAACAGACAGGTTTCACCAATTGCCTGAAATTCAGTCTTTGCCCAGGGACATCTGGCAACAATCATAATATGCTCATTTGGACTGAATGAATGGTGTCTTATTTCCCCCCACCATGCGTAAACTCTCAAGAATGGCCATTAGAGGAGGCAGACCTCTCTCATGTCATCTGAAGCTGCTTTTTTTGCCAAGAAAGTCATGTTCCCTATTTTTAAGCTCTTAGAACAATCCCATTTTAGGATATTTTTTATCTGGATTAGCTTTTCAATCATTTGCATCACCTGTTTTCCTTTAAAAATTTATTTATCTTCTTTCCATATTAGAATGTCCTCCTGATCTCCTGTGGAATGTTCTTGGGTCTTTAGCCAATGTTCTTGTTCAGTTAAGAAGGAAGTAGCCCTCACATTTCTTGAAGGGACAGGACACAAAGACTATGTCAGGGGTTCTCAACTTTGGCAGGTCATTAGAATCACCTGGAAAGCTTCTTTAATTCAGTGCATCCAAGATGGCCTATATATGACTTCATTTGCATGATCTTCTCAAAGGGGAGTAGGAGTGTCTGTAAGGACAATGAATAGCTCAGTGGTCTCCAAGGTCTGGGGTTAGGGGTGGAGCTGGGAAGTCTGACTTCAGAGGACATATCAGGGAAAATTGGGGAATCTTGGAATTGTTCTGTGCTCTGGTTGTTACAAGAATCTATGTATGTGTCAAGACACATAGAAATTCACAAAAAGTGAATACTTCTATATATTTTTTTATTTTAAATCCTATTTCTAAAGCTATATCCAGACTAATGAATTCAGAATTTCTAAACATTTTCCAGGAGTTTCCAGTGTTCAGTCAAGGTTAATGTGACAGGCTGTGGTCTCTGATCTTTTGACATGGAAAGTTGCCGCTTTGTCCTGTAGCTCACTCCCCACCTCCCAGAGGCAAACACTATCAGTGAGGACCCACTTGCCTCAGGTTTTGGGGAGATGATGGGTCTTTGCGACTTGATTCTCAGAGACATGCTTTACCTTAGCAAAGTGAAGATTTCTGTCTCTGGAATTTTCGCCCAATGTCAGAAGCAGTCCCTTGAGACTCAGAAGAGTGATCCTGTGTTTCTGGACTATTTCAAAATTCACGCTCATCCTCCCTTCCCCCAACCCGAGCAGATAAAAGACATTAAAAATTGGCCAGTGCGCTCAGAAAAAAAGGCATAGATCCTATGAGGGTTAATTTTATGTATCAGCCTGCTGGGCTCAGGGTGCCCAAGCAATATTCTAGTGTTTCTGTGGTGGTCCTGGATGAGATTAACATCAAAAGTAAAGTAGATTTCCCTCCTTCGTGCAGGTGACCCACATCCAATCAGATGAAGAGCAAAATAGCCACCTCTAAACATTTGGGAGTGGTCATAAAGGGGTCTGACTTCAAAGGATACACAGGGAAATTTGGAGGTGTTGGAAATTGTTCAGTATGCAGAAAGAGAAAGAATTCCTCTTGTCTGCAACACTGGCTTTTTCCTGCCTTCAGGCTCAAACTGAAACTTTAGCTCTTGCCTGTCTGCAGGTTGGCTTGTCAGACTGGAGCGACTCCATCAGCTTCGCTGAGCTCAGGTCTTCTGACTTGGACTGGGATTATACCTCCGCCGTCTTGGCTCTCCATCTTGCCAACTCATTCGGCAGATCTTAAGGTTTTCAACCTCCTTAATCACGTGAACCAATTTCTTAAAACACAAAAATAAAAATTTTAATGTATAGTATATATATATATATATATATATATGTGTGTGTGTGTGTGTGTTTGTGTACATGTATCTGTATGTATGTACATGTGTATATAAATATATATGTTTACCTCCTATCCCACTGGTTCTTTCTTTGAAGAACCCTGACTCAGAAAGATTTCTTAGAATTCATAGCCGTTGGTCAGGTAAAATATACCAGGTTAAAAATAACAAGAAGACACTGTCCTAGATCTTTCTAGAAAAATGACAGAAGACTTACTCACAATTTATTATGCATTTTTGTTCCAAGACACCATATCTGATGCTCAGAATATGGACCTTACTTCCTCGTACTGCCTCACAGAGCACTGCTTCAAAATAACAAGCAGCAGGGAGAGAGAAGAAGAGGTTTCACTGATTTTTCCTAGACCATAGTGAATCTATCCACTTCGAACAAACATGAAGTTTGGTTCAATCAGATTCTGAATTATTCCACTTCAGCTATTTTCATTCTTCCTTGGGCTTATCTGAAACTCTGGGGTTGGCTCTCTCTTTGCTACCATCAGTATTTATTATCCATGCCTACAGCATCTGTGTTAGAAGCCCTGGGACTTCTCTGCACTCTAAAAGAGATGGTCACATTTGTGCTCCACATCTGTGGTTCTCTTGTTTCCATGTCCATTCTGCAGTTCACAGGCTTCAACGTGGAGAGCGATCTGGCTGCTGCATTTTAATTACTTTGCAATGATATCTTCATTTACCTATCTCCCTTCCTGTCTCATTTTCTTATATTTTTATCACAACATGCTCTCCTGTCATTAATTTCTATCATTTTGTCATGGGAGGTATGTTTTCCTGCATCCTCTAATGCAAATGATTCCTTCAACTGTTCTGTTTCTGTAGTAGGTAGCTTCAGACTCTACGCTCCATCTGAATATTCAGAAAAATATTCCCTCTCCTTCCTTTTGAAAGGGGATTTCATAAATTCCGTGATGAAATATCTTCTGTTGACTTATTAAATAAAGAAAAGATATTCATCTGGAATCAACATTTATTAAAATCCAGGGTGTGGGGGCTGTCCTTGGCCCTGAACTCTCTCACTGGAGTGCTGCCGATTTTCAGTCTCACATATGCAACTAGAGAGGAGTGAATATATTCACTCTCTAGATCAATTTTCATGTCTCGAAAACTTTCACTGGATGTGAAACTAAATTGTAATAAAATTTTATTTCCAATACCTGACCCTCTGACACTATGAATTTGTGAAGCACAGATAAAACAACAACCCCCAAATGCACTACTATCAAGTTCCTTTGGTCTCTGACTCCCAGGTAGACTTTTCACATGTGTGCAATGATTAGACTTTTCATGATACAGTGAGCCCTGTCATCCCCTTCCCTCTTTCTGCAATCTGTGAGTAAAACAGGTCAAAATGGGGCAAAAGTGCCTCAAAGAGCAATAGCCACTCAATGTAACATTTCTCATTCTTTCTTTCACTAAAGAGTTCTTAAATAACCACTCTGTGTTTGGGAATCTTGCAGAAGGTGAGGGCAGAAAACATAGCTCCCCCTGATGGGGGTTGCTTTCTAGTGTGTGGGGCTGACTAACAAGAGAAATCTGTCCAGCTGGTAAGTGCCACGAAGAGCATTAAACAGGGACAGGGGGTGCGAAATGGCATCTTAAGAATTTAAGGAAGGCATCTCATAAGTTGATTTTTGTAGTTCTTTTTTGCTCAAAATAAATATTATACAGACTTGAAACAGAGAAAACATAATAAATGTTAAGGAAGTGAGAAGAAGCTGGAAATCCCATACATAAAAATATACATAAAAATACATAAATATGTACATAAAAATTCCTTCTTTGACCTTTTTTCATTTAAGTCATTCTAGCAAAGAGTTTTAAGACTTGAACGAAGTATACTAAACTACTGAAACTCAAAGGGCTTATCAGAATAATTAATGCAGGTCAAGGGCCAGAAAGAATAGGATAGAAGATGAACAAGGGGTAAGTGGACAAATGGAGTTCCAGAAAATGGAGACGTTACTGGCACTTGTGGGGGAGAGTGCAAAGACTGGTTTTACTGTAGATGGGGACTGTGAAATAAGGAAGAAGGGGACCCTGAAACAGAGGGGGAGAAGTTGGTCCAAGGACACTGCAGACAGAAGATGCCTCGGTGGTGGTTAAACAGAGTGAGGGTGAAGGTGCCAGGCACAACGGGTCAACAGCCATCACACACTCTCTCCTCCATAAAGACACACACAGGCACTCTCACACTCTCTCTTCAGCAACTCTCAGGCAGGAAAAAATCCTTTCTGAAGACATTCATATGCCAAAAAATAAGCTAGATAAGTTCATGATCATTTTTTCTTCAAGGTAGTACTCTAGTAGATATGAGAAATATTTCAGTTACTATTCAATCTTTCTATCATTTTGCAATATATTTACTGAGTATCTTATAAAAATATCACTATTCAACTTCATAAAGTAAAGGATATAAGAAAGGAAGTATAATGACTGAGTAGGTAGATATGAGAGCAAACAGGAGGAGTAGAAGGAGGAAAAGGAGGAGAGAGAAAAGAGGATGAGAGAGGAAATGATTTAATTACTTGGATGATACCTTGCCATTGTCTAATAAAATGTTTAAGAGGCATGCATCCTAAAGCCCAATAATTTCACTCCTAAGTAATTACCCTACAAGAATACACACTTATGTTTCCTAGGATATGGTCATAGAGAGTTATAGCTATTAATACTCAAAGAAAAAACAAAATAATCACAAAAGGCAACGTTAACAAAAATTAAATTTTGATATACTCATTCAATGGAATATTATACAACAATGAATATGGAGGAATTTACAGCTACACATAGCAATGATGTCATGGATAAATCTTAAAACCATGTTAATAGACACAAATATTCATTCTGGACAATCTCCTGTATAAAGTTCAAAATCATGAAAGACTAAATTAACTTTAAGAATGCACATTACTGTGGTATAATGATATACCACAATAATATGGTGGTAAAATGATAAAGCAAAAAAAGAAGGAAAGGGATTGTGATCTGTGTGATGATTAATCATATGTATCAACCTGGCTCAGCAATGGTGCCCAGATATTTAGTCAAACCCATCTAGATGTTGCTATGAAGGCATTTCTTAAATGAGAGGAAACTTTAAGTCAATAAACTTTTAATAAAGTTTGTTATCCTTAAATATGTGGATGTGCCTCATCCTGTTAATTTAAAGACCTTAAGGGGGAAAAAAGACTGAAGTCTCCAGAGGAAGAAGGAATTCTACCTCCAGACTGCTTCAGACTCAAGCTGCAAAATCAGTTCTTTCCTGAGTCTTCAGCCTGCCAGCCTGTCCTGCAATTACCTGACTCTCCATAATGGCCCCAATCAATTCCATCTCTCCCTCTCCTCTCCTCACACCTTCCCTCCCTTCCTCTCTCTACCCTTCTCCCTACCTCCCTCTTCCCATATATGAATGCATGCATGTGTGCCTCTGTGTGTGTGTGTGTGTGTGTGTGTGTGTGTGTGTGTGTGTGTGTGTCCTATTGATTCTACTTCTCTGGAGAACTCAGACCAATATAATGTAGAATGACCTTTGATTGCCTTGAAATATTCTACTTTATTTCCTGAGTGGTATTTGCATAAATGTTCATTCCTCAATAATTTGTTAACCTGTGTATTTATTATATGTAAAAAATATGTGTAATATATGTTCTCTATATATTACTGTTTATCTGGAATTTAGAGATATTTTTAAAGGATCTATAAAAGGATGGTTTTCTATTTAGCACTGAGAAGTTCACAAATAAATACAAGATGTTGTTTTAGCATCAAATGGCATGCTTGTAGCTGGAAAACTGGGGTGGAGATCATGATAAAATATCCAAACATCATTATGTCCTATTTTCTTCCAGTGATTTATCATTGATTCTTCCCAGGCTCTAAAAACTCAATTTCCCTATGAACCTCCACAATACCTTATACCTTTTTCTACCTTTTCAGTTCTCCTCAACTAGACTCCTTATGGGAAATCTTTGTATCTCTTTCATTTTTGCACTTTGGAGCCCAGCATAGAGTAGAACATCAATAATGATTTGTGAGATGGATTAATTAGCTAGTTAATTATAAATAGTGTATCCTATAAGATCCTATAATAAGAAAACTCCCATATAAGATTTATTATGTTTCTGAGTAAGAAGGGATTGGTATGGACTTGAATGATGAAAACAAATCATGAAAAATATGAATTTGATGTTAAGAGTCTGATGAATAGTAGATTTTAAGTAGGAAACACTACAGAATAAGCAATATTTTCATATCTCACAGAATTTGTAAAGATAGAGGTAAGCATAGAAGATTGTCAAACAGTAGGGAATCTGCAGGGATGTGGCAGAACATGAAGAACTCAGAAGTGGAGCAAACCTGGTCAAGTAAACGAAAGCAAGTTGGGAGAAAAGGCCTAAGTACCTAGGAAACAGAAAATGTCTTACTTTACCTGGACACCTTTGTGGGAAAAGAGAAACCGCAAGGTCCAGTTCTCTATGTGTTGGGATTCTTCATTACTAAAAGATCTACATTCTATGGCAATACAATACCAAATTACTGATCGAAGCTACTAAAACACTTAGACGTCTTCTCTTTCTTTATTTTTCATACTGGGAGAAATGTAATTATAGGAAAGACATTAACAGAGTACTTTTAAAAATGCAGAAACTATTCTCCTGGAATGATGATTTTTGATTTTTTATCATGTGCGCATGGGACCCAATGGGACACTGGATTATTGGACACAAGATGCAAAAGGTTAAAACCTCAAAGTTGGTTAGACCGAGTGTTGTCAATAGAACTGAATTAAAATTTTCCATTACTTAACATCAACTAGATTTAATTACTAACAAAGTACTTTCATTTTTTATGTTTTGAGTTCATGCGTTCAGTGTCTAGAAAAAGAAATAACCTTCATGATAACGCCAATAACACCATAGAGAGATTGCCAACATTTGACAAATATGTTGGCCCATAATTTCAGTCATCTCTGCACCATTGTTCTCTATAAAAACTTCCTCACTACTTTTCATTCTTTTCTAGCCATACATGGACTCCTAATGAGGCTCTCATAACTCTACAGCTTGTATCCTTTGAGCTTATTATATTCATAAAATAAAGATAAATCACTCTCCACAATTGAATACTGTTAAGAAAAAATGAAATTGAGATAAAAGCAGAGAAAATAGGAAAGTCTCTGAAGAAATAGTTAACATTATAGGCTTGATTTATGCTGCTTTAAACTGCCAAATCCCCAGAGCATTGTCTTCTTGTCCTTTAATAAGAGAAGGGATGATCTATGATTTGACCTGCATGAACTTGAAATGATGGATAGCATGGGCATTCAGCAATTATGTTCTGTGCATGTAAAAGAAACTTCCCCTGCCTGGGTTGAAAGCGCAGTTTTGCAATTCCCATAAAGACCAGATCTGAACGTCACAGTATTACTTCACCTATTTTAAATGATGGCATTTTTATAATTACTTTTGTTCTGGAATTCATAGAGAATACTTAAACCTTAATATAAAATTGAGGGAGAAACATATTTAGAGGTCATTATTCAACAGTAAGATATCATAATAGCATGTGTTCCCTTTTATAAAAGTTTAATTCTTTTGAAAAAATTTACAAATATGCAAAAATACATCACCTCTTAGCCTACTTCACAGAGAAAACCACTGTTAACTTGTTCACACAGATTCTTACAGCACAGTATTGTTATGGATTCAGAGTTTGTCTTCCCTCAAAATTCATATATTGAAGCCCTAATGCTCTTTGTGATATTAGCTGAGATCTTTAGGAGGTAATTAAGGTAAGAACAGGTCATGAGGATGGAGCCCCCATAATGGAGTTAGTGACTTCATCAGAAGAGGAAGAAACAGAAGCTCCCTCCTTGCATACTTCTCCTTCTCCCTCTCGCCACACAAGGAAGTCATATAAAGACAGAGCAAGAACAATTGTCTACAAATTAGCATGTAGGTCTCCCTAGGAACCAAATCAAACCTTGATCTTGGACTTCCAGTCTCCAGAACTATGAGAAATAAGTCTCTGTTTTTAAGACCCAGTATATGGTATCAACATACAGCTCATTCTAAAACAGATGTGCTTTTAATGTATACCAACTGTTTTCCACCTTTCTTACTGCCATCTTTCATTTCGACATTGCGCAGGTGAGAAGTACTTTCAAAAGAAAGGTTTGCCTGACAACATTCCTCTCTATATAGAGCAGTTCAAGGCAGAGACTCAATCCCTTTGTGTTCAAATCTGCCAGTTACTACTTGTATAACTAAAGCCACTTAAACTCTGTTCCTCAATTTCCTTAACTAAAATGGGAGATGGAAGGAACCTACTTCAAAGGACTTGTGCAGGGATTAGATTAGTAAATACATGCATAGTATTTAGAACAGTATGTTACATGGTAAATCATGCAACAAGAATTCAATGCTATTACTTCTAACACTGCTCTGAAATTTCTCAGATGCAGCACCACCAGTATAGAGCTAAAACCTGGGGAGGAAATCAGAAAGACAGAAGAGAACATGGGGGTAGAGAGAGAAACTAGAGAGAAGTTTTCTCCAAGGCTGCTACCTGACTCCATGAGGACTAAAAAACAATGTAAAAGAAAAATGATCCTAAGCCCAGCCTGGAAAAAACCTGTTCATATGATGTAAAGCACAACTCATTCTGAACAAAAATTAGTATTTTTCTATCAAACTCTTGAGCAATTTTCTGATAAACTTAAATGGAATTAAGACTTGTTCTGAGAAATCATGCTCTTCATTGTCAGTCAAGTTCTATGGCCATGCCTTCTGGGCACAGGGCATACTCTGTCTCAGTGTGATCATGAGGAGAGTGCTCTCCAGCACAGGAAACCAAAAAATAACCTACTAAATAGGAGAAGATGAAATTACACATCTGGTAAGGGGTTAATATTCAAAATATTTAAAGAACTTAATACAACTCAATAACAAAAAGCAATCAAGTATAACCCAGGCAGAGGACTGAATACACATTTCCACAAAGATGACATGCAGATGGCCAACAAACACGTGAAAAGATGCTCTACATCACTATTGGGGAAATGCAAATCAAAAACACAATGCAGTATCACATCACACATAAGGACCAGATCAAAAAGACAAAAATAACAAACACTGATCAGGGTGCGGAGAAAAGTGAACCCTCATACACTGTTAGTGTGAATGTAAAAAAGTGCAGCCCTTAGGGAGACAGTATGGAAATTACTCAAAAAATTACGACTAGAACTACCATATACCATATAATGCAGCTGTTTCACATCTGAGTAATTATACAAACACTACAAAGCCATTAATTTGAAAATATATGTGCACCCTCCTATCTTTATTGAAGCATTATTTTCAGTAGCAAGATAAGAAAGCAATGTAAGTGTCCACTGACAGACTAATGGAAAAAGATGTGGTATTTAGTTACAATGCAAAACTAATCAGCTATAAAAAAAAATGAAATCCTGCCATTTGTGATAACATGAATGGCATACTACCAAGAGAAATAAATCAGATGGAGAAACACAAATGCCATGTGATTTCACTCATATGTGAAATAAAAACAAACAAAAATTTGTAGATACTGAGAGCAGATTGGTGGATACCAGAAGGAAAAAATTGTTAGAGCGGCAGAAATGGGTGAAGAGGACCAATTGTATGCTGATGAATGAAAACTAGACTGGTGGTATCGAGCATGTTGCAGTGCATACAGGTGTCAAATTAGAATGTCACACACCTCACTGAAAACTAAATGCATCATTAGAAGAAATAAAAGACACAAAGAAATGCAAAGATATTCCATGAGCATAGATTAGAAGAATTAGTATTGATAATGTGGTCATTGACTTAAAGTAATATGCAGATAAAATACATTCACCATCAAAAGTCCCATGGTATTATTCACAGAAATATAACAAATGGAATCATAAGATTTATTTGGGATGACAAAAGACTCCAAATAGCAAAAACAACACTGAGATAAAAAGAACAAAAAATGGAGGCCACATTCCCTAACTTCAAACTATACTATACTACATACTATAATCAAAACTATAGATTTAGTTACTATACTATAATTAAAATAGATACACAAATCAATGGAACAGAACTGAAAACTCAGAAACAAGCCTACACCTTTATGGATGACCAATTTACAACAAAATAGCCAAGAGCATACAGTGGGACAACACAGTTCTCTTCAATAAATGGTATTGAGGAAACTGGACAGATACATGCAAAATAATGAAACTGGACTACTCTCTAATACCATAATTCAAAGTGTATTAAAGACCTCACATGACCTGAAATCATAAAACACACAGAAGAAAACATAAGTGATGTGAAGTTTTTGATTTGCAATGATGCACACTTTAAAATGAAGTTATCGTGCAATGCTTTTTCAATAAAATTATGTTTATTACACCTGATCTTTACAATGTTGAAGAGTGATATTAAATTTTTTTTTTAAATAGTGTGCCCTTGCTCTCTTAAACATACACCAATTAGAACATTTATTTCTTTGGACAAATATCTCCTTCTCTTTTATATAGCATAAATTTTTACATGTAGTTTAGCAATGATTATATAACCTATAAATTGTGTCTTCCAAAAGTGATATTTAGATATATTAATTTTTTTCTTTACAGAAAGAATAAAATAAAACATTTTACACATTTTATTAACTAAACTTACAGAAAATTGACACCACCTTGACAGGTAAGAGAAAAGGTGTTGAGTGGCATCTTTCTGAATGCTTGTGATCCTTTAGAAATGTTCGCTCCCAGAAATAAACTATTGGAATTTGAAATTTAAAATAAAATAGCATTTATATTAGCATCCAAATAGCAAAGTACTTAGGCAGAATTCTTAGAATATGTATGAGAACTCTATGAAGAAACTAAAAAACGCTCATCAAAGAAATAAAAGCAGAAAGAAGACTCAATATTGTCAAGAACTCTGTTCTCCCCAACTTAATCTTCAGATTCAACACAATCGCAATCAAAATCCTATCAAGTTATCGTGCAGATGTTGCTGAAGTGAATCTCAAGTTTACAAGGAGAGGCAAAAGACCCAGAATAGCCAGCCCAATATTAAAGAAGAACAAAGTTGGAGGACTGACACTTCATGATTTACTAAAAAGTTTTAATAATCAAGGCAATGTGAAATTTGTGAAAGAAAAGATTAATAAAACAGAATACAGAGCCCTAGATAAACCCACACAATTATAGTCAACTGATCTTTGACAAAAGAGTAAAGATAATTCAATAAAGAAAATAGTCTTTTCAACAAATGTTGATGAAACAAGTAGACATGTACCTGCGAAACAATAAATCTAGGCACAATCCTTATAACTTTCACAGAAATTAACTCAAATAAATTATAGACCTAAATGTAAAACACAAAACTATAAAACTCCTGGAAGATAACATAAGGAGAAAGTCCAGTAACCTTGTGGTTAGTGATTACTTTTATATACAAAACCAAAAGCAAGATCCATAAAAGAAAAAAATTGATGCTTGATTTTACTGAAAATTAAAGACTTCTGTTTTCAATGTGAAAATCATTGTTCAGATAGTGTAATGATAAGCCACCGACTTGGAAAACATTTACCAAACAAGCTTTATGTGATATATAATATCTGATAAAAGACTGGTATACAAAATATACAAATTAATGTTAAAACTCAACAATAAAAAAGCCTTCAATTAAGAAATGAGCAACAGATCGGAACAGACATTTCACCAAAGAAATATACACATGGCAAGTAAGCATATGAAAAGAGCCTCAGCATCATATGTCATTAGGGATATGCAAATTAAAACAATCCAATACCACTAATGCACCTACTGGAATGGCCAAAATCCAAAACACTAACACAATAAAAACAGGCAAAGAACAGAACAATAAGAGACTTCATTCATTGGCCAGTGGGAATCAAAATGGTACAGTAACTTTGTGGAAGACAGTTTGATGCTTTCTCCCCAAATCAAACACATTCTTACCTTATGATACCGTAATCACATTCTTTGATATTAGCCCAAATGGGTTGAAAACATATTCACTAACAAGCCTAAACATGAATGTTTCTAGCAATTTTATTCATACTTACCAAAACCTGAAAGCAATCAAAATGTCCTTCAGTAGATGAGTAGATAAACAAACCACACTGTACCATATGATGGAATATTACTTGGTGCTAAAAACAAATTAGCTATCTAGTCATAAAAAATACATGGAAGAATCTTCAGTGTATATTGCTAAGTGAGAGAAATAAATCTGAAAATGCTAAGTACTGTAGAATTCTAGCTATATGATATTCTGGAAAAGACAAAACCATCGAGAGAGAAAAAAGATCAGTTTTCTCAGTGTTTGATGTGATGTAGGAAGAGATGAGATGGAACATGGATTTGAGGGCATTGAAACTACTCTGTGTGTTACTATAATGATGGATGCATGACATGTCAAAACTCAGAATGCAAATGCAAAGAGCAAATCCTACTGCAAACTATGGATTTTAATTAATAATAATGTATTCATTATTATTCATCAGTCCATCAGTTATAACAGATGTACCACACTAATGCAAAATGTTGATAAGAAGGAAAACTGGAGAGTGGGCGTGATGGATATATGGGAACTCCCTGTGCTTCCAGCTCAGTTTTCTGTAAACTAAAACTGCTCTAAAAATAAAGCCTATTAATTGCTTTTAAGTTTATTTCAATTCTGACAATGGATCATCCCTGCACACCCTTCCAGATAATTGCTGCATAAATAAAAATTTAAAAAGACAATGGAATCAATTAGCAAAACTCTTTTGTAGACATCACCTTTTTTATAACCATATTACAAAGATTTTTCCAAAGTACTAAACTACATTTCTTTGGCTATATTATTTCCATTTATATTTAGAATAAGCTATTATATCAATTTATATATTTTAGATATTTATCTAATCCCAACTGTTGATAAATGAATAATAGTGTGACAGCATTCTTACAATTGCATCCTTTCAACATGAATAATTCCTTGGAAGGGATATGATCCTGAAAGCAAAATTGTCTGATAAAGTCATTTACGTTACTCATGCTTTTCTTATGTATTGCCAAATTTCCCTCCAGAAACATCCCAGTTATCACTCTTAACAGTCTGTTCCCTTGACAATGCTGATGACTATTACTACAGAAAATCACTGCTGACCCTATAGGCAAAAGATATCTCATTACTATGAGTTTTAATTTTTATTTTATTACCAATAAGAGTAAATATATTTTAATATGTTTTGGTCATCTACAATTCCTTATGATTTTACTGTAGGTTATTTTTTAGTTAATTAAAAATATTAAAGGAAATGCTGGCCAGCAGACAGTTTTATTTTTAAAAACTAATAACTAAATCTATAGGCCCTCATATTTAATAATGGTAATTACTTCAAAGATTACTTTTATATGTAAAAAAACAGAAGACAGTAATTAATTCTCTTCAAAGAACATTGAATTTGTAATTACCAATTCTATTAGTGATACGGATCTAAAAGCATAGCATCTCTTAAATCTCTCACCATCAGCTAGAAAAATTTTGAATATGGTTTTGTTATAGAGTTTATCTAGCAGAAAAGAATCAATCTAGAGGAAGACAACAGAAACAATATAAAGACCACAAAAGGAAGGCTTCCTCCAGCTGCCAACTTTTAATTGGCCTGTTCTGTGGTGAAGTTGTGCTAACTGATTTGAATAAGTTGTTTTCTGTGAATAGCTGACCCAAATTTCTTGAGGTCTGAGAACTATCATTCAGAATGCAGTAGAACGATAAATCGTCCATTTTACTTACTTTGAAACTCATCATCCTTCTAGTAATACACTTATGACCAAACCCTTAACCTTTTACCAAAAAGAATAGAAGTTCAACAGTAGATAAGATATCTTAATACATCTCTGAAAGACAAGAAGTAAATGGAAGCTGGCAGCTACTGAAGCAGAGCTGAGCATGCATGTCTTTGAACTCATCCATGGGAGCCTCAAACCTGCCTTGCGGACAAGGAGAATGCAGCTCCTAGAAACCAAGCCTTAATGGAAGGTCTGTATATGTGAAAGTTCATTACCCTCCTGGACTCCTCTAATCACAACAGTGGAAGCAGGTGTCTGCAATCTCCTTCCCAAATACTACCAAAGAGAAGAGAAGAAAAATTAAAACATGAACTAGAGGAGTCTCTGGGAAAATGAGCACATTGCCTTCACCATCAGCTAAATAAGGATAATAACACAATTTGAAGGACACTTAAGTGGTGACTAACCCCCTGTCTGTTCACCCAGTTAGTAGGGTGTCGTCCATTTTTTGATCACCTCATATTTAGATAGGAGCAAACAAGTAAAGTTTACTAGACACGTGAGGAAAACCTACAGCATGAAACAGAGAGGCAGGCACAGATAAATGTCTTGATTGCAAGGCACCATGTGACTATGTTCCTCTTTCATTTCACCTGCTCTGCCTTCTGAGCACAACTACAAGTTCGTTTGCAAATTTCCAATGAACAGCCGGTGTAGCTTTTTGAAAAATGCACAGAAAGTGGGTGGGCATGTCAGGTTAAAAGGATCTATTTTCTGGTGACAAAATTGTACCATTGGTGGCAAACTTAATGCACCATATACAGATGTTGGCTTATGTTGATACACACAGTACCTCTATGTAATGTGATGATGTGATGCACTTTCAATAAAATTTAAAGGGAGAAGGGGAAAGAGAAGTAAAGAAGCTCAAGAAAATTATTCCCTTCAATTTGTGCCTGACCACTTGCCTGGTGCAGCAGAACTTAAAGGGCAGGAATCAAGTCTCCCCATCTCTGAATGCTCCACACAGAGCCCAGCAACGTCAGCATTGAAGTCATAATAAATTCTTTGGCCTTGAAAAAAAATAGACCAAAAATCAACAGCACTGAAACTTCAGGTTGACGTAATTCCATTTTTAAACTCAGTCTAGAGTTCTCAAAAACGTATTCCTTAAAATCTAAAATGATACTTTTGAAAAAAATGTTCCACAGCCAAAAACACCGGAATGCAACAATGGTCCTAAATCTTCTAATTTTAGTTGGATTGGTCAACCTGGCACTCTACTGTGAGATACTTTTGGAAAATGCCACATCAGATTTCCTTTTCAATAATTTAAAATACACATTAAAGACTCCAAAGAGCCCTACACTAAAAATAAAATTTTAAAGATGCACAGAGAGCCAAGATACCACTTTTAATATGTGGTGTCTGATCATAAACCAAGTCAATCAGAGGTTTCCACTAATATCTGTGACAACTGGAAGACATTTTACTTTGCTACCTACCTCAATACTTCATTTCATCCAACAGTAAAGCAGTACCCACAAGAGGTTTATAAGAATAGGACTCACATGTTCATGCATTGAAATTTGGAGGAAAATTATTATTATTCAGAACTCATTTGTAGAAAACAACAGTAGTTTGATACAAATCAAAACCACAGTTAAATAGCACCATACACATGTGAGAATGGTTATTAACAAGAAGACAAGAAATAACAAGTGCTAGTGAGTATATAGAGAAAAGAGAACCCTTCTGCATTGTTGGTGGGAATGCAAATTGATACAGTCACTATGGAGTCAATTAAGAAAATGTGTTGTGTTTATATATGTGTGTATGTATACACATACAATAAAATACTATTCAACCATAAAAAGAAGGAAATCTTGCCATTTTTGACAATAAAGATGGAACTTGAGAGCAATATTCTAAGTGAACTAAGTCAAGCAAAGAACGATAAATATGTATGACTCCACTTGTCTGTGGCATCTGCAAAACAAAATTAATAGACACAGTGACTAGTTTGGTGGTTGATGACGGTGGAGTAAGAGGCAGGAAAAATGGATGAAGATGATCAACAGGTACAAACTTCCAGTGATAAAATAACACCCTCTTCTATATGCCCAGACTATGCTCTGAGTTTTAAGCCCACATTCTGTAGGCCCAGAGAGTAATTAAAAAGTCTCTGATTAATTGTTTGCATTAGAAAGTTATTCTTTGAAAGATTCCAGAGCAGGCTTGTAGAAACAGGAGGAGTGGAGGGCAGAAATGCTTCCAAATACAGATTGTTGGCAGTGGAGCAGCCCACGCGGTTGGTGGTAATACTTCTGGATTTTGTTAACTGAGGCTATACAACAGTAGCCTGTTCCATAAAGCATTCTAAGTAGAGAGAGGGTGATCATTTGAAACTCATCAAACTCTCTTAAATGCCCATACACACATGTAGACATAGCTATAGATATTAAAAACTGAGAAAAGTATCAAAGCAACAGAGGGAACTGCCTTTACAAGTGTTCATTACTCTGCAATCTCCATTTCTTGAAGTTGTGCTTTAAATAAAGTTAAGAATTTTCAGGTGGATTGAGAGTTTAAATCAGGTTAGAGGGATTATAAATTTTTTACTGCTCTAAATAAGTGATTCTTTCTCTTCGTCTTTTTGAAAGTTTGGGCATTCCATAACACTTTGCGTAACAAAATTTAAATGAACTGAAAGAAAAATAAAGTAAGTCCTGGGCAGCCATATACAACATGTGGCTGGAGTCAACAGGACTGAGTTGCATATGTGAAAGCTGCGAAGTCCAGAACATCATGAAAGTTCTCCTCATAAGAAAAACAATTTTGTAACTGTGTATGGTCATGTATGGTACCTAGACTTAACTGCGGTGATCATTTTTCAGTCATACAAATACTGAATCATCATGTTGTATACCTGAATAAAATATTTCAATGAAAAAGTAGATTTTATATAGATTTCGTAGTGTTGCTACTGAAGCTGCTAGATGACAAACCCTCCACACTCCTTGCTGAAGGCTCAGATGTTTCTAGCATTTTGTTCACAATGGAGTAAGATGCTGGCGACGATTGTTTCAAGTTCCAGATGGAATGAAGCCATTGCACTCCCCAGATTAAATTCATATCCTATGCATCAAAAAGGATGCTTGGACATTTCTATGAAAGCCCACTGTTGCTGAAGGAAGTCAGTAAATGTCATTTGCTTAACTCTCCATTCTTAGTTCTTCTTCCAGCTCAAGGATCTATAGCACTGCTCCATTCTGCCTCAGAAAAAAACTTCAAGCAAGTAGGTGATGTGCTTCTTTGACATTTTCTAGAGCTCTGTCTCAAGCAAACTATATTTGTAACTAGGTTCTGGATGTTTTACAAGCTTCTGTCAGGGCCAGAGAGAGCAGTGGTTACATTGCTTTTGGTATAGTGATGGATACTTCATTAAGGTTGGTGCAAACTTCACAATCAAGGTATTAATTTGTTTACAGGAAGTGGATTTGTAGCAATTAGACTGAGGTCTCAGAAAAAGAAAACTGAAAGACATTCTCCAGTGTCTCAATTCTAATCATAGAAAATAAAAGCACTGATTGCGGCTTCAGGCCACCTGAGACCAGGAACGACTGCAATCCATTAGTAACTCCGTCACCGCAACTTCTAAGAAAAATACAGAAACACAGTTATGTGATTTTTAGGAAATGAAATTGTAGTGAGTCATGAGAGGCATTCATGCAGCTTGGCTGAATGTCAACCCTGGCCACGAAGTATTGACAGAGCGGCTGCTGACATCTATCAAGGTCCAGAACCAGAATCTCTTGTGCTTCTCACAAAAGGCCGTGGTTTTCATGCCACACTCTCCTTTTAACACACAGGAAATTCACTGAAGAACAAATGTAATCCAGTCTGTATCCTTGACTCTGATCAACTTTTATCAACTTGAAGAGGCCACAGAGAGAAACCTTAACTCCAACAGCTAACATCGATAAATGACACTTCAAATTCAAAAAAAAGTGCTATGGAAACCATAATTGTTAATAAAATGGTTAGAATAATATTTTATTGTACTTCAATCATAAACATATTCACCAAGGATAGAGATTGCCAAGCAGTGATTTCTTGGATCTTCTGTCATGTGTAGGGAATCTTCCTTAATTTTTTATATCCTGCCAAGAAATGTCACAAGACTGAAATTTCTAGCAAGGTAAACAAAAAAATAAGCGGACAGCACTACTGAAAATGACTTCTTGAAACAACATTAAACCCCTACGAATGCTTTCTACTTTACTTGCAAGGCCACCTGTCCTAGTGATGTGTGTTGGGTGACTTACTATAAAACTGCAGCTTCCAAACTATGTCACTTCTGATAGATACTTAGAAACTTCACTCTCCTTTTCTAGGATGTAAATTAAGTACTAGAGTTTGTAAGATTTGATTCTCCCTGAATCTCAAAGAAAGAGATTTCAGATACTGAAGTTTGATTCTTTTTTTTTCTAAAGGATAGATGCAGGCAGGAATGAAGTGACCAGGAAAGCAAGCAGGAAGAAAAAGGATGAAGAAGTACTTTATTTCATTTGTATTTTGTTATTCACTTAGGTTGTTCCCTCTAAACCCAGGACACAAACCCAAGTCCTTGAGATTTGCATACTGTGTATCCCAGTTCTTTGGAGGTGGCTGACCTAACTGCTACTCCACCAGGAAACACCTGAAGTTTTGATTCTGATAAACAAACTTGGGTTTTCTACAGGAGCTTCAAGGTTTCCAAAATATAAGCATTAATGCCACAACACAGTGCTTAGTTCTCCTTGATATTGCAAAGAATTCTCACCTTTACCCACAAAAGTTCATTTGCTACTAACAAACTGGTAGCAAAGCTAGGAGCTATAAGCAAGAAAGTGCACTTCATTAGAACTTTAACAAGTATAGACAGAATATGCTAATTTAAGTTGCATTTTTGACTTATTTGCAATGCATAAATATTATTGTCATTAACTACAGGTTAATATCAAAGTGTTAGCACATATCACCCTCTATTTTCTCTTAAACTTTGAAGCATATCCAACAAATCTCTGCTATTTTGATTCTTATGGCAAAAGGTATTTTTTTGTTTTTATTTTGAGTCTCATAGCAGGTGAACAAAAGACATTAACAGCCATGGATATCCAGATTCAAAAATGCTTTCACATGTTGGTCTGTATTGTTTGGAGCCAGCTTCAAAGCTCTGGCACTTCACCCAAGCTTTGAAAAGCACACACCAACTGCTTCATTTAATTCTCCTCAAAAAAAAAATGTTTTCAAAGTTTTTTTCATTTCCCAAAGATATTGACATCTTTTTCTTTGACCAACAATCCTAAATCTGCTGACCCTTCAAAGAAGCCTCCAGTCATTGCTCTCACTGACCAGGTAGGGTGCAAGGGCTCACTAAGTTCTTGGAGGATCACCATTGACTCTAGTTGCTTCTGGAAAACTACTTGTGGAAATTGAATTAGTAAAGATAAAATGTACTTGTGGCGATAATGTGAAAGAATTAGCAAGCTAATGGGTTAGTGCCGCAACCCACACAGCTAGTCTAAAGGGTCCCCAAGTGGAGACAACAGGAACCGTAAGAGACAACATGCATCTAGAAATTCGGGGGCCAAGTGGGACACTGCTCTCTGTTTGAGAAGCAGGGACCCAGATCCTGACTACTTGATTTATTCTATAGGGCTGGGTTACAATGAGGCAATGAGAATAAGACAAAGAAAGACTTGTAGGCATAGGCTGTTCCCCTGCTGTCTGGAACATTTGAAGGTATAGTAAAATTTGAAAGTCAGAGCTCAGCTGCAGCCTTCTGTTACCTGCTTCTTTCTCTGTTGACTTGTGAGAACTTCTGTCTCAGGATATCTTTCAGAAGCAGGCAGAAAGCAGTTCACTCCCTACAGGTTAGTCTTTAGCCTAAGTGACATCAATTGACACCTCCCCCTCCCAGTATTGTCATCTCATCCAAGGAATAGATTTTAAGCTTAAGTATTTCTTTCACCCCAGTAGCCTCAAAATATTCATGAAACTCTACTAAAACCCACTGTGGACAAAAAGAATTACTGGCATTCATAGCAAATATATGATTATATTTGACACATTGCACAAAGGGAATGAACAGTATAGTGTGGGAGAGAAACATTATGGGAAACAGCAAGAAGTTGAAGAGTAAACTACTGAGGAGGGACAGATGAAAATACTGGAAGTGCATATGATTTTAGCTCAACTATAAAGGCATCATCAACTTCTTTCAAGGTCATTCCCAGGGAGCAAACAAGGACAAGCAGGAAGAGCTTCCTAGTATCAAAGAGAGATCACCGTCCTGTCGTGAGGTTGAGCACCAGCTCTGCCTTGATGAGAAAAGATTCTGATGGAGCTTCAAAACACCTGTTTTTGCCTCGGCTTAGACTCAAGGGCTAGAACTGTGGTCACTCCACTTAGCTTCAAAGCTTCTAGTATTCACTCAAGTTGCTCTGCTTCCTGGATTGTTTCCCATGAACAAGTTTTATAGACAGTGAAAAGCAGCCTGTAACAGACTGTGAGCGAGCTTCTATCATGGCCACAGAGCTTCTACAAGATGTCTGAATGCCTAGGATTTGACTTCACGATGGATTCTCCCTGACTTCCCCTCTCCCACCAAAAAGAATCCTCTCATACAAAGCATTTATGACTCATATGACCTTTACTGAAGATCTCACCAAGGAGACAGTGGAGAGACATGTGCTATACAACAACTCACATCACACTCCTTAAATTCTTCATTAAAGCCTCTTTGATGCCCCAGGCCCTGCAGGCAGATTGTATTCCCCAAACTATCACTATATCTTCCAGTTCAATAGATCCATCCTTCTAGGATGGTAGCTAGACATCATTTTTTATTATTTTACATGCTCTAGGAAATCTCATTTAGGATCTTCACTCCTGGTAGTTTACTTGATGGAAAAAAACTTAATAATTCTACAAACAGGAGCTATGGTGAGTTAAACTAATTATACCCATTAAAAACAACTGAGTAATGCAAAAGCCAAGGAAAATCAGTCATAGTTGTGTAAGCCTGATAAATCTGTGTTACAAAAATAATAGAAAACATAGAACACTCTTGGATTTTTTTCCAACTCAACTTTCAATATCTTTGGACTAGGGTATTCTATTGTTTCTTATTTCTACTCATTTCTTACTTCAGGAAGGTAAGATTAAATTGAATTCCCTAATGTTTGCTTAGTTTCATTTAAGAGAATATTTCTCCTTTATTATTTCCTTCTCATTTTAATTTTCACCTTAGCAAAACTCAAAGCATATAAGAAAATAACTTTATAGTAAATTTCAGAATATATCCAAAGGATTATTTTTGCAAGCAACCTAAACTTAAAAAGAGTAGGTTCAAAGCAGAGGAATAACACACAGTCATTAAAAGCAATACTTAAGCAGACAATGAGGGGAAAAAGCATGTAAGGGAAAAAAGTAAAATGTCAAATTCTCCTCAGGACACTTCAGAGGGTCAAATACAAAATCTGACCTTAGAAGAAATAGCTTATGCTCCAAATGAAGTACAGATTGTGTTCATCTTTATCAGCAGAAACGCAGTAATGGATGTGGAAGTAGAGTGTCAGGATGTTAGAACAAGGTGACAGAGCATGACACAGGACTGGGCTCAATGTATTGATGCACATGAAAGCTTGAGATGCAGGGCTTCATATCAGATGTGATGACAAGAAATGGCTTTCAGAGTCTGTAACTTGAGCACAGCTGTAGCCTAATCCACTAAGAGCTTTTGTGGCATAACATAGAGGAAGGAATTCAAAGAGTTATGAGATAGGAACGTTTATCACACACAGCCTATACCCTATCTACGACCCTTCTATGTCCCCAAGAGACACTTGTCACTAAGGCATTTAGAATTACAGTAAAGCACAAAGGGCCAGTATCCTCACAGAGCTCACTGGTGGCTGGATGTCAATCTGACAGAGGAGGAAGCTTCTACTGAGATGGGCTCCTTGATTTCAGGCAAATGATGAGACTTCAGAGTAGCAGAGGCCAATTCAGCACTTCACTGTCAGAAACAGGGTGAGCACAGTTAGAGCAGTGAACAGCAGAGTAGCATGGTAAATCGGAAATTCATGCAGCTTATACAGATGTCGATATACAGTGATGCATACCTTTAACCTACATCACGGTATGATGAAATTCTCCTTCAATACAAATTTTCAAAATCAAAATTAATTAGAAAAAAATAAACTTTTTAGTCTTCATAGGTCTTTGGTTCTGTGTGGCTTACTGGTTACAGCATTTCTAGGAATGAAGCGTATGGGCAGCCTTCTGACATATTCCTTTGACAGTGGAAAAGGAAAAACTGCAGTTATGGTGATCAGAAACCTGATCTGAGTCACTACAGTGTGAAACCTTTACCAGCTTCTGCACCCAATTCGTTTCAAAGACCTGTGATAGAAGAGGAGAATAACTCACCCTAAAGAAAAACCCTTCATGGTTGCCACAGATACATTCTTCTCTAAGCTTCTCTCAAAAGAAACATGACCCTCAAAATGGCAAATGTGCACTGGGATAGGCTCTTTGGGGAAGTATGCAACACTGCTCAGAACTGATGCTTATTCCTAAGGATCTAAAAATCTCTGTGATCTACTCATCAAGGTTAGAGGTTATAACAGTGAACTGACAAGTGACTTTTCGGTTCAAGTCTAAACCAGTAGGCCCAAACACCATCCTTATAGCCATCATTTCTCCAATTCCTAAACTAGAACAGCAGCACTTGCCAACTAACTGAATCACGATGAACCACGATGACTCTCAGACCCACAGGAGAGAACTACCATGGTAGAAGGGCTAAGTGGAGTCCCCAAGACACCCCGCTAACTGCTAGGACAGTGAACTCAAAACTATACTATATCCCAAGAAGCATTTACAGAAACTGGTACCACCTTCAAACACTTGAAGGAATGGGTGGTAATGCCTCTTTCTTTTCTTCTTCAACCCATCTGGGGGCTCCTGACCCACCTATTCATGATGCATAAAATTCTACAGAAGTTGACAATGTGGTATGAAGTCTCTGACAAGCTTTAATAGGAAAGTCACAGTGCAGAGTCCTAAGGTTTTAGGAGCAAAGCCTTGCCCTCTTTTGCAAATAATGATTCTCCTTTTGAGAAACGGCTCCTATTTCCTGGGCCTGACAGGGCCTGAATACTGAGCCATGGAACATCATATGATTATGGGACCTGAGTGTCTCAGCATGAATCAGATGTTCTCTCATACACTGAGTCCAGGTGTTGGAATGAGCACGATTGGAATTGCTCTTTTCCAAGAAGAAATAGTACATGAATCAAGTATAGAAGATGAGATAATTTTCATAAGTAGAAGCCTCAGACTCCCCTGGTATCTCCTCCTGTTTATCTACTTGTAACATTCCCTGGGGAAGTTTCTTAGAACTCCTTGACTGAGGAAGGAAAAGGTTCCAGCCTTGTTTCACATGGCTCTACACAATATGAGAAGATGAACTGGACCGATCTGTGCTGCAACCAAATCAGGATTGTCCGTCAGAGTGGAAACAACTCCAATGAGAATGTGCACTGTCATCTTTGGGGAGGTCATCAGAGGCTACACTGACTTTTGAGGATGGGATCATAGTTTAGTAGTTCATCACAGACATAGAAATGAAACACAGGGACCTAGTCACAAAGACATATGGCTGTCTGAGAATCAGCAAGGCATGTGAGTTGTGTGTTTTCCACATATATGTAACTATAGAATGCTGTTAGGATAGAGGATTCTAACAATTAAGTGAGAGAGACTCAGCCTTTTTTCCAGCAACCTAGTTCTTACTGTGCATGCACACATGAAAGAGGTATTGGTATTAGGAATGGGGGCATATTAGTCAGCTTGGGCTTCTATAACAAAATACCATAGAGTATTGGCTTAAACAACAGACATTTATTTCTCATAGTTCTAAAAGCTGGGAATTCCAAGATCAAAGTGCTGGTATATTCTATGTCTGGTGAGGGCCTTCTTCGAAGTTACATATGGCCACCTCACCTAATGAAAACAGAGTGTGCTTGCTCTCTAGTCTCTCCTTATAAATACACTAATTCCATTCATGAGGGTTCCACACTCAGGACCTAATTACCTCCCAAAGATGCACCTCCAAATACCATTACACTCAGGATTACATTTCAACAGGTGAATTTGTGAGAACTATATACATTCTGTCCATAACAGAGCTAAGAAACGACCCCGCTAATATGTACTTCTGTCCACCCAAGGCTAATCCAGGTACTGCTACTGCCTAATCTGTCAGCCATAACGACCTGTGCTAAACTGCATCAGGTACCTTGTCCACCAACTGCCTGGTAGTGTTTGAGAATATGTAACTGCTTCCTCAAGGAAGATGCACAAGCTTGACCTCATTAGAATAAGCATGTGCTTGCCTTTTTGTATATAAATGCTTCTTTCAGTATAATTATCTATGGATTTATATAATTTCTTATTCACCATCATTCCACACAATATTATTACTCATCAAGGAATTTATTTTACATAAAAATAAGTGAAACAATGGACTCAGACCAATGATATTCACTCTTCCTAACAAGAATTACATTTCTAGGATGGACAGGCCTAATAGAACCTAGTGCCTCCTAAAATTTCAGTTTTATGTCAGTTACTAAAAATCATCCTGAAAAACTAGGATTCTTTCTTATAAGAAGCAGTAAATCAGCAACTAAAAGAATGGTGTTTTTTTCTCTCATAAGCAGAATATCTGAGTCCCAGATTAAATGGCTAAAAATGAAAGTAACCGTTTCCTTATTTCACCTGACAATCCACTTGCAGAATTTCTGTCTTATGTCCTTGAAGCTCTAAAGGCATTAGTTCTCAGAGGATGAAATGCTTCCACCAGAGACAATTACAATAGTTCCATTATGACTTCCACTGGGCCATGTGGGAGTCCTTATACCCCTGAACCAACAGGCAAAAAGGGGACTCCTGAAACAGCTAGGGTGATTGATGTTGGTTCTAAGTGACTTGCTTGCTTCTACTCAATGGAGGGAAGAAGAAATTTCTGGAACCCAGTGGATTCTCTGAGATTCTCTTAACACTTGCCTGTTCAAAATACGTAATGGGAAATTACAACAACTTGAAAAAAAAAAAAGAAAGAAAAAGATCATATAAGGACCCTTTAGGAATAAAGATTTGGGTCATCTTAACTAGCTTAGTAAAATGGGACCATGGAATAGATAACATAAGAAAGAAGTTTTCTTACTGCATTTTTGTGTATTTGGATATAAAAACATAGTACAAAGAGTACCTGAATATCTATATGCTTTACCCAGTTTCTCCTAATGTTATCATTTTCCATTTCTATTGTGAATTTACAGAACCAGAAAACCAAAACAGGCACATTTCAGGTAACTAAACCCAACCTGATCTGATTTCAACAGTTTTCCTGGCAAAGTTCTTTCTTCCATTCCAAGACTTAACCCATAATACAATTCCTAGATGCAGCTGTTAGACTCTTTAGACTCCTCTGGTCTGTGACAGTTCCTCAGTCTTTCCTTATTCTCATAACTAGCAATTTTGAGAAATACTGGTCAAGTATTTTGAGAATTTTCCCCTTTTAGCTAGTCTAAAATTCCTCTCATTATAGGACTAGGGTCATAGCATTTGGAGAAAAGACCACTGAGATGAAATGCCTTCTGTCACATCATAAAAGGGGATACACGATGTCCTCAGATAATGTTACCCCTCATCTCTTTGCTGAGATTGTGTTTTCTGGGTTTTACTGCAGTCCAGTGGTTATTTATCCCCTTCTATATGCTATGCATTAAATGTGAATGCAACCCTGTGAGGTCAGGGGAGAATTAAGTGTATACTTTTGAAAAGAGGATGACATCTATATACACTTATTGGAATTCTTCTGTTTATACAATATGGGCTCATTTACACTTCAGGTTACCATCAAATACTACTTTATATTTTGTAGCATTAATGGTTGCGCCCATTTTATCAAGTTGGATAACCTCTGACATACCCCCATCTTTTTGTTTTTCTGGCATTTTCTTACTTTCTGGAAGTACACACTGCTCCAGGCTCATCTTGTATTTTTTATGTCCCAGTCCTAAAATCAGTCATTTCTCCAAAGAATTCTGGCTGTTTTTATTGGAGCATAATATTTCAAAATCAAAACATGGGCATTGGGTGCCCTCTTTGCTCCTGGGGTGTCAGTGCTTCTAGGCTCTTTCTATGGACAAAGCTGGATGACATGTACACACTAACTCATGGGTGTGCACTCACGTATGATGGTTTCTGTATCCATCTGTGTATAAACTTTACATTAACCTGTGTTCCTGGCATCTCCAACTCTAATCCAGTCCCACAGACTTTATCCTAACCACCCCCTTAGGGACCTACAACTTTGGAAAAATGAATCTTAAATATCAACTGTGCCCTTATAAACAAAAACAAGCACTTTGGTACCATATACATATGTTTTTCCCTTTCTGGTGCTGTGTGTATAGTACAATAAGTTCTCACAGAATTATTATTAGGGTCTTAGAAACTGTAACTTTAAGCAAAATGACATAAAGTAGGTCTTCAAATAATATTTCGTTCAACATATGCATGGATTTTCTTCTCATCAACATTATCATAATGCATTAAAAAAAAAACCTGTATATATTGACTAATATTTCTCTCTCTTTTATGTTCCCCTTTTTATTTTATGTAAGAATTGTTGATAGTGTCAACTTACTATTTAGGGTACAGGATATTCCAGGGGAATGCTGAATTTGAGGAGTAATCATCTCCCAGGGATGGAGGCCATGACTGGTCCCCAGTAGGACTACTCTTGAGGCATCGTGTATCCCTTTTTGGGGAGAGTCACCGCATCACCATTTACATGAAAGAGTTGGCCTCTGATTAGGTTGAAGCATAAAGCTGGCCATATGTAAGACAGTCCCAGTCCCATTTTGCTTTCATATTTCCAGACCATCTCATCATTTTAATACAAATGTCAGTTTTCTCCCATTTTTATTAAACCAGGGCATTCTTTTTTTGTTGTTAAGGAAAGGTGCCATCAGGAATGGAAGGTGAGTAGACAGAAAGAGAGAGGAGGATGAAGCATCCTTTATTCTATTTTTATTTAGTTTTCACACTGGTTACTTCTCCCCTAGAACTAGAACTTGAACCCAGGGGGACGTGACTTCCGTTCTTTGGAGGCAATTGACCGAACTGCTGCCACGAGGGCATTCTTTAATACAGGGCAAAAGGGGGAACTGAGTTACCCCAGGGCCAGTCTGTTGAGGGAGCCCAAAAGGATCTGCCCCTTGTGCTCTGGGTTAAAAATCGCCCTTGCCTGTGCTGACTGGAATGGACCCCAGCTGCTACTGCTGCTCCCACCTCCTCTGAAGAAACAGGAGCCACATGGGAAGAGGAGTCCCCCGCACCTGGCATGGAGGCCTGTTTCTTCAAAGGAAGTAGAATACGAAGTGTAGTCAAGCTGCAGGTCCGTACTATGGGGGTCATCTCTGGCACTCTGGGGGGTTATCTCTGGCACTGAGTCAACTTGGGGGCATCTCTGGCCCTGGGATGGTTAAAGTGGCACGTATTTTAGGCAGGACATTTAGAGCAGGGCTTACAGGGGCACCAAATTTGGTTTTCGCCTAAGGTGCCAAAATTCCTCGCACTAACCCTGACCATTTGTTTGAGGTCCCTCCAGACCACACATCATTACTATTTGATCACTGATGGATGCTGAATAGTACTTACTTGTTGCTGGCCTGGCTGCTCTACTCTGCCTTCTCCCCTCTAGTCACCAGCGCATAACCCTGTGCCATTTTTGCCATCCCAATACCCCATTTTTGTTTCAAGGAAATATGGTCAGCCTACATTATCATTCAGAAGTGCAAATATATGTGGAAATCTGTGTGTGTGACACTGAATACCCAAAGAGGCGAACTAGGATATTAAGGCCTTATCTCTTAACTCCAAACAGCACTCCCAAGCTCTGCTCTGTGGGTTTGGGTCTGGAATTCTGCCTTTCAGGGGCCCTGTTAGGTTCAGTCAATAGGGGGCAGTAGAGAGCGATAAGCCGGCCGGCGGGAGAAGCACCACCACCCTTTCCACTTGCCTGCTGCTCCTGTCTGCACGTGGCAGCAGCGAGTCCAACTTCTTTTCAAAGTTCAGAACAGAATATATCAGCAGGCAGCTAAGAAACCACAAATAGCACCCGCAGTAAAAGCAGCTGTGTTGTGGTGAACTCCTAGGTGCATCCCTGTCCCAAGATATTTCTAAAGTCCTAATGTGATTTGGTTTCACAGCTTCAAGCTCTTTCAGGGAACAGCAAGCACCCCGTGGACTAGGGTAAGCTACTCCTATGTGTAATGATAGGTAAGGAGACCAACTTATGTAACTGCAAAATGGGAGGGGACAGGCAAGTGCTGGGAGAAAAAGTAAACAGAGTCCTGAGGGAGATTCTATCTCATGGAGAAAAAAAAAAAGTCTTCTGGGAAGAAGACGATCCTGGAATTCAAAAAGAGCACAGCAATTTGTTAAAAGTGCTGCCTCTGTTTTTCAGTCATTTGGAAGTAGATGGGGTCCACAAGTAAACTGGGGTATACCCAGCAGGAAAGAGTTATTTTTCTGGAAGCATTCTTCAAGAAACACTGATGTCCAGCTGGTACTTTCTCCTGAGCTCACCTGCAAGCATTAGCACCTGTGCTGGTCAGGACTCTGAGGGCAAAACGGGCAGCGCCCTGAGCAGTGAGGGTTGAATTGTGTTCCTTCCCAAAATTCATCTGTGGGCGTCTTACACCCAGTAACAAATAACATGACTGCATTTGTAGGTAGGAGGTAATTACAGTTAAATGAGGTCATTAAGGTGGGTCTCTATCCAACATGACTGGTGCCTTATTAGAAAACGAGATTGGACACACTGGGACACACAGACATGTGAAGACACAGGTAGAAGACAACCATCTGAAGAGCAAGCTGAGGAGAGAGACCTCAGAAGAAACCTCGCTATTAGACTTCCAGCCTCCAGAACTGTGAAAAATATAAATGGCTATCATTGTAGCCCCTCGGGCCATGGCGGTACCCCGAGCTCACTAACACACTGAACCTTGATTACCTGAGCCACAGCCCCTCCTGCTCACCCCACTCCAGAAAATGTACGTTTTGTTACTGGATGGGATGGTTCCCTAAGTTTCCATCACACTTGCTCTGGAGAATTGGGCTGGACGGTGAACTGCAAGGGCTTGGGATCAGGTGGTCTCAAGTGCACGGTGGACTGGCTTCTGTCCCAAGAATAAGGAAAATGATCAGAGTGGCACAGGTGGAAAGAGCACTGCCAATGAGGTCAGGCAGAACTGGTTTCAACCCCCCAGTTGTGACATTCATTGCATGAGAAAGCAAATTAATTCCTTACAGACGCCTCTGCAAAAGAAGGATAATAAAACTTACCCCACAGTAATGGCCCCAATGTCTGTGTGCCCCTCCAACACACACACACACACACACACACACACACACACACACAGTCTGTCGAAGCCTCAATTCCCACTGCGGTTGTATTTGGAGATGGGCCTCTAAGGAAGCAACTAAGCATACAGGATAGGACTCTGATCCAATAGGACCAGTGACCTTATAAGAAGAGACACTAGATTACACACTCCTGTGACTCAGGTGCAGGCCATACAAAGCTGTGGAGCTGGGTTTGGGACATGGACTGCTCTGCCCCACCCCACCCTCCAGTATACACACCAAGAAGAGCCCATGTGAGGATATAAAAACAGGGCGACCATCTTAAAACCAGAAAGATAGCTCTTACCAGAAGTCAACCTGGCAAGACCATGATCTTGGGACTTCCAGCTTGCAGAATAGTGAGAAAATTAATTTCTGTTTTTAAGTCACCAGGTGGTATTTTACTATGGCCACCTGAGCTAACCAATACAGCCATGAATATGCATTCAGGGGTTAAATAAGAAAGCATCTAACCAAATCCTAGTTTCATTAAACATTGGCAGCGAACATTGAAAATCTAGACTAATAATCAGTTACCCAAAATAGAAGGGGATGCTTTGGCAGGTATGACAGCTGCCATGAAGAAGTTCAAGCATAGGCCAGATGGCCTGTGGAGGACATTATCACACAGGTTGTTCAAACATCAAAAAGTGCTGGGGGACATGTCTTTTCAGCTCCTTTCAATCCCAAGAATGTTTTAAATTTTCACTGATTCTAAAGTCTTTCCAAGCTGCTTTAATATTCATTTTCTCCAGATAACATATACTCAAGCCTAAAGTGAAATTCATTGCCACAAAAAGTATCCAAAATGCTGTTCTAGTTGACCTATCCCTATGCTTGTGTAGTGAATAGCTTCCATTTTCATATTTCCCTAATGTCAGTGTAGCAGATTCTTCAGACCACCTACCTAGTGAAAATAAAGTCACATACAAACACATAAAAAAAAAGTCAATGCAACAGTTGATCTGTGCCCAAATACACATCTTTCCAAAGAAGACATCCAAATGGGCAACAAGAACATGAGAATGTGTTCAACATCACTGATTATCATGAAAATGGAAATCATAACCACAAAAAGTATCAATTCACACGGATTAGACTGGATATCATCAAGAAGACAAGAGATAACAAGTGTTGGTGAGGCTATGAGAGATACAGGACTCTTCTGCAATACTGAGGGAATAAAACTTGATTCAAACACTATGGGAACTATTATGAAAGCTGATCAAAAAATAGAACTACCAGAAACAAAACAAGCAAAACAAAAAGAAGCCATTGATCTGTGACTTCCTAAACTATCTCCAGCACAAGTCATCCCAACGAAGTCCTCTCTTTTTGGTTTATCACAGGACACGTCTTCCCCACATGAGGCACTACATGGGCATTAAGGGTTGATTTTATTGGTTAACAACTCAAGGGTCTTGTCAACGGACTGAGTCTTTGCCCCAAATATATCCAGACACTTTCTTCCCCAGAGAGACCCCTGTTTGGCCTGCCAGGGCAGCCACCACCCCACTCTCTTATGTGTCTGTAGAGATTTAGCCTCTTGTTCCAGGATCCCCCTCACAGAACAGAAGCATCGTCACCCTGCGTCAGTAGTACATGCCCTTTTCCACTGGGTTCCACTCCAAGAGAAAAGTCACTGCGGGATGCTAAAGTGAACAGAACTTTGTATCTGTAAACCATTTGGAACTAAGAACTCTTTCGTGTATATTTTGGGCACCTTTGAATTCTGTCAACGATGGACAGCTGTGAGTCTGGTAGAAAACTGTAGATAGATAACTGTACACACCCAATGTGCTAGAACCTCCCAAAAGACGGAAAACCATGAACCTCGGGACTGTGCTGCTTGCGCCCTCTGGTGGACAAAGAGAATACTGCCTCTGTCCTGCAAAACCAAAAAATTGTATTAAACTGTATTAGACCCATTTGAAAACTTTAATAAAATCAGGCATATTTCCTGTTTTCCAAAATGTATTGGTAAGCTTATTGTTGGTGAAGTAGCGCAGTGACTAGGAGTTCAGGATTTAAAGACAGCCTTGGTTTGACTCCCAGCAAAGCTACTTTCTAGCTGCATAAACTTAAGCAAAGTATTTAAACTCTTTCTATAGTTATTATACATATATAAACTATTTAAAATTTGTAAAAAGTTAATCTCAAGCTCATTCTAAGAGTTCACATTTTTATTCTCCTTCCCCCAACCCATTTCAGATATTTAGTGTCCTGCTGCTTCTAAGTGGGGTTTCATTGATTTCATAAAAATCCCTTTAGTATTTCTTGCAAGTCTGTTTCAGTTGTATGAACTCCTTTAACTTTTGTTTTTCTGGAAAGTGCTTTATTGTTCCTTCAATTATAAATGATAGCCTAACAGAATGGAGTATTCTCTGTTGGAATTTCTTTTCTTTCAGCACTTTAAATATGTCATGTCAACATTCCCTTTCCACCCCGTAAAGCTTCTGCTGAGAAATCTCTTTACAGTATTATGGGGGCTTCCTTCTATGTGATACACTTTTCTCTAGGTGCTTTCAGAATTCTTTCTTTAACTTGTATTTTTGTCATTTTAATTACAATGTGTCTTGTGTGCGTCTGAATTTATTTTGTTTGGCACTCTTCAAGTTTCCTCAAACTGGATGTCTATGTCCCTTCCCAGGTTAGGAAAGTTCTCAGCTTTTTTTTTTCCTATTAAGATTTCTGCCCCCTTTCTCTCTCTCTTCTCTTTCTGGAACCCTTATGACATGAATATTGTTCCTCTTGGAGCTGTCCTATAATTCTCTTATCTTCGCTTATTTCAATTATATTTGTCTCTTTGCCGGCCTTCTTTGGTGCTTTCCAGTGCCCTACAGTCTAGCTCACTGATTCTATTGAAAGTGTCTTCCAGTCAACTGTCAGGCCCATCTATTTTAGTTCTTCTATTGTATTCTTTAGCTCTATGAATTCTGCTTGGAACTTTCTAATATTTTCTTTGTTGTAGATCTTATTTTGTTTATCCATTGTTTTCCTAATTTCAGTGAGAATCATCAAGTTTGTTGCTTTGAAATCATCTTCAAGTAGTTTATTTAACTCTGCTGCATTAGGGTTTTCTCTGGGGGTTTATTTTGACACATCATTTGAGAGAGACACCTCTATCTTCACACATACGTATACCCTCTGCTCATGTCTATGTATTAGGCTAAAATGGCTTGATAATGCAATGGGATTGTGTTAGGGTGTCAAGCTGCACAGTATTGGCTTGGGGGCAGGAGTTCCAGCTGCCAGGTCCTGGGGGCTTTAGGATACCGGCAAGCAGACAGCTTAGCAGCAGCTCAAGTCAACAGAGATGCAGCTGATTTGGGCATGAGGGGGTTTCAGATTGTTGAGTTTCTCTGATCCTCCCTGAGGGAGCTGTAGAATCAGAGCTGGAAGCTCCACAAATTGAGCTTTGCAGGAAAATGTTCAACTGCCTACCCAGGCTCAGGCTGCCTTTTCTAGGTGACTGCTGCCCTAGTAGCCATGAGGACTGTAAGCAGGAGAACAAACGCCCCATGGCCTGCTGATGGCAGAGGAATGGGGATTTTGACATCCCCACTATGATTTTGACATTCCAATATGATGTCCACAGTGCCAGCACCACACAGATGGAAGAGTCTAGGACAGCCAGCTGGAAGGTTATCCCTCTTTTTTATTTCTGCTGCCTAAGTTTTCGGTTCAACAAATGAAATCCTTCAGTTAGTTCTATGCACACTTCATCAATCAGCTCCCCCTGCTCACTGTCCTAAATTGTCTGCTCCCCAGAGTCCTATTATTCCACAAAAGAAAGCCCCTTTGTTTCCCATAGCAGGATTATGCTCTTCCCTCCAGCATGCAGCTCCTAGATGCTGGGGCACTGATGTGGAATAAGCCCTTCAGTTCTTTGCAGTGTCTGGGAAGGAATCTTGGCGAGACCGTGTCTCTGCTTTTCCTATGTACCCTATCGCTTCTCCTTGTAGACATCCTGGTCCTTCCATCTTCAATACCTTTTCAAAGTCTATCGCTGTTTGTGTTTTCTACACACAATTTTGCTGTGTCTTTGGAGAGGTCAGAGCAAGAACTTGCTAGTCTGCCATCGTGGTTGTGTCTCTAGATGTACCTAACTCTTAAACTTAAAAGAGTGAATCCCTAATAGCATCTATTACACTTTATATCTCTGAGTTTTCCTATTCTAGATACATAATATAGCTGAAATCATATCATGTTTATGATTTTGCCTGGCTTATTTCACTCATTATTATTCACTAATGTCCTCAAGACTCATTCATGTTGTAGATGTATCAGAATTCCATTCTTTTCAGTTACTGAATGATAGTCCATGGTATGTATAGATCACATTTTTATCCATTCATCTGTTGGACACTTAGGTTGTTTCCACTTTTTAGTTACTGTAAAGAATGCTGCTCGTGCACCCTGGTGAAGTAGTGGTTTGGTCCATATACATCCCAAGAAACTAGGTTCACATCCTGGGGTGGGCAACAACTAAATAAAATAAAATAAAGTGCTTCTTCCTCCTCTGTCTTCCTGCCTATGTGTCTCTGTTCACCTTCATTCCTGCCTCTAACCTTTCCTTTAAAATAAAAATTATAATAATGTTGCTATAAACATAGATATATAAGAATCTGTTTGAATTTCTGGTTTTAATCCATTGGAATACATACATAAGAATGGAATTTCTCTGAATGTTTTTGCCACTGATTTTAAGAAATTTGATTATGCTCTACTTGGATGTATTTCCTTTGTATTTCTTGTGCTTGGAATTCATTTAACTTTGGGACCCTGTGGAATTATCATTTCTATCAAATCTAAAAATGTCTTCTTCATTATTTCTTTGAGTACTCTTCTCTCCTCTTCTCAGGGAACTCAAATCGCACTTAAATTAGGCTGCCTGAAACTTCTCCACAGTACACTGATGCTCTGATAATTTTTATTCTTTTTTTTCCTCTGTGTTTTATTCTGGATAATTTATATTGCTATATATTCAAATTTACAGATTTTCTTCTGAATTATCTAATCCATGCATATGTGGTTCTCATATGTCACCATATAGTCTGTAAGTTTATCTCTAGAAATCTGATTTGATTCTTTTTTAAAATTTCCTTATCTCTAGTTAACACAGCACATCTTTTCTCTACATTTTATGGCTATAAAATTTACTTAATGTCATTGTCTATCATCTTTTTCATTTCTGTGTGTCTCTAGTGACTGACTTTTCTCCTCATTTTTGGTTATATTTTCGTACTTCTTTTCATAACTGGTATTTTTATTGGAAGTCAGACATTGTGAATATTACCTTGTTTGGTACTAGGCATTTTTAAATGTCTAAAAATATTATTGAGCTTTGTTCTGGAAGGCAGTTAAATTACTTGAAAATATGTTATCCTTTTATGTCTTGGATTTAAGTTTTGTTAGGTGGGACCAGAACTGTGTTAGATTGGAGCTGATTTTACCTAAGTACTGAAGTAAAAAAGAACCTTTCTGGGAATTCTAGCAGGTGTCCTGTGAATGGAAAGGGCATTTTACTCTGTTTCATTGAATATAGGAACTCTTACCCTGAAACTGAGTGAATGTTCCTTCTCATCCTTATGAGTGGCTTTATGAGACTTGGGAGCTTTCTCACACACAGGCAATGATCATCTGACAACTCAAAGCAGACCTTCTACAGACCACCAGATCTCTCTCTCTCTCTCTCTCTCTCTCTCTCTCTCTCTCTCTCTCTCTCTCTCTCTCTCTCTCTCTCTCTCCCTCACCCCTGCTCTTTTCCCTCTGATTCTCTGCTCATGAACTCTAACCACATTTACCTCATGGTATTTCCAGTTCTATCTCCTCAACTCAGGAAGACTGCCAGATTCTGCCTGTGCTTCCCTTCACTGTCCACTGAAATGGAAACTCACTCCAGGTAGTAAGCTGGGACAATTAAGAGGCTCAATTTATTTGTTTCCTGTCTCTCAGGGATCACTGCCTAATGCCCAATAGCCACTGTTTTCAAAATACTTTGTCCAGTTTTTTGTTGTTTTTGTTCATCTTTTTTCAGATAAGAGTGTATTTCTGATTCCTGTACTCCATCTTGACCAAAAATGAAAGCATCCTTCGATCCCTCTAGATCAGGTTTTCTCATACTTGGCACTACAGTGGTTTGGATGCAATCATTTTTTGTTCTGGAAGGCAGTTCTATTTACTGTAAGATATTTAGAAGCATCCCTGTCTTCTGCCTACTTGGTACCAGTAGCTCTCATTCCCAGGTGTAAAAACTGAAACCGTCTCCTTTACACATGGTCAGATGCCCTCTAGCAAGAACAGACAACACTGTCAGCAGCTGAGGACCACTGCACATGTGTGTGTACATACGCATGCACACATTGATGCTATGTGTTCAATGGGGCAATGTAGAGACTTGCTTAAAAGTCTATTCAAGAAACAAAAAGATTCCCTTTCTTAGCCTGCAATACAGAGTAATTGTCCCTCCTTCTCTGAAACAAAAAATAAAATATAGTGCAGAAGATAGCATTGTTTCTGAGCAGTGGGACACCAGGCTACTTCAGGCCATCAGGATTAAGAAAAAGTCAGTCCCTCAACTCTGAGACATGAAATAGATGAGTTCAAAAATGAAATTTTAATATATCCTTCTAAGAACACCATCAAGTAAAATTCTCCCATTTAAAGTGCACAGTTCAGTGGTTGTCAGAACATTTACATCAGTGTTCAGCCATCACCACTAATTCTAGTAAAATATTTTCATCATCCTAAAATGAAGCCATGTACCATTAGCAGTGACCTTCCATTCTCCCATAGCCCCAGTCTCTGAAACATTCCAATCTACTTTCGGTCTCTGTGATTGTCCTCTACTGGATATTTCATGCAGATGGAGTCATGCAATAACTCACCTGTGTATCTGGCTTCTTCCAGCTAGTGTAGTGTTTTCAGCGGTCGTCCATGTTGTAGCATCTACTGGAATTTATAGCGGTGAGAATTTGAGCTCCTCACAGCGTCATTAGCTCTTATCATGTCAGTATTCACAAAAACTCCAGCACCCAACTAGAGTCATGGAGTCTGACTGTCCCAATGACTGCCCAATAAGATCAGATAATACAACCTAGAAATAAATAAGGCAAAATAGTGGATATTGATTAATGAGGGAGAAGATGGAGAAAAGTGAGCAGAAAATTGTCCACTCTTGCCCCATACAATGGCTTCTCCAGAGATGTCCTTTGCATTCAAGTAAACTCCTGCCTATTCTTGTGAAATTATAACCAACCTAAGAAAGCCAAGATAACACAGCGCTCCCAGCTACCTACTGGACTGAGAAATCCGCTCAGTCCTCAAAAATGTCACTGTTCTCTAAAGCTCATTTCATGTATACTCAAGGAAGAGAATGGAAAAGGCAGACCATCAAAGAAGCTAAAGTCACAAACCATGGGAATGGAATCAGAGCCTAATCAATGCTGTTGAGCAGAAGGCTTTGCAGTCACTATATTTCCCAGAGGCAAACTCCAAACACTTCCACCCATTGTATCTTGGTTTTGGAGTCACCAAGGAAAGCACAAAACAGTCCAACACTTTACTTACATAGAGAAGAGACAAAGAAAGATCACTCCAATAGTGTGCATGGTCCCTCATGTCTGGAGGGTCCCCAGGCAAGCAATGTGGAGTAATTGGCCTACCTGCCACCATCTCATGCTGTAGCAGAACTCTACAGCTCTCTCGTGGAGTCTGAAATGCTGCAAGTCAAGGGTATGCCTGAGGGCCATTGGCACACACACTGAAGCTGAACAAAGGGGCAATTATTGAGCATGAAACAGGAGATCTTCCCACACACAGCAGCAAGCCTAGCACAAGCTGTGTGGGCTCTCTGTCTCTTTGAAAAAAAGTATTTCCAACCAAAGGCCATTCCTGTACAGCCAAGAGGGGGTCAAAAGAATAATTGCAAGAGTCGGCCTTTCCCAAGGAATGCCAGTAGGGGTGGCAGCAGACCTGCTCTCGCTAATCTCTGGGTCTCTCTCAATCCTGTTTATCTGCTCAACTCTTTCTTCACCTGTGTCACCAAATCCCTGCTAACAACAAATCTGCTGAGAGTCTTCCAGAACAATCACTGTGCCTCAGGAAGAGGCAAAACACTCCAGATGGAGGCAGTCAGAAATTTCTTTTTTCGAAGAAAATCTTTTTCAGGAAGATGAAATTGATAGAATACCTGATGGGTCTAACATCGTAATAGAAGATTTAGACAAGTAAGTTTGGGAACAAATATATAGCAAGTACATGAAAAAATAAGCCAAAAACAAAATGAAATAACAATTAAACCCAGGGAATAAAAACGTTATGCAGGAAAAGTTATTATAGTTTGCAACATGAATCAACTTGCAATAGTATTTGCATAGTCATAAAAATGTTAATAGAGAACACTTCTTAATTATATTAGGAAAATATGGTTGTATCCTCATATTCCATAGTGATTAAAACTGAAAAAAAAACAACCAAGATACTATATAGGTGTATTATTTAGCATTATTGTCATAAATATCTTTGGGAGAGGGAGCAAGGGGACAAGGTGCAGGACAGCCACTTATTCTAACAAACCTTGCAGAATTTTCTACAATCTAACTAGTAAAACAATGGCATGTATAAAAAGATACAAGTGAAAACTAAAATGTTTTAAAAGGCCCAAGTGTCCAGATGCCCAAGCTGCGTGGATCATGGTATGTTTAGCTACAACCACAGCTCTTTCCAGCCTGAAATGCAAGGCTGAGAGTTTGAGTAAAACAGGTATATTTCTCCCTAGTGAACCAGAAAATAGTATTTTGCTGGTAGGAGGGCTGATCAAAATCAGATGAAGTGGTACCTTGCCCTTCTTACAAAAAAATCACCGAGACAGCAAACATCTGTCAGGACCATACTTGGCAGAAGGAACTTGAGAAGCAGTGATCCAGTCAGGTAGTATGTTCTGTGTCAGAGCTCTGAGGACATCTGTAAGGGAATTCACCATTGGAGGAATCTTGGCTTCTGAAGGGATATTTTAAGCAGTACCAGATAAAGCGCTCTGTTGGTTTCCTTTTTTTTTTTTTAATCTCAAGGAAGTTGTTGACTGGAAGACATCCTGAAGCTGTCACAGAAGGAGCAAATCAGAAGGCCATTTTTTCTGGGTGTGGTGACTGTCATGTGTCACCTTGGCTAGAATGAGCCACATTTCCTGAGGTTCCCTTTCTATTGTGTTTCTGGTTAGAGGGGTCACAGAGAGAGTCCTGGGTAGTTCAGAGGGCAGAGGGAAGCGGCAGCCATTTTGTAGCTCACACGCACTGTGGCTGACTCACCTCGTGTGCCTGAACCGGCTCTTCCTTCCACTGGATCCTCCTTCCACCTCTCTGACTCCTGGGTCCAGGGTGTGTGTTTAGCTCTGTTAAAAAAGAACCCAGCTTCTGCAGGATACTCAGATCACCAAGGTCAGAGGCAGCAAGAACTGCCCCAAGTTTCCGTCTATCTTCCGGGATCCCAGATCGTGTTAGTAGCTTCCGGCCTGCCCTTTACATCCTTCTTCCCTTCTGGTTCCTTGTTCTGTGGACTTGAAGTTCCAGCATCAAACCTGGAAACAACAGCCTTATGGATTCTTAAGCAGCAACTAAAGCTATGTAGGTCAAGTCCCTGCAACAATCCCTTGATCATTATTCCTTGGCCTATTTAGATCCCTTTCCCTATGGGTGCTGCTTCTCTGAGTGAATCCAGACTAACACACCTGGAATTTAAAATGAGCTTTGCCTGCTTCCAGGGATGGGAATGGAGCAGGCTGTGTATGGAGCCTGGCTTGGAGGACTCAGAGCAGGAGCACTGCACACTGCAAGACCCAGCACTGGAAGCCCAAACAAGAAGTGACTGAGGGTCAGTACCAGAGAGGGACGACCAGGGTTCAGCAGGGCACAAAGTGGAGCTGAGGTGCAGCCATGGTCAGTTACTAAGAGTCAGATTCAAAGCCCAAAGAGCCACCTTGGGTGTTTGGTGGCCGATAAGGGTCATACCAGTGCCATAAAAGCCTCAGTGGCCAAGGTGGTTGAGTAGAGCAGAGACTGACTTGAGAAACCAGTGACTGCTTCCACTGCACCCCCACGCCAACACCCCTGAATCAGGATCTATTTGCTTCAGATAATTCACATACTGTGTTTGTCAACATCCAGACAAGAAAACAGAAATTACCCTGAATGTTCAGAGAAGCGGGATTTAGTGCTGCCAGTTGACTGCAAATGTGTGAAAACTGGAGACATGAAACAGGATGGAGGAGAGATTATCCAGAGGTAGGGAAGCTGCTGGCTGAGCTGGAGCTGCACTTACTGCTGTGGTTTCTGGGGAGAAGAGGAGAGAGGAGGGAGAGGAGAGGAGGGAGAGGGGAGGGAAAGGGAGAAAGGGAAGGGGAGGGGAGGGGAGGCTCTATCTCATCCTTTCTGATTTCCCGCTAGAGCCTTCACTGACAGACCTTACCCAGAAAGCAACTAGCAGGGGGTTAGGAAAATGCCATTCGAACTTCCAGCCCCTGGAAAACGGAGAAGAGAGGGCAATGATGGAGCTGAACGCCAACAACCAGCATCCGACACACATGTGCATTCTCTTTTTTCCCTTTTCTTCCAAATTGGCTGGAGGAAAAGAGAAGGTATCTTAGTGAGGGAACATTTCGGAGAGTAATGTGGACAAATGAGGAAATGGCATTACATCTGTTCCCACCAAGTCCTACAGACTGATTTTGATTCATCCTGGAGCAAAGTCAAAAAAAAGTCAGTAGCAGCAGGAGCTGTTTCCTTGAAAGTCTTTGTCAACAGAAAGCAGAGCACCCAAGTATTCAGCGGAGCAGATCTCGTTCGTTGGGCGGCAGGCACGTGCTTCAGTTCCTAGAAGAATGTCGGGTAAACGCAGTTTGCTCTCCTTGTAAGGATACAAAAACAGAGGGCAGTAATGGAGACAAGAGTTCCACTCTGCCCGAAGTTGCCTGTGCGCACAGCCTCCTGGGAGCATGGCGACAAGCAGACGGCGTCAGTGGGTCAGGGTGGGGCCTGGGAGTCTGCGTTCTCACAGCCCCTCGGGACCGCTCCCGCTGCTGTGTGCAAACCCTAGTTTAAGTAGCAAGACAGTGCTTGTCAACCCTGACCATGTTAGCATCTGGGGGGCTGTTAAAACTGCCGAGGTCTGGGCTGCCACTCAAACCAATTAAATCAAAATACTGACCTCCCGGGGCCCAGGCAATTCCAATATGGATCCCAGATGGAGACGCGCTTCTGTTGATGAATTCCACTACCCAAAGTGTGATGGAATTGGGAAAAAAAGACTGTTCCTACATGTATCCCCTGGGACCCCTCCATCAGGCAGCTTTGAGCATGCGGAATGGCAGCCAGCGACGCCACGGGCCTGCGGTGGTGCCAGACTCAGGTGGCTTCCAATGTGGGCACTGCATGGATCTGTACCAGAGACACAGACAGAGGAATTCCCAAGGAATGGGGAGCTAATGGGGACTCCTCCAAAATAATCGAGGAGGTTTAAGTTTCACATCAGCGTGTAGAGATAGGAGGTTAGCAAAATCCACATTCATTTTAAAGGTCTGCTGAAATATGGAAACAGCAGGTTACAGAAACTAGAGACAGGACAGGGCAAATGGAGATCCGTCCCAAGCAGCAAGCAGTATGCTGCCTGAGAGCCTGCCAGCTGTCAGGAGATTTAAGGTGGTCACCAGGCACCCACCTGCCTGTTACTCTGGTGGACTGAAGAAAGGGGGTCTGTCCAGACACCCATGAAGTCTGTCCTGACTGCACTAAGCCTCCTCCTGTTAGCATTTCTCTTGAATATGTGGAGACCCAAACTCCCCCCACATGAATGCACTTTCAGAAATAATTTTTAAAGCTTAATTTATAACAAGGGGAAGATGAGCTGTTAAGTTTTCAGACTTGAAAAAGACAGGGAATTTTCTCCATATCTCCATCTTGTAAGCACAACTCTGTCACCCTGGCACTGGACAGATGAGCAGCTTCTTGTCTGAGATTTTCCATGTGGACACATCTCAGTCTGCAGTCTACCTCTTGCCCAGACTGTGTGGCCTCAGCCTGCCTTCCTCTGACTGCTGTGCTCCCTCGATCCCAGGCTCCATATTGATGGCAAGTTTACCCAAACCCTAGAACAAGCACTTTGGAGTGGGAGGAGGGAGCAATGGCTTTTAAATTCTTATTTCTCTTTTTGTCCACAACTTTAATATTGGAAACCCTCTGCCCACCTTCAACTTGGAGGCAAAGCAAAGAACATTCCACACTGACCTGTGCAGCGCCCCCATCCGGTGGCTGTTCTATCCTGGATGATACACACCACCCCAGTCCTAGAGGGAGGACCAGGGAGGCCACCTCGTGGGAGTACCTGAGGTCAGGGAAAGTCCTGGCTGTAGCACTGAGAACTAGAGACATGTAGGGTCAGACTCTGGATCTGACAGAAATCAGCTGTCAGGTCATGAAAGATATGTTGGTATCAGAGTAAGCCAAGGCCACCTGCAAAGCCAAGATGTGTGGTCCTTGAGAACAGAAGGATGAGCCCCATCCACTTGAAGTCAAGCATCTTTCAGTTCTTCATCTTGGAGTTCTTTGACGACAAAACTTTCAAAACTAGCCTTCTTGGCAGAAGTGAGAGCCCAAAAAATAAACCCACACATGTATAGACAATGGAACTTTGACAATGGAGTCAAGAGCATACAACGCGGCAAAGACAATCTCTTCAGTCAGTGGTGTTGGGAAAACTGGACAGTCACATGCAAAAGGTTGGACTAGATCACTACTTAACACTACACACCAAAATTCATTCAGAATGGAGTAAAGGCTTGAATGTAAGGCTTAAAACATATAAAAAACCTTAAAACATATTTTTAAAAAAGGCAAAACACTCCTTGACATTGACCTAAGAGATGTAAACTTCAGTGCCCAAGGAAGTAAAATCCAAAGTGAACAAATAGAAGTACATTAAACTAAAACTTTTCTGCACAGAGAAAAAAATTCTCATTAAAACCAAAAGACATCTTACTGAATGGAGAAGATATTTGCACATCATACATCCAACAAAGAGTTAACATACAAAGCATATAAAGAACTCATAAAACTCAACAATAAAAACATAAACAACACAATCAAATAAATGGGCAGATCTTAACAGACACTTCTCCAAAGATATACAAATGAACAACAGGTACATGAAACGATGTTCGACCTCTCTTTTTATTAGAGAATTGCAAATCAAAATAACAGCGAGCTATCACTTTATACCTGCGAGAATCCAAAAGTCTGGAAACAAGTTTTGATAAGATGTGGAGAAAAGATAACCCTTATACACTGTTAGTGGGAGTGTAAATAGGTGCACCCACTATGGAAAGCAGTATGGAGATTACACAAAAAATTTAGAATGGAAATTTCATATGACCCTGGGTATTTACCCTGAAAACACAACAACACTAATTTGCAGAGGTGTTCATTGTGGTGTTATTCACAATAACCAAGAACTGAAAACAACCTAAGTGACAGATGAGTGAGGAAGAGGATGGAAGGAAAGTTAAAGGGAAGAATAAAAAATATTAAAAATATATATATGCCTAAGAATGTGACTATATTTGGAGATAAAATCTTTAAAAAGGTGATTACATTAGAAATGAAGTGATTAGCATGGGTCTTAGTGCAATATGACTAGTGTCCTTATTTATAAAAGGAAATCAGGGAGGTGTGCCCTTGTGGCTCAGGCAGCTGAGACACTGGACAGACCATGTAAACCAAGGACCAGGGTTCACGACCTGGGGCGGGGTGAAAAAGCAAAATAAATACATAATATATACATAAATACATAAATAAAGATGCTTCAAAAAAGGAAATTTTCAGTCTATGTCCTGGCTGTTGTGGCTCGTGCTGCCATGAAGATAGGTGTGTAGATATTTTTCCTGATCAGTGTCTTTGTATTCCTTGTGCATATGCCTAGAAGTGGGATTACTGGATCAAATGGTGTGTTTTAAGTCATTTCTCAGTGTTTAGTGTTCACCCATCATAAGGTAAATGATACTTTACATCTCAACAGATTTTTCATGAGTAATTTCTTATTTCAGTATACTTTTCCATGCTGTTTAAAGACCTCAATTACTGAACCATGAATTCAATTTACAGAACCATTTCAGGTATGAATCATCTATATGACTCTGGACAGCAGTGGACTATCAACCCTGAAAAAAACAATGGCACTAGCTCACTGTTGATCAATCTCAGTGACAGCCCCCCGACAGAATACATCCCAGGTTATCGTGCTTCAGGCTCTTCTATTGCAGAAGCAACAAATTCTGGTTAACTTTTTTATGGAGGGTGGGAGAATTTTGTTGTGGAACACTAAATCTCGGAATCAAAATAAGAACAAAAGAGTCAAACCTCAGGAAATGGAAGCTCCAAGAATGCCTGGAGCTGAAGTATCCTGAACATTTCCTCGTGACCTAGCTCTGGCAACTTTCCAGCCCAATGCTTCTCTTCTCCAATACATAAAATGAACTGTCACTAAAAATTACAATGGAAGCAAAGTCTGATACATGCCACAATATAGACAAACCCCAAAGACATTCTGCTAAATGAAACACGTCGGTCACAAAAGGACAAATAGTGCAGGATACCTCATATACTGTAGTGAGAATGATATAGAAAATAGAATGGGCTGGAGAAGAGAAGAACGGGTGTTCTTATTTAGTGGGTACAGCATCTCAGTTTTGGAAGATGAAAAATGTTCTGGAGATGGGTGGTGGTGACCATTGTTCAACAATGTGAATGTACTTAATGTCACTGACCTGTCTACTCAAAAATAGTAAGAAGGAAAGAAGCAGGGAGGGAGGGGGGGAGGAAGTAAAAGAAGGAAGAGAAAGAGTGAGAGCCAGAGAGAGAGAAAGAATTAACCCAGATGCCAGGTGTTAAACCCCGGTCTAAAAATTCCAAGTTCCTGGTTCAATTATCAAACACAGAGCAAACCCCAACAAACAGGCAATAGGAATTAGGCTGCCCATGAACAAGAGTTCTTTTCAGACATTATGGAAAGCCTGGGTGCACTTACCTTGACAAGGGTAGCTGGGTTGTTGTCCTCACAGCTGTACGCACCTTGGTCCCTGCATGTCTGCTGAGTCCCTTGCTTAGGCAGGATGCTCTGTCCATTGACCTGGTCAATTTTACATACTTTGTATTAGTTTATGCCATGTCAACTAAGAAGGATTTAACCAGCATCAATTCTTCTGTTGCTGGTAAAGACACAGTCAGCAGCCTCTATCCCATGCACAGTGCAGCTTAGATCTGTTACATGAAGCCACAGCTAATAAATCCTGGGTTTCTCCCACTGATAACCAGAAACCTTATTTCAGATAGCAAGGTGAAAAGCCATGTTTTCTTCTACTCGGTGTCAATGGGTTCTATTATGAAGGAGCCCTCTTCAAAATGTCAAGCATTTAGCTCTCCTACAGTCTTTACAGATAAAACAAATCAGGTTTCTTTAATTGCACATATTTATAATCTAGCTATGGCTCTGGGCTCAGACAGTTTTATGAGTAAGTCTTTTAAAAGTATAAACAACAGGCTTTTCTTATGCTATGTAAACTATTCTGCAGTATAGAAACATATGGAAACAATCCAAACTAATTTAAGAAGACAATGAAGTCCTAAAACCAAAATCCGATAAAAAATTAGCATATACATTATAAAATTGGATTAATCCCAACTGTAAAGATTGCTCAAAAACTTCTAAATAAAATTCTAGCAAGTTAATATCAGCTATATGTTAAAAATAATATATGCATGAATTAATTTGATTTGTGACTTCAATAGATCAAAAAAGAAAAATTACATAATTATCCTAATAGGATTTGCTAAAATTTAGCATATAGTCTTTAATAAAAAAGGATACTTTCTAAAATTAGATTTTAAAAGCATTTTCTAACATGATAAAAAAAAGTTTATGTGAACACAATAGTCAAAGCCATATCTACTTGATATTTCTTAAAATATATCCACGATAATTTTATTTCTGGGGGATTATATTAGAAAGTATAAAAATAGTACTGTGGCTTAGTAAATTTGAGAAATGGTAAGTTAGTCAAATTAAACAGAATTCTATGTGCATATACATATTCTAATTCGCCAAATGTTCTATATTCATTAGGCCCAATAGGGCAATGTTTCCACAGAGTATTTCACCATACTAGTATTTTACAGAAATTCACTTTGGGAAAAATTGTAGTGATATTTCCCCAATAATATGGACAATAAAATAATGTTATCCAATCTAAAATTTCAGATCAACTTGTTCTCAATTAGTATATTGATAAGGATTGTTATAAAAAGTAACCTATGTTCCTGTGGACAGTAAAAGATTTGGGTGACTTCAATCAACTTGACCTACTGACACTTCTAGAACATTCCATCCAGCAAAAGCAGAGAACTCATTCTTCTCAAATATCCCCAAAGCATTTTCCAAATGGACCACATGGAGGGCCATAAGACAATTCTCAAGGGATGTAAAATTTCTTATGTCACACAAAATGTGTTACTAACTACAATGAAGTTAAGAGATCAAGAGAAGTTCAGAGATCAAAAAGAGGAAGACCTCTGGAAAATTTCCAAATATTTAGACACTAAATAACACACTAGAAACTAAATAACTCAAGAATGAAAGAAAGAAGCAAAGCCAGAAATAAGTTGAAATGTAAAGGACTAAACACTACATTAGAAAAGAAGAAATATCTCAGATTACACTTGAGAAAACCAGAAAAGAAGATCAAATTAAAAGCAAAGTAAATTGAAGAAAGTATAAAGATCAGAGTAAATCAGCAATTAAAATGAAAATAGTAAAATAATTGAGAAAATAGATCTTTTTTGAGATTAATAAAACTGATAAATTTCTAAAAATTGTGACAAAAATAGACAAATTATCAATATCAGGAATGAGAATATGACATCTCTACAAGTTTTATAGATATTTAAAAGAAAATACAGAAATGTTATAAAGATAACATTTTTAGCATAAATTCAATAACTCAAGTGAAATGAGCAAATTTCTTGAAAGATACAAACTAAGTTTACTCAAAAAAATACCTGAATACCACCATACTGATTAAAGAAATTGAATTTGCAGTTTAAAAATCTTACCGCAAAGAGAGCTATGGACCTAGATGATTTCAACAGAGAATTCTATCAAACGTTTAAAGAAGAAATAAGCCAATTCTACACAAGTATTTTTCAGAAATAGAGAATGTTTCACAATTTATTATATTAAGTCAAAATTACATAGATATTAAACCAAAACCATTGCGAGTAAAGAAAACTTAGGTCAAATAAACATAGGCATAAAATTTCTAAGTGATAACCATAACCAAGAGCAGTTTATCCCAGGAATGCAAGGTTGGCTCAACGTTTAAAAATCAAACCCTGTAATATATCACACTAATAAATTTTTTAAATTGAAAGTATATGTTATCTCAATAAACAAAGAAAAGCATTTCACATATCTATTCTGAATTAAATCTATTTCTGAATTTTAAAAAATTCTCAGCAAATAAGAAATAAAAGAACTTCCTCAACCTTGTAAAGAATATTTATGTTACCTACAACTTACATTATCAATGGTAAAAGACTGAATTTTTCCTATTAAGATTAGGAGCTTGATATGAATTTTGTTCTCTCTGCTTCTATTCAACATTTTTCTAGAAGTTCTAGTCATTTTAATATGGAATAAAAAATAAACAAAGGCACCCAACCAGGAAAGAAGGAGGCAAAATTGTTTTTATTTGCAGATTATTTTATTGTTTGTGGCATCAAAAATATGAACTACTTAGGCTTAAATCTGACAAAAGTGAAAGATCAGCACACTAAAATTTACATATTCTGAGCTCAAAGAAGTGAAGGATAACGTCCCCTTCCTCTTGTGAGATGTACAAAGAGGACAGTAAAGAAGGAAAAAAGATGAACTGACCTCAGAAAGAAACCTGAAAAATGCAACTTCAGGCAAGCAATCAAGATGCACGTCAAGAGTTATCAATCATGATGGTAGAATATACCCTTCCCATGATGTGAAGAGAATGACCCTTTATCTGAGACTTTCCCCCCAAAATCAATAAACCCAGTCTAATCATGAGAAAAAAATCATCAGACAAACTCCTATATATTGGCATGTTTCAAAATACCTGAGCAGTGGTCCTCAAAATCATCATCATCAAAAACAAGGAAAGTCTGAAAAACTGAAGCTAATGAGAGATGATAATAAGTGCAATGCGGTACCTGGATGGGCTCCTAGATCAGAAAAAGAGACATTAGATAAAAACTAAGGAAACAGGAGTAAAGCATGAGCTTTAGTTATTAATAACATATCAATGTTGGTTCATTAAATGTGACAAATCTATCCTACTTACATAGGAGGTTTATGCAGGGACACAGGTGTGTTATATCAGGGAAAACTCTACTAGCTCCACAATTTTTTTGTAACTTACTACAACTATTACAATTTTTTTAATATTTTTTGAAAATAATATGCAGGGAAAAATTTTATAAAGACCTAGTAAATGGAGACATATATCCTGTTTAGGGGTCAGAAAACTGATATTTTTAAGAAGTCATTTCTCCCCCAAATTGATCTACCAAGACAATATAATCCCAGTCAGACTTTTTCCGTATAAACTGAAAAATTGAATCTAAAATTCCAATTAAAATTCAGGGGAATCTAGAGTATTCAAAGCAACTTTGAAAAAAAGGAGAACAAAGTTTGTGGACTGACACTAACTGATTTCAGGACTTTTTATCAATACAGTGGGATACTGGCATCAAGACAGAAAAGCCAACACCACGGATTATAAAGACTGGAAATGGACCCACATGTATAGGGACATGTTTTTCATAAAAGTCCAAAGGCAGCTCAGCAAAGAATTTTTTAAATCCACAGACTAGGAGAAAATATTTGTATGACATATCTAATAAGAACTTAATACAGAGTTCATTAAAATCCTCAAAAAACAATACTATTAAGAGAAGATATGCAGATGGCAAATAAGCATGTAAAAAGATATCAATAGGCATGCCCTGGTGGAGCAGCGTTTCGGTCAACTGCCTCCAAAGGAGCAAGCTACACACACCTGAGTTTGAGTCCTGGACTCCAGGTAAACAACCAGTATGAACAACTATATAAAAATAAAATAAAGATGCTTCCTCCTAAAAAAAAAAAAAAAAAAAAGATATTAACATTATACATCATTATACATCAATATGTAAACACAATTTAAATATAAAAAAGACAGACATTCCTCGTGTTGGTTAGGGGAAGAAGCAAACAGAACTCTCGTGTGCTGCTGGAGTAGAGTTTGCAATCCACTTTGAAAAACAGTTTGGCAATTTCTTTTAAAAAGTTAAACAACTCAGTCAAGATATAAAAGGTGAAGAGAGTTCTCACCACAAACGCTACATTAGAGCCATCCTCCTCTGGATGTACAAAGCCAATGACTGCTCACAAATAAGCTTGGCCATCCCTGGCCTTGGTTGAGGACAAAAATGGGTGGATCTGAAATGATTAGGCTCCTTATTTCTGTCACAACAAAGAAATAAAACACACTTACATCCACAACACACTTACTTTCAAAGTACTTAGTATAAACAAGAAGTCAGTCAGAGCCCTGCAACACACAGGAGCTCACCTGGGCCCAGGCCAGCGTCAGTGAAGATGGTGCCCAGCCAAGGGAGGAGCTTCCCCAAGCTCACTGCTCTGTAGTGCAGGGCTGTCCATATGCTCACACTGCATTAGAGGAAATAATCCTAAATTGGGTCATTGATAAAGTATGGCATCATCGTTGAAAATTCTGCAACTTAAAACCCACCCTGGTACACCCTGGTGGAGTAGCAGTCTGGTCAGCCCCTTTCAGTCAAAGCAGTGCAGTCCACATACATCCCAAGGACTCAGGCTCACTTCCCAGACCAGAAGGAACAACCAAGATGAACAGCTAAATAAAATAAATAAGGTGCTTCCTCTTCCTCTCTTTCCCACCTACCTGTCTGCCTCTGCTTACCTTCCTTCCTGCCTGCACCTTTCCTTTAAACACATACACACACACACATACACACACACACACACACACACACACATCCTACAACACCATGTGAATACTGTAACTAAAAAAAAGTTCAGGAATCCTGCAACTACCCCACTTATGGGAAGCCAAATAGAGGATAAAATGGAAGGAAGTTGTGCAAGGTTGTTTTCAAATTAAAGTAATTTTAAGTTGCAAAAGTAAATGCAAACATGATCTAATCATTCCATTCCCAGATATTTAAATATGTCAATACAAACTCAAAAGTTCATGGCAGTTTTTATTGCAGCCCCCAAACCAGACGCAATCTGAACGACTGTCAGCGACTGAGCAATCTACCCGTGAAATATCATGCTGCCCAGCGGTAAAAAGGAATGGGTTTCTGATATATGCAACAACATGGAAGAACACATAAATATTTGCACAGAGAATGAAGCCAGACAAAAAGAAGTCAGGCAAAATAAATCATGCCAACTATAGTTCCATTTAACAAAATTCTGCAAGAGGCAAGTAACTGATAGTGACAAAATAATCGATGATGGTCTAGGAACTCTGGGGGTAAAGGACAGGAAAGAGAGAAAGGAATCACGTGGGCATGGTGAAACTTTGGAGGGGACGTTTGATTCGTTCATTGTCTTTATTATGGTTGCACCTTCATAAAAGTACATATGTATCCAAACATCCAACCCTCGTTTCAAATACGTTTAGTACGTCCAGTATAGCTCGACAAAGCTGTTAAACATTAACACAATTTTTAATGCTTTTAAAAAGTAAATAATGCAAGGCTGCACCTAGAGGAGACTCTTGCCACCAACACCAGATCTGGGACGTCGAAGAACACAATGTCATCGGCTAGTTCTGGAAGGTGGATGTGGATGAGCAGGATGAGAACAAATTCACAGAGGAAGAAAAACAGGTGACAGCAGCCCAGGACAGACAAGAGAGAGGTGGACTTACAGGCAAGAAGACAGGTCAGCTATCCTCCTCCTGCTGCCATCAATACCAAGTGTCAGGCGGTGACGGATGGAGCAGGCACGCTGTCTTGAAGGTAGGCATATCCTCCGTCAAGGCATATCCTCAGATATCTTACATCTAATGATAAAGAAAAAGCAGTGCAATCCCTGGACAGGAATGGGGGGCACTCCTGGTGGGAATGCAAATTTTACAACCTCTTTAGAAAACAGTATGGAGATTCCTCAAAAAAGTAGAAATGGAACTACCATTCAACACAGCGATTCCACTTCTGAGCATATGCCAAAAAATACAAAAAATAATAATTAGAAGAAAACTTACATTCCTATGTTCCTAGCAGCACAGTTCACAACAGTCAAGACAAGGAAACAACCTAAACGCCCTTCAACAGGTGACTGGATAGAGAAGCTGTGGTCTAGATACTCAATGGAGTTCTATGCAGCTGTTAAAAAAGATGAAACTGTGCCTTTTGCACAACCTGGATGGAACTGGAGGGGATCATGCTGAGTGAAATAAGTCAAAGTCAAAAGAAAAAGAGTAGCACAGGGTAGTTTCACTCAAGTGGAGTATAAAGAAATAAAATAAATAAACAGATAAATCTCAACAAAATTTACAGGATGCAAGACTGGTTACCAGAGGGTTGAAGGGGGTGGGAATTAGGGAAGGAAGGAGCTATAATGTGGTGGTGGCAACAGGCACTGGAACTCTGCTGGTGGGTGTGGTGTGAAATGCACAGACCGAGGTGTGAAATCAATATCCTGAAAATCACATAGCAATGTAAACTAAAGAAACAAAAAATGACAATTAAAACAAAATGGTGTGGATCTTCCAACAGAGCTTGTTATAAAGGCTCTGAGAGTCCCTCTGAGGATAGCTGGGCTGTGTCATTGCACTGAAAAAATTCTTGTGGCTAGAGGAGAATCCATTGTTTGGTTTCTGATGGCAAGAAAACCCGTAACCCATCAAGAACTGGCTATGTGCTGTGTGTGTTTGCTGATAGGAAGACCAAGGCAAACAAATGTCACCACTGTCCCTGGCCAGCACCTGTTTCTCTCAGCTGTGCCTCTGACTTCCTTTTTCCTATCTATAAAGGAGAAAATGGCATATCAGTTTCCTTTGATGAAAATTGGGATGAGATAGAGGAAGTGTTTCAGCAGGAATGGTTCACGCACTCAAACTATTTCAGTGATTTTGTATACCAGTCAGGGTCTAGTCTAATTTACATTCGAGTTTAGTCATGCAATTTGTAACCCTTATTGGCTGTTTTTTCTTTTTCTGGTGTTGTTTTCTTTTTATTCAATTTTTGACTAACATGAGAAATTTGATCAGAATCTGAGACCGGTTTTTTAACTCATTGCCAACCAGAAAATGATTATATATATGTTCGAGACTAGTAGCTATTAATATTGCAAAACTGAAAACTGGACCATACTTGCCTTTTATAGGAAAAATGTATTTCTGGAACAAGTGGTTATGTGAGTTTATGCTTCTTCCTCTCAGTTTCCAGTAATCGTGGGCATTCTGTTTCCTCGTGATCACCCAAGCTCCAGAGCTAGGAGCCTTGATGTACACAGACGTATCTATAAAGCATCAGGGTCACTTTCACCTGAACATAAAACTTTTATTCCAATAATGTGGGCCTATTTGGGGAAACTACTCCAAATCAGAAAGGACATGGAAACTATGCTTTAGTTCAAATTCTGGCCATGAAATGCTATTTTCCCTCTGAATGATATTCTATTTTCTTTAGAAATACAGTTTCTGCCTTAGACATCATGAGGTACGTAAATGGTATTTACTATACCCTAATAAAGGTCTTCAGTGTGCTTCAAAGTAATTGGGATTGCTAAAGATTTGGTTCTTGTTCAAAGATACACATTCTGTATTTTAGCTCAGTAGAGGGGGTTTTTGGTGTTTTTTTGTGTGTTTATTTTTTAAGGAAAATATGTAGGCAGAAATGAATGCAGGCAGGCAAACAGGGAAGCAAGCAGGAAGGAAGGGTGTGGAGAAAGAAGCATTTTATTTATTTGTTCATTTCTGGTTGTTCCCTTAGTTCCAGGACGCAAATCTGGGTCCCTGAGCTTTGGGTGGTTTATGCCTCGGAACTAACAAGTTGGCCTGAGTCACCAGGACATGCAATCAGTGTTGTTGCTTTGGTTGTTTTTTTCAAAAAGTGTTTACTTATTAGACAAACTTAGCTCTCAAAAAATGACCAGTGCTTTTAAAAAGTTATTATTCATTAATACTCTGGAAAAAACTCCTTGAATGCGTCTGGCCGAGGGAAATTAGCCAGTGTTTACTATTTATATTGGACACTGGATTCATAATCACTGATTTACATGAACATTGGAGCAGAAATTCTATAAACTCTATACTGCTTCTCATATTTGCTTTTGTTTTGCTTTCTAAAAATGATAAAGTTCAGAAAACAAAATGTGACTGCTGAATATTTTTAAAGTAATAATAAATTGGGGAAATATTTGCAAATACGTTACAAGAAGAGGGTAAATATATTCCATGTGCAAAGAGTACTTGCAAATCAATGAGAAAATAAGGTCATCACTATGATTTTCAAGTGACCTAATAGCATGAATATGCAATTCAGCAAGAGGCATAAATGGTTAATAAAGAAAGGAAAACAGTAATCAAAGAAATAAAAATAACAGAAAAAGAATAGAGCAAATCACCTTGTCTATCAGATTGTGAAGTACTATTTTTAAAGTTATACTCCATGTCAGTTAGTGAGGATATGAGAATATTCATACAAACATATTTGAAATATCATTTTGACAATGCACTGAAAATTCTTAAAATGGACATAGCTTTTGACTAAATAATTCAGTTTTTAGCAACTTGTGGTAAGGTTATAATCATGAATAAATAAAAAGATTTATCTGCAAATGCATTCATTTAAGAACTTATTATAATAGAAAAATATGAAAACTAACATAACTACTTAAGAATAAGGGATTAAGTATTTCCTTGGAATGAAATACTAGTCAGTTTTTTTTAAAATATTACTAAAAAAATATTTCTGTAGTATATGTCAAATAATATCACCTTTAGGTGGTAAATATATGAATATGTATACCAGGATATATTTCTTTCTTTGAGTCTTTTGGTTTTTTGTTTTTTTTTTGGTTTTCCTTTTCACAAGTCACAAGTTACTTTTGTTTTCAAATAGCTATTTTTTAAAAGCTTACTTGTCCTAAGTTCCATTCACTTAGCGTTAAACCTTAATTAGCGCAGAGAAATGAATTTGCATTGATGATATATAAGCAGTGAATGTATTACCTAACCCAGATATAACACATTGACTCACTGAAATGCAAATGTAAAGAAAACACTGCTCCAACACAGGACTATAGTAGAAAGGCCATGTCTTTCAGCATATCTCAAATGATAATGTGTGATCGTGTAGCCCTGCATATCACGCATAATATGGAAGCCAAGCCAAGGCATGGGGAGTGGGAATCCAGAACAGGGACAGGAGGGGCCAGGTCCTGGCAACTTTCAGTACCTGGTGGGGAGAAAGAGAGATGGAGAGATAGGAGAGGGAGAGAGGAAGATGGAGAGGCGAGAGAGAGAGACAGAAAGACAGACAGAGAAGAGCATCTACAAGAAACACCAAAACAGACTACAAGAGATAATAAAACGCCAATATCCCACTGTGTCTGGTTGGCTAATTGACCACACTGGATAAACTATTAGAAAACAGTCTACCTCTAACAAGAAGACCAGCTTACTAACAGAGAGATCTGAGATTTTGACCCCAATGACAACTTTTGTAATGATTCTTGTTAAATCTTTGCATTGTGCATAACTCTCTAACCCACTTTGTATTAAAGCGTAACTCTCTGAACTCAGGGTCTCTTTGTAGACAGAATGCAAGCCCATAAATAGCTGTCTGGATGCTTGTTTAGGAATGGGTTTGTTTTTTTGTTTTTGTTTTTTTAATGAAGGAGGTTGTGTTCCATTCTCTTTTCACATTGTTTCTACGAACTTGCTTTTGTGCAACTCGTACCCTGCTGCCCTCTAGTGGAAATATGTGCAACCTGCATAGGGTTCGTTCCACAAATATTTCTGTCCAGGGATGAAAGGGAGTGGCAAGAACAAACAGGATCCCTGTTGAAATGGAGTCAAGCACATAGAGGCAATCAGATGAAGACATGTTCCTCTAATAGCAACCAGAAGGGCTAGATGCCTATTCTGGAGGAAGCTGGTATGGACATGATGTGGAGAGGAGGGAGAACTGTGATGAAGGAGATGAGAGCAGTGATAATGCCAATGGAGTGACTTTTGTGAACAGCATAGCATTTCAATAAGTGGCCCCATATCAGACTTGCAAATGAGTCACAAAAAGCTAATAAAATGTCTTGGGTAAGGAACAGCTGAGTCATAAAAATAGGACATCTATTTATCTGGGTTCTAAAACAATTCACATAAAAATATTAAATTCAAGGATCAAATGAGTACCCTTGAAGATAAACCAGGACTGAGAAAAATATAGAATGTGCTCATAGGTCACTTCTCTGCAATAGCAGACTTCTTTCTTTTTCTTTTTTTTGTTTTTTGTTTTGTTTTGTTTTGTTCTACTTTCATTTTTTAAGACGTTCATTCTTCATGAAATCTTTCCCATTCCTCAATTAGATAAATCCTCTTGCTTGTGTATCTTTGGTTTATCAGTCACAAAACTAACCTCAACTGTTTATGATGTCCGCCTTCCCCTCTAGACTGAGACCTCATTTAGTCCATTTTATATTGTAATGGCCATGCCCACAGGCACCTGAGTTTGGTAGAACCCACTTCTCCACATGCTGTGAGCTAGCGGCAGATTCACAGAGGTCTGAAGAATTCGTACCCTGCAGCCCTTTTCTCTTGGCCACGTAAGCACCCAAGGAAGGGCATTTCTGAATACAACACAGAGAACAACTGTGCAAGAGCTGAGATCATAGCCAAGAGAACTCTGAGATGCAACTGGAATCCAAGGATTCTGGACTAAATAACTCAACACCATGGGAATTAATTTCCCATTTTTCTTAAGATGACAGCGATAAGATTGTCATTCAATGAAGAAACACTTGCAAGCAATCTTGTGATTAATCTGAATGTAGAGACACCAATAGCGTTTTCCTTCTCTCTTCTGCTTCTATCACCCAGCTTTTCTTTTGGTGAACCATCCCTTCCCTGGTGTGGCTAAGACAGTACACTTTGTTAACCACACTGTTTCGTTGCAAACGTGAGTGACAGGAAGCCTGTATTACCAAAAATTCTTGTATGGAGGTGAATCATAAAGATGAATTCAAGTCAATGGGATGAAAACACAACTGATGTACCTATTTCCAGGCCTGACCTAAAAATCTCTCCTCTCTCTTCTTCTGGCAACACTAGATCTACCTGTTAAGGATGGTGCTTGAAGAGACTGGAATGAGCCAGGATCACAGTGCTATCACGTATAAGAAAGACACATAGGAGGGTCTCCTGGACTGGAATAGCCATGCTGGAATGTGCATGAAGCAAAATGAAATTTCAGCTGTTAGCCACTGATATTTGAGGGTTGTTTGTTCTACAATATACTTTGAGAGATAAGTATGTACATTACAAAGTAAACGAGAGGGCGTGTTCTGGTGGCCTAGCATTCAAGTACACCCAGGGAGCCGTCCCGTATACATCCCAAGATCCTGGGTTCAAGACCCAGGCCAGGAGGAACAACCAATGTGAGCAACTAAATAAAATTGAAGTGTTTCTTCTGCCCTTCTCTTCGCTACCTGCCCGCCTGCTCATCTTCATTCCTGCCCATACCTTTCCTCAAAAAAAAAGCAAAAAAGCAAATGACTATACTAGCAAGTGCTTTTATAGGCCTTATGACGGGCCAGGCATTGGTCTAAGCACTCCATATATAATAACTTATTTATTCCTCACTCTGAACTAACAAGGTGGAAAATATGTTTATCACAATCTTTGCATGAGAAAACAGGCACAGAATGATTAAATCACTTACTCAAGAGCACACAGCTAGCGAGTGACAGGTCTGGGACCTGAAACCAGATTAAGTCAGGCTCCAAAACCTGTCTTCTTAAATGCTATGCTGTTTGTTTTACAATACAGCTCATTAATTCAGCACCTGTTTGTGCAAGAAACTGCCCTAAGTGCTAAGAAGGACAAGTGAAATATGTCTCGTTTACCAATAGATAAGAAGGTAAAGTTGAGAAGCATCTGCTGAGTAAAACTGAGCACTGAGAACTGAGTACTGAGACGTAAGAGGTCAAGGAAGGGAAAGCGAATGGGCAGTGAGTATGGCCGTGGCACTCGTGGCGGGCCAGGCACTGGACCCAGTCCAGCTTCACGAAAGCCGTGTGACGCATGCGCTGTTGTCATCCCCATGCTGCGAGGGAGGAAACAGACACAGTCACGATGACTTGCTCACACACCAGCTGGGAGATGGTTACGTGACGATTCACCCCCACACAGACTGGCTGTAGAGCCCAGCTCTTAGCCACGAGTCCTGCCGCCTCTCATAAGTCAGCAGAAAGAGCCCACGAGGAGATAATTGGATTTCAGTTTTATCATTTCCAGAAATTGGACTCTGGGATCACTATTTAACTTCTCTTAGCCTCACTTTCTTCTTTCTTAAAATGGAGCTAACAATTTCTCCTTTGCTCACTAGATTATTTTTACTATTAGTATTACCAATATTAGTAGTAGTAGTAGTATATTTAGATACTGAGGCAAACAAAAGAAGGGAGAAGGATATATGTTTCAAGAAAACATACCAGGATAGAAAAACATAAAAAGACGCATGACCCTGCTACAAAAAGTCTTGGAAGATCCATCAATTACAAGAAATAACTCAGTCTTACTGAGTCAGCTCTTTGTAAATACATTTGGTGAAAATGTTCATTATTTTATCAGAACTTATCCAACAGTGTAGGGTTCTTCTGGCTTGCTCCTCGAAGTTCCCCTCCCATGAATCCCCTACAAAGCCTCCTGGTCTACCTTCTAACTTCGGCCAACCAGCTCCATCTATTTTACACCTTGTGCTGAGCTAGCAAGTCCCCTGGAAGAACATGTTTTATCTCTTTAGCTGTGGATCTTTATATTCCATATATTCTTCATAAAGGAGCATCTAAATGATAAGAAGAAAAAAAAAGCTGAACAACTTTCTGGTGTAGATTCTCATAACATAATTTCCAAAGTAGTATTTTACCAAAGGATCCTCTTCAACCAGGCATGAGGATGAGCTAGAACAAAGTGAAGGAGAGACGTATTTGGAAAATAATAAAGAGACCAGTCTGGCTAAAGCAAAGATTCCATAAATTTAATGAAAGAAAACCTAAAAAATACCAACTTCAAATTAGCCTAAGAAGCCCAGGCAGGAGAAATGGTTTTAAAAACCAAGACAGATTCTGTTAAGGCCACTCATGTATCAATCAGCCTCAATGCTGGACCTGTACCTGAACCAGTTTGTTGTGGCGACTGATTGCAGAGTTCCAGTCACACATTGTCCCACATGTTCTACTTTCCAAAGTAAGAAAATGCTCCTGCATGGGTGAAAATCAGTCAAAAAATATATAAATTCAGGGAAACTACCATAAAAAGAAAAGACACAAAGCAAATTTGAATTCAACTTCTCTTTCTTTTTCCTTTTTCTTCTCCAGCATCTAATCCTAAGTCTTACCAATTCCTTTCAAATATAACCAGAGAACATGCCTGTCTAGTCTTGGATGAGATGAGTTGGCATTCAGTTTAAGTAAGTCCAAAATGATTTTGAGTACCTGTTGTGAACCAGCTCCTGTGATAAGACAAAAAGAAAAATAGTCCGAAAGATCTCAATTAAAAAATGGACAAAAGACTTGAACGGCCATGTCACAAAAGAAGATATAAGTACATGAAAAGGTGCTCAGTGTCACCTCCAGAGTGATCAAAATGCAAGAGTCTGATCATTTCAAGTGCTCTATCACATGTAGTATGAATGGTATAAGCACTTTGAAATATAGTTTGGCAATTCCTTAGAAAATTAAACATAAACCTATATTTTGACCCAAAAATTCCACTCCTAAGTATCTCTACATAAAATATATACAAACATGTCCATAAGGGCTGCACAGAAATGCTATCAGCTTTATTCACAATGGCCTGAAGTTGGAGAAGACCCAAACACGAATCCACTGGTTCATGAACAAATATGCGGTATGCTTCTCACCAATACAAAATAAGGATTTACTGAATCTCCTGGAAGTTGCACTGAGCAAAAGAAGCTGGACACAAAAGAGTTCATATTTTATGATTTGAAGTAGATGAAATTCTAAAAACAAAAGAACTAAGCTATGATGCTGAAAAATAGAAGACTTTGCCACAAGTTGGGGTTGAGGTTACTTTAGCAGAGATTGACTGGAAATGCATGTGAGAGAATGTTCTGGTTGACAAAACAATTCTGTGTCTTAATTGGGGGCACTGGCTATATGGTTATATCCATGTAGGAAACTCAAATAATTGTTCACCTAAAACCTGAACCCTGTTTTGATTCGATACCTCAGACAAGAAAAGTTAAAACACAAAATATGTGCAATAAAACCACTTAGATTCTCTAATTTTCTAGAAGAATGGTAGTGGGAGCTAATGGCAAGAGGAGAAGATACTAGTAGGAGTAAACACTAGATTTGAGTACCAAAGGGGTAGAATGAACAGATCTTGGAGATGGTTTGTGAAGACTGGGTGAAGGATAGCTAGGTATTGACGATGATCACTAGATTCATGGTTTAAGACAACTAAATGACTGTGGTCTCAATTCTGCGAAAACACTGAAGGCAAAACAGATTTATGAAAGGAAAAGCAAAGAGTCACATGTTTCACATGTGTTTGAGATGATCATAAAGTATGCATGTGAAATTTGAGTAAAAGTCGAATTCGTAGGTTTGACCTCAGAAGAGAAATCATTATTACATAATGTCCTCATGGGAATTATTAGTGCATAGATAGGAAGTGAGCAGAAAAGTAGAGCTTGCCTAGGCAGAGAATGTAGAAGGAAGTGGAATGAAAGTGTGAGAGAGCCTTGAAGCATTCTAAATACCAAGAGAACTAGAGAAAAAATGACTGGCAAAGAATAATGATAAATGGTTGGAGAGATAGAAACAAAATACAAGTAACATGAGTGTCAAAAAAGAAGTGGGGGATATAAACGGCATCAAGAATCCCTAAGAGATCAGATAAAATAAAGATGGAAATTTTCTCCTTGGTCTTAGTAACAAGGCTATTTTGTGGTCTAATTAGGATTTGAATGGGTCAAGGAGTAAATGAGAAATGGAAGTATAGATCCTGTGAATCTCAGTCCAAGAAAATTGGCTCAAAGGTGGGAAGGGAAAATAGAATGATATCAGAATGGAAGTGCAGATTTAAAGGACAGACTTTTAAAAAAGCGATTTGAACATGTTTTGGTATTGATAAAAGTGGAGAAAGATTAGAGATACAGATAAGGTTTTCTGAGGAGGTGGAAGAAACTGACAGCTAGTGGGAATAATGTGGGTTAAAAAGTGGGGCTGGCAAGTAGAACAGGGCAGAGGGTTTCGCTTAATTCAATTGGTAGAGATGTCAGAGCAGTTTGGGCTAGAGGGTTTACATCTTCCTTGGGAAGTGGGGGGAAAGAACATCTCCTGAGAAGGACATGGGGAAAGAGGGACAGGGATTTTGAGATAGAGAAAGAACGATAGCAGTTGGTTAATTTGAAATGTTCAATTTTAAATGAAATAGGCTATATGGGAGGTTTTCAGAGCCATGATTGTCTCAAGACAGCAACCTACCTAGCTGGGCATTTTGCCTCTCAGCCGTGTGGTTTATCCCCACCCTGTAAAGGAAGATGAGTGGGTTCATCTAGTGTGTGGGCTTGTCAAAGAGGATGCAATGAAAGGACAAAGGACTAAGGGTTTGGGGTGCTGACGAGAAAATAATGATGTACTATGGACTCAAAGTGGGATAGAAAAGACAAGAGGAAGCTGGTAAGAGAGAAGATAGATGTGAATAACGGACAGGAAGACCGGGTGCTGCCAAGAACAGGAGCCTTGGAAGTAGTTGAACGAGCAGACCAAAAGGACCAGAGAACTGATCAGAGAAAGGAGGGGTAGATTAGGGCTTTGGAAAAATAGAGTATTTGGGGAAGTAAAACGGCCCAGGGAGGAAATAACTAATATAGAATAAAGAACAGATTACAAAACGAAAGTCTAGGATACTGGGCGAGCCCTCTGCATGAATGTTGAAGTCCCTTCCTTTGATGACAGGAGTCATGGTAGAAAGCAGAACTGTGCCGTGGTTTGATATTGAAGTTCCCAATGAATGAGAAGTGCTTTTGAATCAGTAATGAGCAGGCTGTGAGAGCAGCATAACCCAACGGCAAGGATGGAAGAAGCAGTGAGGCTGAAGCAGCACATCGGTTCCCTACCACCCTGAAGATCGTGGAGAGATGCAGAGGAACCTTCCCTGGAGAAGATGAAGGACAAGGTATGGTCTCAGAGGAACCAGGTTTTCTTTTAAGTCAAAGAGATGGGGAGAAATTTCAGTGGAATAACGTGAGGGTTTTTTCTCATGAGGCTCACACATAGAGGGCAGAAGTGAGAGGCTTGGTCAAAGGAAGAAGCACGGAAGAGGTTGCCTGAAAGAAAACATATGGGTAACAACAGAGAAGAGAAGGGAAGATGAATTGTGAAGACAGGATTGCCCTGGTCTTCCCTGGCACTTGGGTCTTTCAGAATTCAGACATGGCCTGGAGACAGTCCAGGCAGCTGGAGATGGGTCATGAATTCTCTCTTCTCAACCTGGGACATGATGCAAATTTCCAGGAAGCAATGGAGGTGGAAGAGCCTTCACTACAGTGGGGCTGTCCTTCTCCTTCGGAGTTGGTGCTCTGAATTAAGACAGGGCATTGCAGGGGCTGCTGGCCGGGGGCTGCTATGGTGGGGAATCCAGACACAGGGTTCATTCAACAGGTACAACTGGAGCAGAGGGATTCGAGGAAATAGAGGGAACTGGTGAGAGTTAACCCACCGGCCACGGAGTCTTGATGGGACACAAAGGGGAGGTTACTAATCTCCTTGTCTCTTGAGAGATCAAGCAGCCTGTGGTGACATTCTGAGTTTTCTCACCTCACATTTAAATGTGTAGAAAAAGATAAAAGATGTGTCTCCAGCAGAGGGAGTAAAACACCATAAATAAATTGACCTCTTATTCCGCTTGCCTGTGTCCACGGAGGCTTCTTAAGAGTCTGAGGGCTGACAGGAAAAATCAAGAGAAATGGTCATCAGAAATGGAGAGTTTCAGCGTACAGTCTCCAGTCTTCTCTGAGGGGGGACTGACCCTAAAGAGCTACGGGCAGCAGAGCAGTGAATTCTCTCCCACCAGCCCTCTTTTCCCCGCCGAGGTCCACACATCTCCTATGAAGCCTCCCTAGTGTTGCCAGAATCACAAGGCAAAATCGAAAACAGCTGACCCAAAGTAAGGCCATCGCTGGAGCACAGACCACGTCTCTGAGCTTCATGTATTCCCAAAACACAGATCAAGTTGCCATTGTGGGAAGAAGTTGATTAGGATGAGGGCTGTTGGTGCAACAAGAGCACAGACATGCTTTAGCAGTGTAACCTAATCACGTAATCTTAATATAATAAATTATCTGAACCAGTGCGCCCTGGTGGAGTAGTGGTTGGGCGCAGTCCATGTGCATCCCAAGATCCCGAGTCTCAGGTCCAGTGCGAACAGCCAAGATGAACAACTAAATAAAACGAATAAAAATGCTTCCTCCTCTTCCAGCCTGCCTGCCTCTGCTCACCTTCATTCCTGCCTGCACCTTTCCCTTGAAAAAAAATTGACCCATAAAACTTTATATGCTGTAGTGTTTGGTCTTTAATTCTCCCAATGTTCCTCCCGCAGGCCACTCGCTTTATGTCCTGAGCAGAAGCCACACTCGTCACTGTCCATCACTTTCTCACCACACCTGCCTTCTCCCAATGTGAAACTAATCAAATGACCACTTACATGTCTATGCCTTTTCTGCTTTCCAAAGTATTTTCAATGGAATATTTTATTCACTTTATTTTATAAAAATTATGTGTTTTATAAAAATTATATATATGAATATTTGTATACATGCATTTGTAATTTTTTACCAAACCACCATTTCCCAAATCTTGTAAACAAACTTAATTGCACTCAAATTTTGTTTGCCTTTATACTTTTTGCTGTTCTCTAGGTCACTTTTCTGACTTCCTTGGTGTTTTCGATAGGCCTCTTCTTTCTACTTTACAAACTTGCACTGGCTTCATGAGATCATTGTAGCTTTTTCTGCAAAGTTCTCATTTTCCTCCATAAAATTACCTTATTATCTGGCACTTTCCATCTCTCTTTTTCCCACACCCCTCTAAGCTTTCGTGAAGGAAATAGAATAAATAATAGTGATTAAAAATGTGGCCACAGTCCCCAGACTGAATGGATTCAAAGCTTGGTTCAACTAACAGCAACACAAGACAGAAAGAAGTCAGAAATAAATATAGTATGGTTTCACCCATCTGTGCAATATAATGAAACAGATAAACCCAAACTGTCAGGACACAAGATGACGACTGCCTGAGGGGTGCTGGGGAGCACAGGAGAGGCTGGTAGGGGCTGGGGAGGGCGGGGCAATGGAAAGGGAGAAAGCTGGAGGACACTGGAATTCTGGTGGGGGGTGTGGTGTGAAATATAAATTGAGATACAATGTGAATATTCACAAATGAATGCAGCACTGGGACCAAAAGATTTAATAAATATTAATAATTTAAAATAGAAGGACAAAAAAAAAACTTCCCAAAGTATATGCATTCCATTTCAGGTGCTTTAAAATCTGATGGGGGTTGAATGGCGCCAGCCAAGTTATACACGTGGCCATGCAGCATCCAGGGGGCTCCCTCTTCAAGCGCTCCCTGGCCATCTTCCAGCTGCGATTCCCAATATCTGCGGAAAGCGCTTGCTAAAGTCAACCAGATGTTTCCCACGGGAGCTCTATTGCCCCCACCAGACCAGCTTTGGCACCTGGGCACCTGCATTTCCCTACTCAGATGGACCCAAGTACCCAGCCCTCAGCACCTACACGGGCCTCAGCACTGTATTTGTCCTTTTCAGAAAGCAGACCTCACAGCATATGTAGACACCTCTGGGGTGGCTGTTTGCTGGAGGTTGGTCAGAGCTTGGACACATGGGTCAGGGTGTCCATAGGTCTGGGCATCGAGGTCACCTTGGTGTGGTGGGATAGAGCCAGGGTCGGAACAGGAAGGCTGTGGGCCTAGGATTCCATCTTAACTCTTTTCTTAGGTCCCATAAATGTTTGTGGATCGTGGTGCTCTGGCAACAGCTCACCATGAAGGGTGGGGTACAGCCTGCCCCCTGAAAAGGCCACGCCTGTGGGAGAGGGGCACTCAGGACTTGCCTCTGGGCTGAGGCCCAGGAACCTCTGCATTTCTTCCGAAAAACTACATTTTCATCTTCTGGTGACCATAGATGCTATAACCAGCCACATTCCCCTGGTTTGTATTTCTTCCTTCCCTTTCAAGTTTATGACCTCATGGCAGGTGTGCTGTATTTACCCAACTCGGGCTTGTCTTCACTTTCCTACTCCTATTTTCCATTCACTCTCAGTTTATAAATGTCTGATAACTGTGTGCTTTTGTAAATCACCTCAGATCCCATTTGGACAAGGCTGGATAGAAGAAAAAGAGGGAGAAAGACTTCATGGACCATGATGGCCCAGGAGCCTGAGCCAGACGCTCTTCCTCTGTTCTCAGAATCAACACTGCCACTGCCCCTTCACGGGACAGCAGTGGGAAGTGTGCATCCACCAAAAAACTGCTGGGCTGGCCTATTCCCGCCCTCAGCGTACACATGTGGCACCGTGCTTGGGCTTGAGAACATGTCCTAGATTCCTGCAAGTTCCTTGACCAAGCTCTAGAGGCCGGCCACTCCACTGGGTCTCGTGTCCCCACCACCCTCATGAAGTCTGAGGACTTTCCAGGGTAAACAAGCTATCAGGATGCAGAGCCCAGAGGGGTCACTGCGCTAACCAAGATGTCGCCACCTGTTTCGAGGATTCCAATGGGCACTTGACTGGAAGTTCTCTAGGATGGAGCCTAGGCATTTCAGACACTTGGCTCCACCACACAGAGCTCTGGCGGGACTCAGATCTCTGTGGCCTGATTCGAACCTGACTGAATTGGTCCAGTCACCACAACGAGGCCGAAGGCGCTGTGAAGGCTTCAGGAGGCGGGTTTGCTAGAAGCCGGGTCAAGCATCCACCTCTGGAATATCTCAACACAGACACACCCCTGAAACAACCACATTGCTTTATTAGGCGTTCCATGGTAATATAACAGAGTTCTGAAGGAATAATAAACACGAGACTTGTTTTTGTTTTTTTTTTTACTATAATTATTTCGCCATTAAGACAGTGGTTACAAAAAAAAAAGGTACTTTTCTGGCTACACACAGTATCAGCTTTAGCACTGAAGGTTTCTCCATTCATGGGTCACAATCACAATTTCAAGGATTAAAAACCATCTATTATTAAATCCTACACTGTTTCAGAGCATCAAGTCACTGCAGTTATTCAGTTCTGAGACACTGTCCATTTATTTTAGCATTTACATATGACATTCATTTAACAGACACACAAAGCAAGCCAACGGGTCAACATGCTGACACAGCCTGCGGAAATCTCCAGGTTTTAAGTGGTTTTAAGATAACAATCAAAATAACCCAAATCACCATGAGCTGGTACAGGAAAAACAGGAAGACCCAAGTGAATACTGAAGAGCTGCGAGTGTTTCTTAGAATTGAAACAAAAAATCTTTTTCCAACTTGTTCAAATTTCCTCTAAGTGCAGGTGAGAAAAAAAAAGCAAATATATTAAGTTAACCAATTATTCTGTAAAAGTGCAATTTACTTTTAAAATAACAAATAAACAACAACAACGAAAAAATACACCCCAAAGGCAAAAATGTGTGGAGAGACAAGTGTAACAATGTCATGACCTACATTTTCCCATGATGCTTTACAAAAGCAGATTTGGTTTTATGAAAGCCTGCCTGCAAACGCCACATTGCCTAGGAGAACCTGTAAACACGCTTGGAAGGAAATGTAATACAGACGAGCAAAGACGGGTGGGCACAGAGGCAACTGGGAGAAAGGGCCACTCAGATAAGGAGAGTGAGGGAAGTAGACACAAGGTCATCTGTGGTCTCTCGGGGGCCACACATTTGATTTGTAAGCTTTTCTCCCCAACACAGCTCTGACAGGATGTTTCACTCACAAAACAGATTTTTCCTCTGGCCAAGAAAAGCAGACTTCCAATCCAATTGCCCAAGGATTTTCAGAGTTTAGCAGGCTCCCTCTCTATTGCCATTTGTCTTTTGAAATATTAGGACAAGAAAAAAAATGTAGTTTTTTTCCCCCCTGCAAAGTGAGAAGCCCCCATGGATTCTAGAATTCCAAAGATTTTAAACCGGAAACAAAAGGCTCCCACTAGCTCATCACTTCTGAGCGGGTGGCTGGCTTGAAGCTGGTTGGCTCACTTGGGATATGGGTGTCAAACGACAAGTTTGAGTGGGTCTTTAGTCAGCTAGCATTGCGTGGAGGAAAACCTTTCACATCCTTTAGCCTCTGACTTCTTCCCCATCTTGGCACAGTTGGAGGTTTAATTCCAGACCCTCGTGTGATAACATGGTGGTTCTCTCAGTCCTTCCCTGTACATGAGGGGGAAGTGTCTCAAACTCAAACGCATATGCCCATAATGGCAGTAGCACCAATCTTTGTGTGGACTAGGAAAGCGAGTTACTATGGTGGCCATGACAAAGCTAAAAGCCTTCCATGTATGCTTTACAACCTTCGTGAAATGGCTGACCTGGTCATTTAAAGGAAAAATGGGGGAAGAAGAGGAAAAAAGCATCTCAGCTCTAAGGGCTGGAGTCAGCACAAGAAAGAGTCAGACGTGAAAGAGACAGAGGGAATGTGAGAGCAGAAGAGAGGAAAAGAGAATCCTCAAAAGATTTAACCTGTAGCAATATCTAAGCCAAAAGGAAAACCTGCCCTTTATCAACTATTGACCCAGAAGATTACAAAATGGCGATGGGGACATTTTGGAATCTCTCAGGAGGAATACGGAAAGTTTGCCAACCACCTGATACAGCATGATGGTTACATAAATGCATCATTAGGATGTCCAGTTCAAACCCCTTGTATTAATATTGAATTAGGCTTTCCAATTTAGTATTTAAAAAAAAAAAAAAACCTCTCCCCCCTCCCCCACCCACCCCTCCCAGTACAACAAAGAAACTTTTTCTTTTAAAGTTTAAAAAAAAAAAAAGGCAGCTCTGGGCAATTCACTTTATCTTCCCCCTCCCCACCAAGAAGAGGAAGATGATAAGCACAACAAAGGTTGGATGAAGATGAAACACCCTCAGTGTGATTTGCTTTGTTTCGCATGTCTGAGTGTTGGATACAGTTCTAAGTATGGGGTCGGCGGATAGACTGGCGGGCGTGCTATCTGTAGATACGTAGGAGAGTGGGTGAGCAAAATCAGTGACTCCAGCTGAGGGATGGAGTGAGAGGCCCAAGAGAACCCCACGAACTGGCTGCCCCACAGTAACTATCACAGGCTCTTAAAAAAAAAAAAAGGAAGGAAGAAAGTCAGAATGTCCTCAGGTGTCCCATCCCCCATCCCCAAGTGGACTGTGCCCCGACCCCTAGCCCAGGCTGGTGATGTTGGCACGGCCACCAGGGGGAGCCACGATGCGCTGGGTGGTGCGGCGGGGAATGTTGTCGTCGATCTGGGCACCTGGACAGGAGAGAGGAGCAAGGGTGAAACCATTATTACAAGAGTTCCTGCTTGAAACTGAAATAACACACTCTGGAGAGGAGACAGGCCCCAGCTCTGTGCTGTCACGAACCCTCACTGAAATGTGAAGTGACCAAAAAGGGATGGGCCCTGGACCATCAAAGGCCCACAGACTGTATACGCGGTCCTTGCAGAAGCTAGCTGGACCCATTTCTTGAAGGAGTAAAACATGCCTTAAATAACACTACATTTCAGGTTTCTTGCATCCTGGCCTTGTTCTTGGCCATCAAGGCTGGGTGTCCGCTCTAAAGACAGGCCCTTGCTGGCACTGCCCTCCTACCCCTCACATCCATGGGTCACCCAAAAGCAAGTACGATGAGGAGACAGCACACACACTACTGTGATCGCCTCACTTACTGACAAGACTAAGGTGATCACTTTTCACTCTCTGAAAATTGCAAATCCACATAGGCATGTGTGGGGACATTCTAAAAACCAGTCTATTTGACAAGAAAAACAAAATCTGATTAACTTTATCATGTCATCAAAATTTGGACACCTATATGTGGCTCAGGAAACTAAAAAAGGGAAAACTTTCCAGTCATGAAGCAAATAAAGGACTGGGAGTTTCAAGTGAGGAAACTCACCTCTGGACCTTTTCTCTCTCACCTTCCCTGACTCCCATATTTTATCCAAGCAAATAGCTAACAACTATTTAATGGCTCTGCTCTAAGCACTTTGTATGCATATCAACTCACTTAATGGTCACAACCCCATGAGGTAGCTACTATCAAGCCCACTCTATAGATGAGGAGACTGAGGCATGGCTAGCATCTGAGTGACAAAGTTAAGCTGCTGAAACTCCAGACTCCATAAGCTAAACCACAGCGCACTGCAGATGCAGGGAGAAAAATCCCAAAATACCACAACATCCTTCTTTACAATAAATATAGTACTCGAGAAAAATGTCCTCTTAATACATTGGATATGACAGACAGTATCTATGGGACATAAATATGTTGGATGTTGAAACCCTCTCAGTCATTTGCTATGAACTACATCTCCAGTGATCAATTCTTCCCAGTTTGGGAAGAACAGCCATAGCATCCATTTCTGTTTCTATCCCTTTAACAAAAGTGATTCCAGGCTCATGAGCTCCACGGAGCATGGCCCTGCAGGACTGACCAAACCATAACTTTACCAGATAGGCTGAATCCAGACTGGTGCAGGTTCCGGACAGGTGGGGCCTGCTGCTTGGCAGGAGATGTCTTGGCTGAGGAGGCTGGAGTGACTGTCTTGGGTGTCACTGACACCTCGCACACGGGTCCATCGTACAGGCCGCGAGGGACTCCTCTCAGCTCTGCCAGCTGCAAAACACCAAACTCAGTCCACTCAGGCCACACTCACAGAGATGCCTACTTGGCACCCTCCTATGGGGACAGACAGAGGCCAGGCCAGTGAGATTTGGGGATGAGGGTCTCTCCTTACGGACAGTTACAGCAGGACAGATATCAGCGTAGGGCCAGTGCCCACACTCCAGGCCAAAGCTCGCCCAAGTGGGTTGTAGGTAACTGGTTATGCTATAAAAATTGACTAATGTCTCTTTCCTTTTCCTTCAAGGTACTTTGACTTAAACAATATAAGAATCCCCAAATGTGTAGTGAAGAGCATCTGGTATCTTGTTCAAAATCTGGCCCCAAGCTTTCCTTCTAATGTCCCTCTCCCTTGAATTCCCTTCCAGCTCCATCCCTCCCCGGTCTCAGTTCACAAGCACCAATGCTGTAGACTCTTCACCATGCCCAGAATATACTGTATATTTTCCATGCTTGTGATATTTTTTTCTACCTCATGCCCTTGTCTCCCTTCTTTGACTTATCAAACTCCTACTTAACCTTCAAGACCCTACCCCTAATGCTCTTCCCATTCCACTTTCCCCCATGACTCCACACAGTCCTCATCTCAGCACACACTTCACTCTGGGCTCTGGACACGACTTACTCCTTCACTGGCCTTCTGAAGTCTGGAATAAAAACACTGTCTTCCTCTAATCTCTGACTCCCCCATACGCATCTTGATATTCTGACTTAAAAGTGTTTAAGGAAATGAACTTTATCCAGGATGAAGACACACCACAAGTCAGAGCTACTCACCCTGCTCCGCGCTTTGATGCGCTTGTAAACGAAGTCGGGGAAGGGCTTCCGGGGGATGTAGCGTCCAGAGCCCTCGGTGACATGAAGGGTGCCATCCTCCAGGACTATCTTCCCCTGGCTGATGACCACCAGTGGGGAGCCACGGCACTCCATGCCCTCGAAGATGTTGTACTCGAGAGACTAGAGGTGGGAGGAAGCGTTAGAGTAGCGACTGGCATCCTGGACAGACACCATCATTCCTGAAATACCCATGGGCCCACCTCATGTGGACAAAACACAGGCCCAGAGGTAGAGTCCCTGTCCCCACCGGCCACCCCAGCAGATCTTGCTTTTCTGCCTTAATTTTCCTGTCTAGAACATAAAATAACCTCTTCTTATCTCTCAAAATATAAAGGACAAATAAATGAACAGAAACTCTGTATGGAAAAGCACGTGGTTAGTAAATGCTACACAAACAGAAAGAAAATGATTCCTCATATTAGCAGAAACTTTCTTCTCCCTCCAATCAGATTAAAAATCCAAAGGCCTTCTCTGACCATGTTCTAGATTTAATCTTGAAATGGGCCATGCGTGAGTCATTTTCCCACTGGTCTGCCTGGTTTTCTAATCCATTACCGATGTGGTTAAACTAAAGTCCTTAAATAAAAGGACTGTGGTAATGTTAAACGCATGCCTTCGGTCAAATATTGGAGGGTTAGCCAATGTCCCCAGCAACGCGGCAATCCCCTTCATTTAGAGCCTTTTGGGTGAAAGTGACCTATCCGTGTACCCTCATGGAAAATGTGGGGGCGATCTACAAGCCAATGAGTGTACTGTTGAGGAACAAGGTAACAGCACAGGGAGCCGGCAGCTGACAATGAAATCGCGATGTGTCACAGGGGCTCCTTCCCTAGAGTCCAGATACCTCCCGTCTCCTGCCCTCGCCCTGCTTACTGGCACTAATGGCTGGAGCTGAGCCCAGGAGCTCTGGAGTGAGTAGCGACTCCACCATAAGAAGTAGCAGGATTTCTGGGGTAATTCAGACCAGACTATGAGCACTAAAGGGGTGAGTCCATGAACAGAAAGCTGTCAGCAGGGATCTGTGATTGAGGAGACATTTCTGCTTAGGGCATAGCTGGTAGGCATGGAAAAGCCCTGGGCTGGCTGAGCTGCTCCTGAAGGAGGGAAGGGAGTCCCAAGGGTGTGTTCCCCAGTTGCACCAGTCTGACATGGATTCCAGAACACACATCCCTGCAATCACGTTGTGTCGTACAGCAAATGGCGCGTGCAGTCATGGTCAGCCTAGACTGAACGGAGTTCTGCAGGGGAATCTGGGTTTGCTTTTCCCACTGGCCCAGGGGTGTGCCACACAGAGGCCATTTTACAATAAATTCTCATTTGAGGTTTTACTGGACCAGATGACAAACTTGCAGAAGTACCAGCTTTCAGCCCATATTCTTGAGGAAACATTTGCCCCAATGCCAAAGTCAAGGCTGGCAAGGTTCGTCCTGTACGGAACCTTGGTGGCACAGCATGTTTTCAGAGGCTTCTCCTTCCAGATTCTTATCGCAGGTGTGTGCTCTCTCAGAGTGGTACTTAAAACTAATGGGACCTCTTCAAATTGGATCGGAGGTAGATTTGGTAGATCATACTGCAGATCTAGCAAAATGCAAGAGGGGTGTGCATGAGCCTGGCCAGATCACTTCATCCTGTCTCAGAACTTCAGCTTCACCTGCCTCCTGCCCAAAGGTAGGGGAAGAGACAATACGAAAAGGAGCCTATGTTTGGAGAGACAGAGATTTCTGCCAGTTCTGAAATGAACTTGGATGGGGGCGTGCCATCCTTTAAAGACTAGATCAAGCCCACCTCTTCCATACCCCTCAGAACTAACTGCCAACTCTCTGACAAACTCCCCTCGGGTGCTTCTGGAGACAAGCCTGCACCAGGTGCCACCTGCCCTGGGTTCACATCCCTGGTCTGTCACTCACCAGCTACGTGACTCTGGACAAGTTCCTTATACTCCCCTACATCTCAGCTTCCTCATCTCTCAGGGGAGTCAGCCCAGGGGCTGATGACGGGATCATATGAGAAATGAAATAAACAGAAGCATCGAACATACCACTTGGCACCGAGTAAGCATTTAGAAAACACTCTTCATTCACCATTTGTGTTTTTCTATTTCACTTCTCCAGCAGGACTGCAAGCCCTTTGGTGTCAAAGACATCATAAAACACATACGTTGAATTTAACTGCCTATTAATGACTGATGACAAATGCCTACCAGAAGTTTTGGGTCATCTATTTTAAAAGATGGAAACAGCAGCCCCATGACTGGAAACTAACAAGTCCAATTTCAGATCACAGCTCAGGGTAATCCGGGCATTCCCTCTGTTGAACTGGAAGGCACTGGGTCACCAGGTATTGACATATTTAACCTCCATCCACACTAGCTCCCTAAAATCACACATCTGGCTGGATGCCTAGAAAATCCAAGCAAAGGCTTAGCAACAGAGCTGTCAATAATAGTTAGTTAAATGTTCCAAATTAAGGCTAATTAGCCCATGGCAGGGAAACACTGTATTACATGGGGAAAGCCTCCTCTCTGGCCCAGATGATTAATGGTGCACGGCAAGCTCTGTGTAGGCTCTTTAACACAGGTGAGAACAGAAAGAAGCATTACTGGAAGCCCACATTTCTCTCATGGGGTGTCTGGCAATAAAGCTAAGGCAGTGCTATTGTTCTGGAAAGCAGGAGTAAAGTGCCTGGAAGGCACATTCTATCTTCTTGAATCTTTAACTCCTTCACATTCTCTCTTTTTCCAGGTGAAAATCCCCAAATGCAGGCTCCCTCCAAGGTCAGCAGCAACTTAATGAATTCAGTCCACCATTTCTGTTACCTAGGAAGGGACTCTGCAAGGGAAGGGAACATTTTCTCCAGCTAACCCTAACCAAGAGGCTGCACACGCAGGCTGGTAGGGTTCTCCCCTGGACATCTTGGGTTCTAAATCTAGCTCTACCAAATAGATATGTAACATTAGACTGGTCGCTTAAGCTCTCTAAGCCTCTGTTTATTTATCTTCACTGGGATAATAATACCATCTCTTTATTGAGAAGGCTGAATGACAGAGTAATGGAAATGTGATGTTAAATGTATATGAACGTATAGGTTCACTGGCTAGGATCCAGGACTGACCACTGCCCATAAAGAAGCCATTCTGGCTTGGAGTCCAAGTTACAAGTTGTTGTGACATATGGCTAAGCTGAGGTGACACTAGCCAGTGGAGAAGGAGGAAAAAGTCAACTATATTGAGATCTGAGCAGCATTCCAAGAGGTGACACCCTGGCATCCACGGGTGAGCCCAATATCCAAATGGGAGAGAAGACTGGAACCCAGCAAAGGGCCCAGGGCTGTCCTGGAGAAATGTCAGAAGCTTTCCCGAGCTATCCCAGTACATGGGCACCAGTAATTAATGGCTAAGCCATCTGGGGTGGACAGTCCAGAATCAGATGTCCTATTGAGCCAGTTTTCAATTGAGAATGTCAGCCAGAACCTCCACTTCATGAAGGAATCCCCGTCAAGATTCATATGATCCTAAAGATTCATGAAAATCCTAAAACTGTGACCAGAACAGCTGCAGGGGATAGTTACTCTATTTGGGGAAAAGAATCAATTCATTCCTTTTGAACAATAAGAACGCAGGTCTTCAGAGTTTCTGTACAGCAGCACTGACATGCGCAGACAACAGCTGACAACAACAGCAGGCCAGTGGGGACTTTGGGAGTAGACATTTAAATGTTTCATGTAGCTCTCTCTTGCACCAAGCTCTGCTGTGAGAGGTGGTAAACCAAGCTATGAAAATGGAACATTGCCTGATTTCCAGAAGCTTCTGATAACCTGACCTGACTTTCGAGGCTGCGAAGGCTGACAGATCAAAGCCTCTGTAGAGAGGCTGTGGTACTCCATACTCCGAGATGATGACCAGAGTAACAGTCCTATTGACTTCACTGAAGAAAAAAGAAAATAGCATTTTTTTTTTCTCTCAGCAAATTGCAGATTATAACAGGTCCCAGGGAAAAGCTTATTCCTATCACAGTGAGTTCTTTCCAGGAACCCCAAGACTCGCCCCATGTCATGTCCCTTTCTGTGACTGTAGCTTATCAGGATGGGGTCTGCACAGTGACCAGGCCTTACGCTGTTGTGGGTCTTGGCAGAGATCGTTTTCACACTGTCAGGGTCCCAGATGACCAGGTCGGCATCGGATCCCACAGCAATGCGGCCTTTCCGGGGGTAAAGGTTGAAGACTTTGGCTGCATTGGTGCTGGTCACGGCCACAAACTGGTTCTCATCCATCTTCCCAGTGACCTGAGGAAAACAAAAATGTGCACACATATATGCCAGAAGCAAGTCAAAAAGTTAAAGCTAGAAGACTACTTAGCAATAAAAATGAACAAAGTTTTGATACACTCAGCAACTTGGATGTGAAGGGCATTATGCTGAGTGAAGAAAATAATTTCAAAAGATCCCAAACTGCAGACCTAATTTGTACCACATTCTCGAAATCACCAAGTCACAGAGATGGAGAATGACTCGGGGTGGGATGGAGATTCCTCCAGCGGTTACCGGTGGGTGGGGGCGTGGTGGGGACATAGGAGCTCTGTATCGTGATCGTGCTGGTGGCTACAGACTTCACATGTGACAAGATAACATTGAACCACACTCACACTGCACCTTGATCAACGCCTGGTTTTGATCTCGCACTTAATGATGTAAGATGTAACCACAGGGGAACTGGGTGAAGGGCACACAGGAGCTCTCTGTCTGATCTTTACAACTTCCTCTGAATCTATAATTATTTCGAAATAAAGGTTAAAAAAAGAAGTTGAAAGGGCTGCAATGCTTCTTCAGGAAACGTGATTTGACTTGAATGGTTGTCTTTTTTCAAGAAATACAGGCACAGACTCAGCTAATTTTCCAGCCCATCTAAGAGTCTCAGTCCTGCTCCTGGCTGTCTAGGTCATGCCCTGTGGGGCTAGTCTCATTACCTCGTGTCTTGCCCTGCGATTCTCATCTCTACCACTTGTACTCCACTTCCCTTTCATTGTAGACTCTGAGGAAATGACTATGTGTCTCGGAGTTAGGAAACCCACTCAAAATAAAATAGAAAAACGAGCAAAGGAAATGAGCGGGTATTGAGAGAGAAAAATGCAAATGGCCAAAAGCATATGAAAAATATTCACTCTCATCGGTAATTGAAGAAATTAAATATAAAACAAGACACTAAATTTACCAAGCAAATCAGCAAGATTTTTTTTCTTTTTAATAACATCAATTTGCACCTGGGGCATATCTTACATTGCTGGTGGCATATAAATTGGTATAATCTTCCTAGAAGGAATTTTGACTTAGATATCAAAAGTCTTAAACATGTACACACCCTCTGACTCAGTAGTATCACCTCTAGAAATTTTTCCTACAAGCATAACTAAAGAAGTGCCCAAGAATGTGTCTGCATGGATATTTGTCCCAGTAAAAAAAAAAAAAAAAAAAAAAATCAGAAACAACATAAATGTTCAACCATATTACCAACAAATTACAGTTCAGCATTAACATGAAGTAAACATCAAAAACCATTTTTTCAAGTATATCTAAGAATGTAGAGCCTTTTTCATAATCCAGTTTAAAGAAGAACCACATGATACTCTGTATGATGTCAACGTGATTTACACACCACACACAATACACACACTTGTGCATTCCAGCACTAACATAAAATGGAAAGACATTTGCCAAAATGTTAATTTTAGTTAATATGAAAGATTGTGTTATGAGTGATTTTTATTTATTTCCTTATTCTTTTTGGAGTAAGGATACATTGCTTACAGAATCTAAAATATTCATTAGGAAACAGAAAATCTATTCCGTTGTCATAGGACATTAAAAACAAAATAACCCAAAAATCCTTTAAAGGTCAGTATATATTAAAAGCAGGCCTACTGAAGACTACAGTGGAAAGACATGCTAAGTCCTGAGAGTCAGTTTTAAGGAAATTGAGTCCATTTCTTAGAGTAGAAAAGCTTTTAAGGAAATTGAGTCCATTTCTTAGAGTAGAAAAGCATTAACAGCGAAAGTAACCAGGGCACTTAAAACTTTATAGCGTTTTTTACAGTCTCTACTGATCCACAGGTGATATTAAGAATTACATATGTAATATTTAGGAAGAAATTACCTAAAAGGCGTGGTCTTGGATTTCCAAATCTGAAAAACATTTTCACACACATACCGACTTCCAGAATTTTCTCAGCTGCCATTTCAAGGCCTACACAAGACCCATGGGTCTCAGATGAGGAGATGGGAAGGCTAACAATCCCTGAGTAAGACAATGCTCCTTACCACAGCCTTATCCCAGATGACAGACATCCGCTCCTCTGTGCCGTTTGTGCCTTCAGGGATCAAGGTGAAGTTGTCCTTTCCTACAGCTTTCTGGGCAGTATTGAAAGTACAGTGGGCACTGCCAGTGACCTGGAGATCTCCACTGAAAGGAAAACATGACTGACATTTAACAATCTGACTTCAAATCACCTTTGAACATATTTTCTTACTGAGGTTGGCTGCGGGAAGCTTTTGAAACAGTCTGCTTTACTCAGGAGATAGGAAATTTGGGGAAATTATCACATGATGCTAAGGCTTCATTATAATGCTCTGTATGCAAATCAATTTTGTGAGGTGCCACGGGTGACTGTGTACCACAGCAAAGTCATTTTGATCTTCACTGGTTCAAGATGGCCCTGGTTGGAAGGCCAGGAATCCCAGCCTGCCCCACCCCTGCCTCCTGAGTTTGGAGAGTCTGTTTGCAAGCCTGCTTTCGGCCACCATTTTCTAAGCTGCCAGGTCAGTCTGGTCTGAGGAAAGACAAGAACATGGGAACAAGTCGCCAGGACTCACCAGGACAGCAAGGAGCTCAGAAAGTCTGGTGTGGTCGGGTCAGGGCTCAGGGGTGGGGAAGTGACGAAAGCAGCGGCCTTGGCCCAGTTCTTGCTCCAGTAGTGGGAGCCATCGGTCCCCAAGCTGGCGGTGATGGGCTCGCCGTACACCACGGTTCCTGACAGACAGAAAAGAGCTAAGAACCTGGTGGCAGGCCAACGGCTCCTACCATTTCACCGAAGAAGGTGCCAGGCTCTTTTCACAGACGAGGAAACTGATGGGGAGGTCAAACACCTCAGTCAGCCAAAGTCACCCAGCCAACCTTTGGCCCCTGCTCTTCTAACTCAGCCTGCTCCTCCTGGGTGATCGCAAGCAAGCTCCAATTTTCCACCTCCTACATTGTTGAGTCTCAACTCTATGAATAATCTCCAGCTCAGATCACTTGCAAGCAGCCAGCCCTAGATACAGTCTAGACTCTTATTTTTGGGGGTGATCCATGGCACCCAAAACTTAAACTTACTTCGAGTCTCCCAAAATTTCCCCAGTACCCCTCGAATTGTCTAGCTCTGGCTAATGGATTGCGAGAGAAAGTTACACTGATATCTGAGGACTGAAGCATTTTTAAGCAAGTGCACAGTCCTCCAGATGTTCCCAAGAGATAGTCTGGATTCCTGAGCCACCATCTGAAGGAACTGCCCTTGAGGGCCAGCAGATTCACAGCAACTTTGTAAGAGTGACACTGCACAATTACGTTACTAAGATTTCAGAATTTGCAGAAGTCTAGTCTAATTCAATTAATACATTGTCCAAGAATGTCAATTCCCTGATTGTCAAATCATATCCTCCTCTCTATCTTCAGGAGCAATGTAGAAAGTTGGAAACATGCATTGAATGCCTAAGATTTAATGCCTTAAATGCCTTCCCTTAAATCACAACTTCCTCATTTCACTCCAGCTCATTTCAATAGAGCCTCTCATTTAGACTTTAGATTTATTTTTGCTTTCCGAACCTTCTTCCCCACCTTTCTATTCATCCATGACTTCCAGAGCGATCTTCCTAAAACATAATCTTCCCATGCCCTTCTCTGGCCTAAAATCCTCCTAGGGAATGCTCTGCCTTCTATGATAGAATCAAACTCCTCACTGTGGTGCTAATGCCCTTCATTATCAAACTTGTATCAAAGCTGATCTCCCCTTTAGTAATCTCCTCTTTAATACCATCGAAAACTCAACCAAGGGCTCATACCAACCACCTGAGAATCCTGATCTCCACCTATCAATTAACCAGTTTGTCATTTTTTTTGGCTCTCCATGTGAGGAAGACACTCTGAGGACAATTAATTTGCCTGTACATAGTAGGCATTCAGCACATGTGTGTTAAATTGATTGACGGGTCTAATGTTTTATTCATGAACGGCACCAGAGCTGGAAGCCGGTCAGGCCAGCTTTACCACCACCAAGAATTCACCTCTCCTAGCCTCCCCATCACGGGCTAACTCCACGCCACAGCAGTCCAGCCAAGTGTACCCTTTTCTCCAAACACGAGGTGCTCAAGGCCAAATACTTCTCAGTCAGGAATGTGTCTCCTTTCCTCTCCACCGCCTTTTCCAAGGCCTTATCTCTTGATAATACACCCCAACACCCTCTTTGCTGAAGTCTGGCTGCTCTGAGAGCTGGCTCCTGGGAGCTTCCCCCTCCAGCCTCAGGAATTTCACAAAGGAATTGCTGTTCAGTCACAGAGTATGAGAGGCCATAGCAGGCCATTCGCTTGAGGAAATCAATAACAATTCCACAGGAGGTAGGATTCCAGAACCCAGAAGTCTCACCCAGAAGTAAGCCCCCAGGAGAAAAGTCACATATTCAGAATCACCTGGAAGGTCCCTTGGGTCCCTGACCCACACAGAGCCTCCCAGGCAGGATGTGCTCCCAGAGTCAGCAGTGCAGCTGCTCGGTCCACTCCCACTCATTCCGAAGTGGAAAAACACCATCTAACGAGGCCTCCATGCTGCCAAGGACTTTTATGAAATGCAAATGGCTGAGCAGGGCCAACGCCTGCCCAGGGTTTCCACAGGACCTCTGTTCCCAGCCATGGCTGTGAGCATCAGTCAGAATGGGTTGAGTTGAGTGTTACCTCCTCTGAGCCCATCAAGTCGGGGGAGGGGGGATCCCAGCTGGCTGTCTGAACTCAAAGGTGAGGTTTGTACAAGTCACTAGAAAAACAAAGGCTCCATAACCTTCCACATCCTGGTTCTGTCGACTTGACCAAGTTCAATAAGCAGAACTGCTTGCAGAAAAAGAATGCCCTGCCACTCTTGAGCCTGAACAAGTATAAGGTTCCCTATTTCCTGTATCTCAGGATAGCTTGTCCTCTCTAAATCTGCTCTTTGGTCCTGCCTTGGCAAGCCTGAGTACAAGGAGAACAGCTTCTGGTATGTGTCCTGGATGCCCCCAGTGTGAATGCCACTGACTGCGGCCTTCATCTCACTGAAAGATGGACCTCAGGCTGGGTGGGGAGTGGGAACACGGGGCGGGGTATCACTCTGTCTGTGCACAAGGACATGTAGCTCGCTTCATGGGAATGTTTCAGCCTCTGGAGCACCCAGAGCTGGCTCAGAGCCTCCAAGGCCACAGCTAATCAGACGACGTGCCTCCCTAGACCAAGGAGAGGCCTGGACTCCTAGAGTAGGGCCAAGGGAAGATGGGGCCTCTTGGAGAAGGTAGGATGCTTCCTGTAGCTCATTTCTTCTTTGTCCTGTTCAAATTCCAAGGGAATCTGAGGGCTATGTCGTCTTCTTGGTTTCTTTCTTTTCTTCAGCCCCCAACAGCAGGACAGGCACTAAACCTTCACACAGAGGTCTCCACCTCCAGGAGGCACAGGGATCCACAGGTGGAGGACTCCACCTCCCAGCACCAGTGGCCTGGAGCCCCACCCAAGCCCACCAGGACTCTGCTTCCCATTTTATAAACACTGTATGTGAGGGAGCCGTGGATGAGCTTCTTGAGTTCAGTCAGGCCACAGACATCATTGAACGATGTGCCAAAAATAATTACCACTAATAATAATAAACCATAGAATAGGCTTAATTGGTCTTTCTGCACTTCTCTAAACACACGGCTGACGCTTTCTTGGCAGCAGTCAGACCTTCATGATTCTCTTCTCCCGGGAAAGTCTAAACTGAAGTATGTGACCTCCATCCAGCCTTTGGCAGGCTGCTAGCAAGGCCAGGAACTCGGGGTGCTGTTTATTCACAACGGGCCTCGGGTCTGTGTGCATTCGTGTAGAGTCAATGGAAGTTTGGAGTTTAGAAATGTTTGAAAGTTCCTGGCTCTGACAGTCATTCTTCATGAATGAGAGGCAGAAGGGCAAATCCTGAGTAGAAACGACAGTAAATCATAAAATCATGTTTATGTATTTCAAACTGATCTCTCTCTCTCTCTTTCCCCCTCTCTCCACCCCCCCCAACCCACCCCCCCCTCCACCCTCTCCCACCTCCCAGAGAGACTGGCAAAGCCAATAGCCTGGGCCTATCCATGGGTAATTCTGTCAGATTTGGGCAGGAATGGTTCATAAAAATAGAACTG